>JAFEUB010001325.1:247500-282500 GCA_024529925.1 Ophthalmolycus amberensis | reverse complement strand
ATGGAATATTTTGTAGCTTCATTCATTCATCTGAAATCAGAATTTATTTATTTATTTGCATGTTTATTCATTTCTTTTAAACCCAGTATTTCTGCACCGTGTCACATGGAGATCAGACCACACTGACATTATTAGTTTTATACTATTTGTAGAATTCGATTCCACTAGTGGCAGCGAAAAAAAGATGGATGCTATAATTTCCAAAATTCACAACATGTTTGTATCTAATGAAATATTCTGCTTCAATGCATACTTGTTGGCACAAAACACATTTTTCTATTTTACAGGTTGATGAAGTCTTAAAATGTGACGGCAGACATTCAAAGCTTCATTTGAAAACCTCAATAAAAAGGTTTGAATGTAAAAAATAAAAATAAAAATCAGACATTCATTACGAATATTCTAAATGTAAAAGTGTAAACGCGCTCTCATGATCCTTCTTGCAATTGGAGACGAAACAGCCGGAGCAGAAGTTATCTACTAAGTTTCAGATGAGCTGTAAATTCTTCTTCTTTCTGATAATAATTTCTCAATAAAATGTAATTTATTCGCTCGCAAAAAAAATCGCTTTTCTGTGCTGAGAATGTCAGATTGCGTCCTCAGTGCTGAGGCACAAATATGATTCCATATAATCAGTCACACCTCTATAGAGACATGATAACACACGTTTGAGGACCATGAAACAAACATGTCACCTTTGTCAAAGGGATTAGAACTGGAAGCGTTTCCCTTCGTCACATCGTTCCCTTCGTGTCTCTTCAGGTAGTTCTGCAGAGTCGACCTGGAGGAAAAGAGAAAATCATCAATTCATGTTGTTATTGCTGATCTATCTACTGTATCCAGAAACACTTAACATGTCTTTTTTAATGTAGTTATACACATTTAGAGCTGAGAGATGTCATAAGCATCTTTAGTCAGAGTAGTTTGAATGGAACATTATTCGTCCTGATTTCATTCTTACACACTGCGAGTAGATAATAAAATGTGTTCAGGAAATATCTTAAGTTGTTAAGAAAAGGCAACACAACACAAAAACATATGGGATCTGTTTTCTCCAGGAGGCAACCTCCTGTAAAGTGAAGTTAAAGCTTCATGTGTTAAAGCTGCATTCTCTCTAGTGTCCACCAGGGGGCGACTCCTCTGGTTGTATAGAAGTCTATGAGAAAATGACTACTTCTCTCTTGATTTATTACATCAGTAAACATTGTAAACATGAGTTTATGTCTCAATCTCAAGTTTCAAGTCTTCTTCAACACAGCATGATGTTCATTTAGTACATTATGGTCCATTTAGAGTCACACAGACCATAAAGCAGGGGATGCTTTAGGGCGGGGCTACACAGTGATTGACAGGTACTTTGATTGTATTACCAGAGACGTATACGGCGTCTCTACGTCACTCCTCATCAGTCTGAAGATGGTCACTTCCTGTTCTCCGGTTGAGAAAAAGCCAAGATGGCGACGGCGAAATTGCCGAACTCGAGGCTTCATAACATCAGTCTCTGGTTTTCTCGCAAATCTTTTGTGAAATGAACAAATAAGAAACACGTCGTGTTACCTGGATTGGGCGAAGACCACATCGTACACGGCCTGTTCATCCTGGGACAGTTTGAGTCGATGCACCTCGCAGGTCCGATCCGGAAGAGACACCTGGAACCAGGACCCAGAGTGTTCATAATCAACAACAGAAGGTTGTGGCCTTCATAATGGAAGGAGCTCATACGGCGTGCGTGTTCGTCCCTACCAGCGGTTTCCCCTTTGAGTCCAGCTGGTTTTTGGTCCGTCGGAGCAGCAGAGTCTTCGTGAGGATGTTGAGTCTCTCTCTGCCTCGGTTCGAGCCGTTGTCCACCTGAGCTTTCCACACTTTGAACTCATTAAACGGAGAACAACGCAGAAACCTGGAAGACAGAGACGGATGCTGAACCAACAGAATCTCATTACAATTAACCGCCTCGAGCTGTGACGATGAACTTCATAAAAACAGAATAGTCTGGACTAAAGTGGTAGTGTTTATTGCTGGAGGATCTGGGTCTGTAAAGGATCAGGACTACACTGAGACTGGTTCAGATAGAGGATCAGGAATACACTGAGACTGGTTCATATAGAGCAGGGGTCGGGAACCTTTTTGACTAAGAGAGCCATGAAAGCAAAAAATTTGGAAATTTATTTCAGTGCTGGAGGATCTGGGTCTGTCCACGGTGGACCGGTCTCTGCTGGAGGATCTGGGTCTGTCCACGGTGGACCGGTCTCTGCTGGAGGATCTGGGTCTGTCCACGGTGGACCGGTCTCTGCTGGAGTCTGAGCTGAAGGAGGTTCTGGTGAACCTGCATGAGTTCATCTGGTTTCATCAGAATCCGACCCGGTGGCTCCGATGACGAGCTTTAAGAATAACTCTATAGAAACAGACCATCTTCTCTCTGATGGTCTGTCTTTGTTCGGAAGATCATCAAAAAGTTCATTGGCTACATCCAGCATGAACGTTTTAGCATACTCGCCATCTGTGAATGGTTTTCCGTTCCTCACTATTGCTAAAGAACCAGCAAAGCTAGCCGAATTATAGTCACCTTGCCGGGTCCATACGCGGAGTTGCTGCTGGCTAGCTTGCACCCTGCTCAGAAGCTCTTGGCACGCTTTCTTTCTGCTGTCTCCCGCAGGGTATTTTGACGCAAAGGTAGCGTGGCGTGTGTCGAAGTGCCGCTTTACATTCGACCGTTTCAACGATGTAATTTTGTCATTGCAAATTAGACACACCGCAGAACCCGCTCTCTCCACAAAGGCGAATTCTTCGGTCCATTCGTCCTGAAATGTACGATACTCGTCGTCTTTTTTTCTTTTCGCCATCTTCTTCGTCGAAGGGTTAGCTTTGAGCTAATGACCGAGCAGACGCAGTCTCAGACTGATTCAAAAGGGGGCGTTTACCTGTTTTAGAGGATCAGGACTACACTGAGACTGGTTCATATAGAGGATCAGGACTACACTGAGACTGGTTCATATAGAGGATCAGGACTACACTGAGACTGGTTAAGATAGAGGATCAGGACTACACTGAGACTGGTTAAGATAGAGGACCAGGACTACACTGAGACTGGTTCAGATAGAGGATCAGGACTACACTGAGACTGGTTCATATAGAGGATCAGGACTACACTGAGACTGGTTCACATAGAGGATCAGGACTACACTGAGACTGGTTCATATAGAGGATCAGGACTACACTGAGACTGGTTCATATAGAGGATCAGGACTACACTGAGACTGGTTCATATAGAGGATCAGGACTACACTGAGACTGGTTCACATAGAGGATCAGGACTACACTGAGACTGGTTCACATAGAGGATCAGGACTACACTGAGACTGGTTCATATAGAGGATCAGGACTACACTGAGACTGGTTCATATAGAGGATCAGGACTACACTGAGACTGGTTCAGATAGAGGATCAGGACTACACTGAGACTGGTTCATATAGAGGATCAGGACTACACTGAGACTGGTTGAGGACCAGATAAAGTTCCTCACAGTAACTTTAAGTTCCTCACACCAGCCTCACTGGATATAAAGTGTCTCCCATTGGAAGCCCCTCACATGTCCAGAGTAACATTTCTACCAGTTTTAAAACCCGTTGTCTTACTTGAGCAGCGAGTACATGTCCAGCAGGTTGTTCTGGATCGGTGTACCGGTCACAGCCCAGCGGGCTCCAGCCCTCAGATGACAGACGGCCATGGAGGTCTGCACGTTGGGGTTCTTGATGTTGTGGGCTTCGTCCAGAACCAGCCGGGCCCAGGTCACTCGCAGAAGAGGAGCGGAGCGTGGCGGCTGAGGATGAACGTGGGATGAAGAGAACAGGAGTCTCAGTTTACTGGTTCTGGTCCCAAAAGACTCCTGAACACTTAGAATCCAGTCATTTAAAAGGATAGTTTGGATGTTTTGTTACAAGTTACAGCTTTAAAGCTGATAAATGCTGCTGCAGTCAGAACATGAATATATGTATTACTCACCACTTCATCAGTGTCTTTGCAGGGTTTTTCAGCATCCCCCTTCTGGACTGGGATCTCCTTCGAGACCAGACTGTACTGTGGTCACCACCACGTCAAAATCAGCCAGCCTGAGGGACGGAGAGAGAGCTCTTCATTCACTTTGACTGTGAGGGCTTCAACAGAGAGAGTTAGGTGTGACTGCTGCGTTATGGATGGACCCTTTTTACAGCTGATGTCATCAAAAATATGCTCGCTCCTTCGTCCCTTAATGGTGGTCGTAGATAATAAACACAGAGGAGTCTGTATTTAAAACTGATTGAAGGTTGTTACGAGGACTCCTAACTACATGTTCCTGTTGCCGTCATCACTCATTGGTTCGTATAAAAGCCTCGAGTTCGGCAATTTTGCTGTCGCCATGTTTTTTTCTCAACCAGAGAACAGGAAGTGACCATCTTCAGAATGAGGAGGAGTGACGTAGAGACGCCGTATACGTCTCTAGTAGAGACCTGTCAATCACCTGTGTAGCCCCGCCCTAAAGCATCCTCTGCTTTATGGTCTGTGTGACTCTAAATGGACCATAATGTACTAAATGAACATCATGCTGTATTGAAGAAGACTTGAAACTAGAGATTGAGACCATAAACTCATGTTTACAATGTTTACTGAGGTAATAAATCAAGAGAGAAGTAGAGTCATTTTCTCATAGACTTCTATACAACCAGAGGAGTCGCCCCCTGGTGGACACTAGAGAGAATGCAGCTTTAACACATGAAGCATCGGCTTCACTCGACAGAACCGGAGGTTGCCGTTGCTGTTTGTTTATAGCCCCCATTTTAAAAGTGAATACAGTGAAACCTCTGCGTCTCTGTCTGTGTGTTTAACGTTCTGTACATGAACACATGAAGGTGACGGAGTGAATGTGTGCGTGGTTCCCTCACACTTTGGCCCTTTTCTCCCGGTTGGGTCCGTGGTACAGGTGCACCGTCAGCTTGCCCGTCTTCACGTGTCGTTCGATCTCCCTCTTCCAGTGGTGGATCAGGGAGGCGGGACAGATGATCAGGGTGCCTTTAGAAACCACGAGGCCGGAGTCTGGATGATCCAAAACCAAACTCATCACATCACCCTGCGTTCTGGAGGTGAACTCTGATGTTACGTCATGATTACACAGTGAGAGGAAAAGGTTTTAGTTACCGGATTTGGAGATCCAGCCCTCCAGCTTCTTCTCTTCCTTCTTCTCAACTTCCACTTTTGCTTTGATCTTCTTGGCCAGTATGAGAGCGATCACAGTCAAGGTTTTCCCCAGACCCATGTCATCCGCTGAGACCAGAGAAGAAGAAACGATGAAGAAAGTAAATGATTTAACTCCGTAAGGAAGATCCCCGTTTCTTAAAAATCTAATTAGAAGCTTTTAAGATGAAGGAGAAAATGTGAAACTCTTTCCACTGAAAAACAAATGCACATTAATCAACTTGACAACAATAACAACAGGGACATTTATCTGGATATTTGTGTTTCTCCATATAGCAATGTAAACAAATGAAAGGGCAAATCTAATGAACTGTGTCCCAGTGTAATGCTTTACATTAGAGCTGCAACAGTTACGTCAACTCATCGCCAACTATTTTGATAATCGTTTCATCGTTACAGCATTTTTTCATGCAAAAAATGGCTGAAAATAAAGTTTTCAGCCTCTAAAATATGGAGATTTCCTGCTTTTGCTGTTTTACTTCATATCGAACTGAATTTCTTTGGATTTTGGACAAAACAAGACATTTGAAGACATCACATTAGACTTTGAAGAAACTGGGATGGATGGTTTTTTCCCACTATTTTCTGACATTTTATAGACCAAACGATTAATTTAGAAAGTAAACACCAGATTAAAGATCATGAAAATAATCTAAAATAAAAGCATTGTATTTATTAGGAGAGAGAACACAATAACAGGCTTATTTTCACCAGTGAAGAGATAATAAACCAACTCCATCTCATCTTCATCTTTAATAACAACGGTCAACTTACCCAGAATTCCTCCGCAGGGATTCTGGTTCTCTCTCCAGAGGAGCCAGGCCAACGCTCTCCTCTGATGGGCCAGGAGCAACACCTGACAACCAATCACAAGATGTCATTACAGTAATGGACCAATCACAAGAGGACCATGTTATTACAGTAATGGACCAATCACAAGATGTCATTACAGTAATGGACCAATCACTAGGGTTGGGTATCGTTTGGGTTTTTTCCGATACCGGTGCTAAAACGATACTTTTAAAACGATACCGGTGCCTAAACGGTGCCTGAACCGATACTTTTTTCTTCAAATTGAACAATATATTAACTGTTAAAGTATACTATAAATATAAATAAATACAAAACACTTGGCTTCAAACTATAGCTTCAAACTTTTTAACTATGAACAATATATTAACTGTTAACAGTTTAGAGTATACTTAAATCAATGTAAATACATACAAAACACACACACACACTCTGTACACACACTACAGCTTCAAACTTCAGCAATTATTTTGCAGCAATATGAGCATATTTTCCTTCTCTGGCAAAATACGACACGTCTCATGACTTATTTTATTTTACCAGTTGGTGGCGGTAATGCGCCAATTCGTCGTTTGCCAACCGCCACTACACCTCAAAGGAGGAGAAGAAGAAGCTTTCGCGTGCCTGTGTTGTTGTGCTTATGAGCGGCAGCGCTAAGTAGCCCGTTGTAATAATACTATGAGTGAGGAGTGGAGGACCGAGTCCTGCTGCCAGGACGGAGTCATCAGAGTAGTGTAAAAAAAGTATTTCAATCGGCTCAAGCACCGAAAGGAGGCACCGAAATCTGCGTTACGTTTCGGTCCGGTAGGTACCGGACGTATAGGAACCGGTTCCATATTGGCACCGAGTTTCGGTACCCAACCCTACCAATCACAAGATGTCATTACAGTAATGGACCAATCACAAGAGGACCATGTTATTACAGTAATGGACCAATCACAAGATGTTATTACAGTAATGGACCAATCACAAGATGTTATTACAGTAATGGACCAATCACAAGATGTTATTACAGTAATGGACCAATCACAAGAGGACCATGTTATTACAGTAATGGACCAATCACAAGAGGACCATGTTATTACAGTAATGGACCAATCACAAGAGGACCATGTTATTACAGTAATGGACCAATCACAAGAGGACCATGTTATTACAGTAATGGACCAATCACAAGAGGACCATGTTATTACAGTAATGGACCAATCACAAGAGGACCATGTTATTACAGCAATGGACCAATCACAAGAGGACCATGTTATTACAGTAATGGACCAATCACAAGAGGACCATGTTATTACAGCAATGGACCAATCACAAGAGGACCATGTTATTACAGCTATGGACCAATCACAAGAGGACCATGTTATTACAGTAATGGACCAATCACAAGAGGACCATGTTATTACAGCAATGGACCAATCACAAGAGGACCATGTTATTACAGCAATGGACCAATCACAAGAGGACCATGTTATTACAGTAATGGACCAATCACAAGAGGACCATGTTATTACAGTAATGGACCAATCACAAGAGGACCATGTTATTACAGCAATGGACCAATCACAAGAGGACCATGTTATTACAGCAATGGACCAATCACAAGAGGACCATGTTATTACAGTAATGGACCAATCACAAGAGGACCATGTTATTACAGTAATGGACCAATCACAAGAGGGCCATCTTATTACAGTAATGGACCAATCACAAGATGTTATTACAGTAATGGACCAATCACAAGATGTTATTACAGTAATGGACCAATCACAAGATGTTATTACAGTAATGGACCAATCACAAGAGGACCATGTTATTACAGTAATGGACCAATCACAAGAGGACCATGTTATTACAGTAATGGACCAATCACAAGAGGACCATGTTATTACAGTAATGGACCAATCACAAGAGGACCATGTTATTACAGTAATGGACCAATCACAAGAGGACCATGTTATTACAGTAATGGACCAATCACAAGAGGACCATGTTATTACAGCAATGGACCAATCACAAGAGGACCATGTTATTACAGTAATGGACCAATCACAAGAGGACCATGTTATTACAGCAATGGACCAATCACAAGAGGACCATGTTATTACAGTTATGGACCAATCACAAGAGGACCATGTTATTACAGTAATGGACCAATCACAAGAGGACCATGTTATTACAGCAATGGACCAATCACAAGAGGACCATGTTATTACAGTAATGGACCAATCACAAGAGGACCATGTTATTACAGTAATGGACCAATCACAAGAGGACCATGTTATTACAGTAATGGACCAATCACAAGAGGACCATGTTATTACAGTAATGGACCAATCACAAGAGGACCATGTTATTACAGCAATGGACCAATCACAAGAGGACCATGTTATTACAGTAATGGACCAATCACAAGAGGACCATGTTATTACAGTAATGGACCAATCACAAGAGGGCCATCTTATTACAGTAATGGACCAATCACAAGATGTTATTACAGTAATGGACCAATCACAAGATGTTATTACAGTAATGGACCAATCACAAGATGTTATTACAGTAATGGACCAATCACAAGAGGACCATGTTATTACAGTAATGGACCAATCACAAGAGGACCATGTTATTACAGTAATGGACCAATCACAAGAGGACCATGTTATTACAGCAATGGACCAATCACAAGAGGACCATGTTATTACAGCAATGGACCAATCACAAGAGGACCATGTTATTACAGTAATGGACCAATCACAAGAGGACCATGTTATTACAGTAATGGACCAATCACAAGAGGACCATGTTATTACAGCAATGGACCAATCACAAGAGGGACCATGTTATTACAGTAATGGACCAATCACAAGAGGGCCATCTTATTACAGTAATGGACCAATCACAAGAGGCCATGATGAGGTGTTACCTTGATGCCTTTGGGGTCCGGGACCTCAGGCCTCAGCGTCGGGGCAGGACTCCATGGACTTGTGGAGATGGTCGAATGGTCTCACATGTCGCGTTTTTCACCGCCAGCAGACGGTTGTTGGTCATCCTGCCTCCGTAAAAGGCCTGGGCCTCTGGGTTTGCTGGGAAACACATGAAGCACTGAGAGTTTAAGGTGTTTGTACGAATAAAAAGCAGTAAAAGAGGAAATGAATCCAGAGATTAATATTTGGATTTTTACAACGGAATATTAGAGCCATTGTGGTGAAAAAGAGGACATTGGAAACAGCAATCTTTAGGATTTATCTGATAACTCATTGGTGAGATGATACGTTCAACAGGTCTAACATGAGGATAAAGTACAAAACACATGTTCATAGAATAACTATACAAGAGAAAGAATATCATCCTTACTGTAATAACTACTGTAGAAGCAACACAATTCAGACAGTGGCTGAAGGTTTCCTACAATTTCGCATATTTATGATTCGATAATCCCAGAGAATATTGAAGTTCTCTTCTTGTGAATTTGAGAGTTTTTTCTTGTAAACGTATGACTTTAATACGCTGAGTTTTTCTAGGAATCATAACTCTCCACCCAGGGCCTTAACAAGCCATCGTAGATTTAAAATACATACGTTTTAATGTCAACGTTTAATAAAACGTTTAATAAAACCCAAAAACCAAACCAATGACAGAAGTGTCCTCCACCTCCGTGTTCGGCCTACCTCCATACATCTGGGTGGACCCCTGACTCAGCTGGAGCCCCAGAGAGCTGCTGGAGGCCTGGTGCCGGGAGGGGCCCGGTGCTGGGGGGGCCGGGAGCAGGATGGTGCCGCCCTGCCGGCTGAAAGGGTTCACCTGGCTGCTACCCAGACCGGCATCACTGCCGTCACCTCCATCCTGAGACCCTGAAAGAGATTATACATCAACCTACATTCAACTGTTTCACCCCGTTTAGAACAGTATCGAGCTTTGATATTTACCATTCTTCATTTCTGTAGTTTTAGTGATTATTTCTGAGTTTTATTAAATGTTAAGTACAGGAAAGTAACTCAAAATCAACTCAGAAACCTGCAATAATAATATTAATGATATTAAGTGAGTGCTTTACCAGGCTGAGCAGCAGCAGTGAGGCTCAGAGACTCCAGAGCGTCCTCCAGATCTTTCACCTGAGTCCTCAGACGCTCTCCTTTATCTGGCAGAGCCGCCACGTTCACCACCGACAGAGTCGCCTTCACAGGAGAACAAACAAAAGAAGATCATTGACCTGCAAATATTGAGCGAGTCTCTCTGACTGAAGAGGTCTAAACTGTGATTCGTTCAGCCGATATTCCAACAGTGCTAACCTCAGACTAACCTTCTAGTTCTATTCTGACGTTTGCCTGTTAATACCAGCTTGTTTTTGGGTGCTTTATTGTGAAACAGGAAGTTGTTCATAGGGCTAGGAGACATGGCCAAAATGTCTGTCCCAGTTGAGGTAATATACATATATATGTATCATGATGTAGCATGTTTCCTGGTATTTCAATATATGTATACATAGTCTATAAAGTAACCACATGGTAAAGCCTGTTTCAGTATATTTTGTGTGAATTAAACACTTGAAAAATGAAAAGTTCTGTCTTTTATTAAGAACTTTAGTGCAAAATGATCAGATGTAAGCTTCCAGTTTATCTCACCAATAACTGCTGATGTCTTCTCTTTTAATTCACCCGTTTCTCAGATCTTTTGTCTCTTTCAGCTGTCGGTCTGGTTGAACCATTGAACAGCGTTTTGTTCTCCATCTTCTAAACTAAATACTATCTATAAGTACAGAGACTTTCTACCAGATAAAAGACCATTCTGACACATCTGACTGGACACAACGAGGTAATGACGCGTCGCCTCCTTCACCTTCTTCTGCTGGAGCTGAGCCGTGAGGAGGCCGTGCAGCCCTCGGGGGTCTCCCGGCTGACCCTTGACTGTAGACGCCGGCTGGAAGCCAGCGAAGGCGGTCAGCGTCTTCTGAACGGCAGAGACGGGAGGAGTTCTCTGAGCAGCGGGTTTAACCGACACCACCACGACATCATCCTCGTCCTCGTCATCATCGTCGACTTGGTGGATTTGGGTTGGACTGGACTTCCTGGTTTTATCAGAGTCTCTGCTGCTCCTGGATGCAGATTTAGAGACGCTCTCTTTTGCAGTTTGTTCAACCAGACCGCTTCCACCCTCGGTTGGTTGTTGAGGAGAGTCCTGGTGAGGATCCCGTGAGGCTGGATTATTTTTCTCCGGATGAACAGCCTTGACGCTGGAGGTAGAAACCACGTTTCCTGCTCCCGTCTCAGTGTGTTTCTCTTCAGTCTTGTCTTTCACTTTATCGGTCAGTTTCTCCACACCGCTAGCTTTGGGACTCTTCTCCTCCTCATCTGAAACTCTCTTCTTTACCTTCATCCCCGGTGGAAGTTGTTTGCCTCGGTATGATGAATCCGCCGAGTTTTCCTTCCGACTTTCTCCTCCCTCGGCCTTGTGACTCGCCCCGCCGTCTCTCTCCTCGCTCCTCTTCTCCTCGCTCCCACCACGCTGCATCCATCCTCCACTCAGAGTCCTCGCCCGTCTTGCCGGAGGCTTTGAAGGGGTTTCGGACGGGCGGCAGGCAAGATGGCTGCAGCTGCGTGTCGGATAGAGGGTTTCTCTTTTCCTTCTCGGGCTGCAATGATGGAAGACGACAGATACTTTAAAATGGGAAGCAGCGAGACAGCGGAACAAGAGACTCCTGGCTGGACTCAAACTGTGGAGTTCATGGTGTGTGTTTATTTGTCCAGTTATATCTCTAAAGTAATTTCCCACAGTCTCTTTTGAAACGTTTGGATTGTGACAAACATTCTACATAAAGTTCTGAACATGAGTGTGAGATGATTTGAAGAGATACAAGTGTTTTAAAGTATATAAATAATAAAAGGTGTGTATGGCGTCTTACTGCAGTCCACGGAACATTTCCACACCACTTCTGGGCTGCTTTTTTACCCACAATGCACCTGTAGAACAACCTGGAAAAGGGGAATAGATGGATAGATAAACGTCGATTGTCCATGAAGGGGAAGTTTGCGTTGGACACAGTGCTGCAGTCTGTTGCTTTAAATAAATAAACATCACAGAGACGACATACAGTCAGAGACATTGCACAAACAGTTGTCTTAGTGAAGGATGTGCTGCATCTATTGCACAAGTTATCAAAGTGTGTTTTCCAGCTAAAGGAGGTTTTCTATGTTGACTCTCAAGTATTTGTACGAGGACACTTTCACGATGGCACTGAGAGGCCAAACGTCCAACCCAACCAACCAAGATGAGCTGGAGACAAGCATCAAATGTAAAGCTGCAACAGCAATGACTTCTTCATTACTTGTTTCAGACATTTAATAATAATAATAATAATAATAATAATTAAAGCTGCGAGCAGCGATGAACGGGCCCTCGCCATGCGCGCGTCGAGGTGCCGGCGGGACTCCGGCCTGCGCGTCCGAGAACGTCCGCGACCGTCGGATGGCGCGTCCGCGAGCGAGACGTGTTTAATCCCGCGTGGACCGCCTGGTGCCGGAATTGACGCTTTGCAAACAGTCCGACGCTTCCTGCGTCCTCTGCCTGGCGCTACAGAACTCGTGCGTGGTGTTGCTCTGTGTCAAGTGTCAAGTGTAAAAGTTACGTAAATCGGATGCAGTTTGTCAGAAAACGCAGATTTCCTTTCGCCAGCAGGTGGCGCTGTGAGTATTAGGGAAAATTAGCTTGTAGACATCCTCAGGCCATGAGTGTTATCAAGCATGTGAAGTTTGGGACCGTTTGGAACAAGTCCAGCTGAGTTACATCAGACATTTCCTTCAGCCAGTAGGCTTTGCAGGTTTACTGTAGCGCCCCCTCGTGGTCGAATGCAAAACAATTCTCAGGGTATGTTACTGGATGCGATGTGCACATATACTGAATATTTTGGGAATTTAGAACAAATGGTTGAGAAGTTATGTGTATTGATATTTTGCCACGCACCTAAGAAGTGTATTGGTCCATATCTTGTAAACGCAAAGAGATATCAAAAAGATTTTGATAGGTTTTGATAATCTAGATCCACTTATGATCCACAACAAATTTCATAGAAATCGGAGCCAGCGTGTAGGAGTTTGCAAAAATGTGTTTTTTTTCCACTAAAGTCAAAATGGCTGACTCCCGGTTGGGTTTAGAGCTTAGACCTACAGGGGCTTTTTTGTCCGTCTACATGTGATACATCTGTTTACCAAATGTTATACATCAAAAGTTTATATATAGATAGTGAAACGTACCGCGAGGGCTGCGTCGTCGAAATATTGTATAAATTCATACAAAATTGAAAATGGCAGACTTCCGGTCGGGTTTAGAGCATGGTCCCAAGAGACTTATTTTTAAGTCTCCATAAGATACATATGCCTACCAACTTTCATACATGTAGCTCAAACGTAGCGCTGGGGCTGCTCTTTCGAAATATTGTAGGGGGCGCTATAGAGGCAATTTAAAACGGCCAAGCCAAATAACCACATACACTATGTCTTCCTGTGACCTACGACACATGTACAAAGTTTCATGAGTTTTTGACCATCCCAACACACTCAACCATCAGCTTCCTGTTTCATGGCGAACGATGCGTCGCCACGGCAACACCGTTCAACGAAAGCGCACAATATTCATGATGATGCATCATCAATGTCTTAAGGCTATCCGTACCAAATTTGAGACTCATCAGCTCATCAGGCTAGGAGGAATTAAGAAAGGTATAAAATATGACATTTCCTTTAGCCAGGAGGTGGCGCTATGAGTTATTGAATTTTTTTCAATTGAAATATGTTGAAGCTTGAATGATTATCATGCATAAGAAGATTTGTGCGGATTGGATAATGTACCTTGGAGTTATAACAACTTATAAGAATTATTTTTTTCAAAAACAGTGAGGCAAAATGGCCGCCACGCCACGTCAAGGTTCTTCGATGAAAGCGCGAGATTTTGATAACTTTTAATCACAAAGGTCTTAAGAACATCCTGACCAAAGGAGAAGTTGATCGCATAAATTCTCTAGGAGGAGTTCGTTCAAATGCGAAGGCTGAAATTGGCGAAAAGTGGCAAAAATGCCAACTTCGCGGGTCTACTGTAGCGCCCCCTAGTGGTTGAATGAAAAACAAGTCTCAGGGTATGTTACAGCATGCGATGTGCACATATGCTGTAAGTTTTGGAATTTTGGGACAAACGGTTGAGAAGTTATGTGTATTGATATTAAGCCACGCCCCTAAGAAGTTTATTGGTTCATATCTTCTAAACGGTAAGAGGTATCAAAAAGCTTTTAATAACTTTTGATGAGGTAGCTCTAATAATGATCCACAACAAATTTGGTAGTGATCGGACCCAGCATCTAGGAGGAGATAGAAAAAATGGGTTTTACACTAAATTCAAAATGGCGGAAAATCTAAGTAGGCGGAGCTTAGGGGTCTGATTGGCTTTTTTTTAGATCTAGCGGATTGGGACATGTGGGTCAAATTTCAAGTCAATCAGACATACTGGCCGAGGGGCGTCGCCGGTCCGATTTGTAGGGGGCGCTAGAGAGCCATTTTTTTACGCACACATATGCAAATTTGGGCAGCAGAGTTTCTCCACCAGATGTGAGAGGGGTGCAAAAATGGTGAGTTTTCATGAATTCCAAGTGCCCCTACAAGCTCCATCCCCGGCAGAATTATGACGGATTCCTCCAATTTCAATAGGGCCTTCGCGGCCCGACGTTGTCGGTGGCTCGGGCCCTAATAATAATCCACCTGTGGCTCTGCTGTTGTAGACTGTAGGTGAGAGCTTGGAGCTCCACCATCGAGTCTTCATGTTGGAGGCAGTGGGACGGGGAGATTCTGGAGGAGACGATAATGATGATGCAGATCAAAAACAGGAATATAAACCAGTTATGTTTTGACAATAGCAATTGTCAGACTCGTACACAGCTGGTATGAAGTAATAGTTGACTGGAGTGGATTCAAACTGGAATGTGATTACATTAAAAGTGAAGACAAAGCAAACAAACCAACTGTATATAACTCATGTTTGGATAAATAGAGTTGGTCTCAATCTCTACTTGGAGGAACCAGATGTTTGGACACTTTTTGGGCTAGACTACAGTATTCTGAAGGCTTCTTTATTTATTCATAACGATGATTTATGATCATATCCCTGCAGTGGAGGGTACCTGTGTCCACCCTTGAACTAAGCCCCCCCACACATCGTCTCTAAATCGGTCTCATAGGGTGACGTCAGTACTTTCACTCACCGGGCCACGTGAGTGAAGTCACAGCCTTGCTTGTCAACACAGACATAGAAGCTTCTGCCTTTATTTGGTCCGTCTTTAACGCCCGTTTTTAACATACACACGCTGCCTGTATGGGGACATAGAGGACGAGTTACACACAATATTAACCTTTATATTCTGTAACAAACAGTTAGCTAACTTTAACTTTAAGAGACTTACCGTGGACGTCACATAACACCTTCTCCATTGTCCTAACGTTAACTCATTCAGTTCACTTTCAGTTGCCTGAACATGAAAGTTAGCCGTTTCGTATCGACCAATCGCAGCAGTCCTAAAAACACATCCGGTAAGCAAATGTCAGTTTAAAAGTTGATGTACTTATGAGTTAATACAAATCACTTATGTTTGTCATGAAGTAAAGATACAACAACGTATGTATAATATAACATATACCATATAAGAAATGTAGTATAAAAAATGACAACTCAACGGTACACCAATATGATTCTCGCCATGACTTTTATTGTGAAATATATTTGCGCAGCGACGTTAAACCGGATGTAATTCGAAGCTAGTTTTTCCCCAAAAGGTAGTTTTGACACGAATGTAATTTTTTATATTTCTAACGCGTGTGGTTGTGACATAGTTTAACTATTATGGTCGCTGAAACAAAAAAACGTGCAAAACAAATAGCGTAAAAACGTTGAAGACGTTAAAGACCATACAAACCAACGAGTGACGTCACGTCCGCTTCGTAAATACAACCTGACCCACAATCCTGTTGAGCAGCGGATATGAGGGTTGAAGTTAAAGCTGACATGCTATGAGAAAGTTCATCCTAATTGAATGCTGCAGCGTGAACTAAAAGTAAAAAGAAACAGTTCATGATTTGGACTGCAGATGAGGTTAAAAGAGAATGTTGACTGTTAGTTTGTGACTTTGGTGTTTTAAATGTTAGTTCAGATTCACTAAAGTCAAACTATCACACAAACACACTAACAGATGGAGGCAGCAGTAGACCAGCACCTCCTGTGTTCTGAGCTAAAATCACTGTTTATGTGAACGGAGTCTGGTGGAAGTTCAGTTCCCGTCAGAAAGAGCTTTTTTTATAGAAGCTATACATGTGTGAGCCATATTTAAAGGTTCATATCTGCAGTAAGAACACGTGGGTTTGGGGTTTAAGAGCAACAGCCGGGAAAGTGTGATGGCCTCCTCAGGCTGCTCTTCATCCCAGCTGACCATCAACACAAAACAGACTCAAGAGTTCAAATATCTCAACTACTTTAAGGTTAATTAAACTAATAGTGGAGAATAAAATGAGGGCTGTAGGATAACAAAGAGGTAACTTTGCAGCCTGCTGGGCTCATGTCCAAAACCTTTTACTTCTTTTACTGGTTTCAAACCAACTCCTGAGAGAAACATCTGGCTCTTCATCCGTCAAACGCTTTAACACGTTATAAATAGAATCAACTCAAGTCAATTCAGTTCTGAGCACAGTACACCAGATACATTAAGATATTATAATTGTAAATTCACAGTGATCATCATTTCATCTGTGTGTGTGTGTGTGTGTGTGTGTGTGTGTGTGTGTGTGTGTGTGTGTGTGTGTGTGCCACATGAAAACTGATCATTTGCACATATTTGAACACAGATGTGCTGATGTGAGTTAAAGTGCTTCTGATGACGCTCAGGTTTGGTTTTGTTGTTAAAGAGTCACATGTTGTCTGTTCCACGTCCAGAAATGATCCGACTGGACCCGAGTTCAACAACCCTTAAAGTACTTTGTTAAAGTAGTGCTAGTACTACATGTATCTGTGCAGTACAAGTATGTGTGTTTAGTTGTATGTATGTGTTCATATTTTATTTAGATTGTTGAATTTGTTAAGATATTTTGTATCAAAATCCCTTCAGCACAAAAGACAAAAATAAGCAAAAATAAATCCTCATCGACAAAATGTTGCTGAACCCTTAAAATAAATTAAAAGTCTTCATTTAGAAAATGAAGTACACTTAAGAAACTAGGAAAACCCATAATTACAAAAGTATTGTTAATAAGAATATTCTTTGTACAAAATAAGCAAAACTTTAATGAAAAAGGAGATTTCGTTAATTACAAAATCAAGTGAAAGGCTCATGACTGAAGCAAAATCCTTTATTATCATTGTTTTTAATTCCTTGATTACAAATTTAAGTCAATTTACAAAATACAGAAATGTGTTGAATTCTTATGAAATAATCAAAATCCTGAACTATATAAAACAAATGGTAAATTCATTGATTGCAACATTAATTATATTCATGAAGTACATACATAAGCAAAATTCTGATGAAATAAGTAAAATCCTCAATTAATAATGAGGCAAAATGCTGATTTAAGCAAAATTCTAAATTATAGCATTCTTGTGAAATATACAAAATCCTTAATTATGAGAAAACAAGCAAAATCAATAATTACAATGTTCTTATGATGTAAGCAAAATCCTTAATTACAAAATGAAGCAAAATCATGAAGTAAAATGAGCAAAATAGTAAAAATAAATGTTTTTCGGGGCTGATCACAGCGGGATGCACTTTTGTTCTGATTTGTATTATTCTGATGATCTTTGAGCTAAATGTTGCTCACTACAATAAAGAGTCATGTGAAGCACAAGGAGCGCTAAAGTGAAGTCATGAAGCTCATTCTATGTTTTAAAGGACAAACAGCAACAGATTGTGAACATTGAGTCTCGTTCTACAGAATGTAGAAGATAGAAGTCAGTGTTTCATGTTTGTTCTAATATCTCACACTAACATTGTTCCTGATAGTCTCTGCTTTCTGCTTGGACTCTGGTAAACCTGCTCTCAAGTCTACTTTAAATGAAGCTTTATGTCTGTGAGGTGCTTTTAAAGATTCACGTCTTCAGCAGGAACCAATGGGCTTGGAGCTGAGAGCCACAGACAGGAAGTCAGAAGGTGTGGAGAGACCAACACATTGTTGAGAGTAAGACAGACGGGCTGTAATAATGTGAGATCATATTCAGCCTGATGGTTTAAGGGAACATGCGTATCAAAGGGAGCTGGTGGTGGTTGTGTGTAGAAACCATCTGGATGTGAGATGAGCTCCTTGGAGGAGCTACTCTGCTCCCTGAGCTCCTTCTTCTTCTTCTTCTTCTTCTTCTTCTTCTTCTTCTTCAGCTGCAGGAACACCCATCTTATAACGAACCAGCTCAGTGTTCTTCTGTCTGCACGGCATCTGCCCCCTGTTGGCCTGGAGAGACATGACAGCACAGTCCTGTCTTCAGTTCACTGAACACAGAGCGAGAGCTTCATCTCAGTGGCTGGTCTAAACAGCAGACGTGTGTCCGTACCTTACAGTAGAAGTAAAGGCCAACGTTCAGCAACAGCAGAGCCAGCGGCAGGACGATGGCTCTGATGATCAGAGGTCTTGGATCTGAACAAACACATGGACAGTCATCACATCACACGACATCATGAGTCCAACAGCTCCCACTGACCCTGAAACCTACAATCACTGACACACATCAACACGTTAACGACCGTCTCAGCGTTTGGTGTCCAGGATGAGCCTGGTTCTCTGAGTGAGGTATCGGAGCACACCGCCCTGCTTGCTTCTGATTGGTGGAGGAACTACACTTGAAGATGGAGAGTTGGGGGCTAAGGGGTGTTATGACTGATGTGGTGGCAGTGGAGCTCTGTGATTGGTCACGTCACAAGCTGCTTCAGTTCTCAGAGAACCAGAGTCATCCTGGTAACCAAACCTGCATGAACACAGTCAGCTTACCTAAGACAGTGATGGAGCGCCGACGGCTCTCAGAGGAGAAGCTATGATTAAAAACATGGAGGTGATAAACACAGCTGTAGCTTCCTTGGTGGGCGGGCTCTGCAGCAGGAAACAGGAAGTGGGCAGAGTGATTGACAGCTGGCTGGGTGTAGTTGTGTGCTGAGTTGGAGGAGGTGAAGGTGAGCTGGAAGGAGCCTCCTGGGTACTGTGGCTGGATGGAGCAGCTGATGGTGAAGGTGGAGCGCCTGAGCACCGGAGCCCCCTGCTGCTGGGCCTCGGAGACCCCGTACATTGAGGAGGACACGGTGATGATTGGCTGAAGCAGCAGGTCTGTAAACACAGAGAGATGATGACAGTTCAGGTTTACCCTCCATTGAACGAGATGAACCCTGAATAAGGACGTGATGTCACAGGTCAGACAGACAGACAGACAGACAGACAGACAGACAGACAGACAGACAGACAGACAGACAGGCAGGCAGACAGACAGGCAGGCAGGCAGACAGACAGACAGACAGACAGACAGACAGACAGACAGACAGACAGGCAGGTGTGTCCTCTCAGGTGGAGCTCAGCAGTCTATGGAGGGTTTGAAGCCTCCAGAAACAAGCCCACCTCTACACTTCAGGATGTCGTTGTCCTGGTTAACTTTACAGTTCAGTCCAATAGAAACCCACTGACTGTCACTGTGACAGAGGAAGGAACAGACTGGAAGCATTGCTGTCATAGATGATGTCATAGATGATGTCACCGATGGGCTTACCTGAGCAGGTGAGATTCAGTAAGAAGTGGGAGTAATCTAATGTTACACACTCCTTCAGAGCAGATCCAGACCGAACACAGTCAGAGTAGATCCTCCACAGAGATGTGTTTGAGGACTTCTCTCTCTGTCCCACAGAAACAGCAGAGCCACAGTCCAGCTCTCTACAGACAACATCTGCTTCCTTCAGGGTCCAGTCAGAGCCAGATACTGGTCTCCAGTCTCCTTCATGTTTCACCTCCAGTGTTCCTGCACAGCGACTGGCTCCTCCCACCAACCTGACAGGTGCTGAACAGAAACAAGAGAGTCGTCAGTAAAGAACAAAGTGAGTTTCAGTAGAACAGAGATGAACCAGATCAAAGCTGCAGCTCCTCTTCTACCTGAGCAGGTGAGTCCAACAGCTTTGCCAGGTGAGCAGGTGTTTCTATCTGAGCCTGAGCTTCTACAGTCCAGGAGAGCAGACTCACGGCCTCCACACTGGAACTCTTTGGTCCACATTGGAGCCTCCACTTCTCCATAGAGCGCCCCCTGGAGGCCTGAAGGAACCCCACAGCCAAGCTCCCTACAGACCACCTCTGCATCCTGCTGGTCAAAGTCATCTTCACACACTGAGGACCACCTCTGGTTAGACTGGTCAGACTTCACCTCCAGCCTGCCTGAGCACAGACTCGTCCCATTCACCAGCCTGACAGAGTCTGAGAGATGATAGAAGATGAAAGAGAGAGAGATGAAAGACACCAGACACTAAATAACACGATGTCATGAAACAACAATTCACATGTGCAATAAAAAATCCAAGTAAATAACAATAAGCAATATTTATAACTAGAAAATTTCGCAAGAAATTTTGACAGTGTGGCTTCTACTGCCCGAAGAAGTCGCAATATATAGCTACACACGCCGATGTTACCGGTAGTATCGTTGAGGTTCGATTGACATATCGCTTTTCTCTTTTCTGCATTTTAGATTCATACTCTTGGATTGAATCTTGTATTTGTGATGGACAGTCCACAAATCATTGTTCACAAATCAACCGTCATTTCTGTACTGGACAGATACATCTTTGCTTGAGAAGCCTTTGGAAATGATGGGAGCTAACGCTGGCTTACGCCTCGTAGGTGGTCACGCCCCGCGAGACTTAACAATGGTGGAGGAGAGAGAAGAGGAGAAAGGTGGCGGCCATCTTGATTACGTCATGCAATACAACACAATGGCAGCGAGGCCACGAATATATAACGGGGCAATGAGGCACACGATAGAGGCCGCGCTCACACACCACGTGCACCTGAGATGAGCACAACAGCACAGCCTGGATGTGTGAATGAGTGTGTACGTGTGTGTAAGAAGCTGCACGTTAATGCTGACGTACTTGTAGAGCAGCTAGAAGCTCTGACACGTCAAAGAATACGCCCAACAGGTCAAACTGAATCTGATTGGTTGAAGACTATGACAATCAACAACATCGTCCCCGTTCACTTAAACTGCAGCACCTGTAGGTCTGAAGGCCTCAGGCCTCTCTTCTTACCTGGAGACAACAGGGACGAACTCTGATTGGATGAAAGCTCCACTTAAAACAAGCTGTGCTGGAAGCAGAGCAACTGAGGAAGACAGTAGCTGTGCAATGAGATCATCTGTAATACATGCAGTGTATTCATGAAAAATAATGAAATTATAAAATAATATCACTTTGTGATTCTGTGTCGGCCAGCACAGAAGGCTTTGCTGGCCCTGACGGCCCACCACTGAGGGAGCAACAGCATCAGTGAAGGAAACACCTTTAAAAGACACAACTGCTGTCCATAGGCTTTAACGCTGTGAACTCTCCTCACATGCAGACAGAAGAGAAACATCAGGACAAAGACATTGTGCAGCTTGACATCTATGAGGAGCAACGTGAGAACATCAGAAGAGCTTTACTGAGAGATAAACAGGATCAGAGTTCCACCTGGACAGCTTTGCTGCTGAGAAAGAGATTCTCTCTCTGCACATCTACATTGAGATCAAATGAAGGGAAACACCTGCATGAATGAAGAGCTATGGGACGTACTGATGGACACAAGTATCCACACCTCAGAAGATGTGCCTTGAACTAGAAGAAGAAACATGTCTCCACTTCAGCAGCACCAGGTGCTGAGCCAGTAGAGTTAAACATGCAAACAAGTGTTATGGGAAAATATGTCAGTCTTATGTTTTAGGGTTAAAGAATGTAGTCTTTAGAAGTACAGGCTTTTATGATGGGGGATAGTAAAACAGGCTTGTTTCTATCTCTGCAATACTGTGACTTAACTTTTAACCCAGGTCACAGTGACTTCAAAGGAAGCATCTGGATGAAGGTAAACAGGGTTTATTATGGGGCAGACTGATAAAGGGATTTGTAAACAGGGCCATAAAGCGCTTTTAGGTTATCATAAGGACAGGATACTAAGCTTCAAAGGAAAGCATCTGCTGTGACTGTTTTCTCTCTCTGTCCTCCTGCGATTATTCTTGTTTACGATCGAGATAACAGCATGCTGGCTATCAGAGTATAAAATGTACATGCATTTGACTATGTGGTCAGAGCACCTCACACAGATGACAGAGAAAGTGTCTGTGGGACTGTGCTCTCTTCGCTTGCAAGCGGAAATAAATTGACTATTATAACTTTGATCTTCATCCAGACTCTGTTTCATTTGACATTGATTTGATAAATATGATAACACTCTTCTCCCATGTATTCATAGAAATATTCCACAACACAAGTCACGTTTGAAAGCAGACAATGTGGAATCTAACGGTACGAATAAGGAAGAGACAGGTGAGGCTCATGGAGGGAGAGAGCACCTGTGATAGAGAGAGTGTTTCATTTTAGTGAGGGAGGGACTGGACCAAAACATGTTAGACTGGCACATAGATGATGTCACTGATGGGCTTACCTGAGCAGGTGAGATTCAGGATGGAGGGAGAGAAATATGATGTTAAACAATCTCTCAGAGCAGATCCAGAGTCTAAACAGTCAGAGTTGATCCACCAAAGAGATCTCAAGGGCTCCTCTCTATCTATCGGTCTGATAGAAACAGCAGAGCCACAGTCCAGCTCTCTACAGACATCAGCTGCTTTCTTCAGGGTCACTTCAGAGCCATATACTGGTCCCCAGTCTCCTTCATGTTTCACCTCCAGTGTTCCTGCACAGCGACTGGCTCCTCCCACCAACCTGACAGGTGCTGAACAGAAACAAGAGAGTCGTCAGTAAAGAACAAAGTGAGTTTCAGTAGAACAGAGATGAACCAGATCAAAGCTGCAGCTCCTCTTCTACCTGAGCAGGTGAGTCCAACAGCTTTGCCAGGTGAGCAGGTGTTTCTATCTGAGCCTGAGCTTCTACAGTCCAGGAGAGCAGACTCATTGCCTCCACACTGGAACTCTTTGGTCCACATTGGAGCCTCCACTTCTCCATAGAGCGCCCCCTGTAGGCCTGAAGGAGCCCCACAGCCAAGCTCCCTACAGACCACCTCTGCATCCTGCTGGTCAAAGTCATCTTCACACACTGAGGACCACCACTGGTTAGACTGGTCAGACTTCACCTCCAGTCTGCCTGAGCACCGACTCGTCCCATTCACCAGCCTGACAGAGTCTGAGAGATGATAGAAGATGAAAGAGAGAGAGATGAAAGACACCAGACACTAAATAACATTCTGTCTTATTTCTCTTTGAAGATCTGTGACCCAGAATATGAATGTGTTGATAAAATGATCCCTAAATGTAAAGCGATGGGGCTGGACTCTCTCCTTCAGGAGTGTCCAGGCTGAAGGCCGGTGTGGAGGTACTGACGAGCCCCCGGCTGAGCTGAGCTGCTCTAAGTTGTGTCCAGTAGGTCATTGGTGGCTGTTATGGTGGAAACCAGTGAATGAGAAAGCTGTGGAGCTGGAGGAGGAGTCCTTTCAGGCTGCTGGTCGGCCCAGAGGACTCCTGGAGCAGCAACATGGAGGTTTCATAGAGAAAGATATCTTGGTGCATTCAGCACCTGGTTTACTGAGGCAGCAGCTCACCAGACAAGTCTGCTGCCATTCTAGCTGCTGTGTGTGTGTGTGTGTGTGTGTGTGTGTGTGTGTGTGTGTGTGTGTGTCCACCTGGATACATTACTGTCATAGATGATGTCACTGATGATGTCACTGATGATGTCACTGGTGGGCTTACCTGAGCAGGTGAGATACACTAAGCGGTTGGAGTAACGTGATGTTACACAATCCTTCAGAGCAGATCCAGACTGAACACAGTGAGGTTTGATCCACCACACAGATCTCTGTGAGGACTTCTCTATCTGTCCTACATAAACAACAGAGCCACAGTCCAGCTCTCTACAGACAACATCTGCTTCCTTCATGCTCCAGTAAGAGGCATGTACTGGTCTCCAGTCTCCTTCATGTTTCACCTCCAGTGTTCCTGCACAGCGTCTGGCTCTTCTCACCAACCTGACAGATTCTGAACAGAAACGAGAGAGTCGTCAGTAAAGAAACAAATTAAATTCATAAAAGATGAAACTTGACTGCTGGTTCTGCTTCACTGGTTCTTTGTTTCTCTTTTCTTTCTCTATTCACCTGTTGATGTGTGATTTCCTTCAGCCTGGAGTCCTGGAGAAATAGACACATATTCGTTATTTTAAGTAAATATAATAGAAATCCACAAATTCATTTTTTTGAATGTATTTGATATTTTCATCAAAACCTTATTGTGATGTTGTTACATTTATATTCAGTTAAACTTGCATTTAAAACAAGACGTGTTTTTAGACGTCTCTTTTCTTTTCAGCCAATCACAGAAGAGTAGATTAAAGGGTCATATTTGTTCCCCACCAGTGTCTGGAACACGATGCTGCTGCTGCTGATAATAACAACATGTTATATTGATTATTACCAGGCAGCACAGAGGGTTTAACAGGGTTCAGCCAATCAGAGGCAGCGGGTCATGAATCATGATGGTCTCTCTTGTTTTTGACCTCAGTGATGAATACGTTGTGCTTCCTGTGAGTTCTTCACAATAAAAGCCCCCATAGTGATTGTCCTGTTGAGGTGTTTAATGTGAAGCAGCAGTAAATGCTGAGTCAGCATCAGCAGCAGCTTAATGCTGCTCTGGTGCGTCTGTAGGAGAGTGAACAGGAAACAGTGAGGCTGATATCAGACTACAAACAGCCTCACTGATCACATGCTGCATCGTTTCCTGTCTGTCAGTCATGAGTCTGAATCTATGGAGGACTCCACCACCACCACTATCAACACTGCACACAGAGATCATGATGGATATACATTGATCACAGAAATATGACTTGATACAAATAGAATCACTGTTTGATGAACATGTTGGGGATTTTAACTTGAATGTTCACGATTTTACAAAGTTCAGGAAACATCGTCACGTTTTATGAACTAAGAGGAACTTTTGTGGTGTTTTATTTTAACATGGCGGCTGGTAGAGTTCATGCAGTCAATAATTCATCACTTTAAGTCATTATTTTATAAACTCTTTTTATTTCATCGCAACAACCTGGAAGGACTTGACCTCACTCCAACCTGACCTTCACTGTTTAGTGGAATTACAATAAAATATGTGAGTGCGTGTGTGAGAGCATGACATTACATTACGCAGATGTGTGCACAGGTCATTTAGCAGATGCTTTTATCCAAAGCGACTTACAATTCAGATTCTATCACATTTCTGCACCGCAGGCACAACTACGGGTGTGTGTGTGTATAACTACGGAAACTATTTTGGGGTTAAGTGTTTTGCTCAAGGACACATCGACATGCGACCAGCAGAGCCGGGGTTTGAACCGCCGACCCTCTGATTGAAAGACAGCCCTGCTATCCACTTAGCCACAGTCGCCCCAGCATGTGTGTATGTGTGTGTGTGCGTGTGTGAGCATGTGTGTTGGTGTGTGTGTTTGTATGTGTGTGTATGTGTGCGTAGGTGTGTGTGGGTGTGAGTGTGTGTGTGCGTGCATAGGTGCGTAGGTGTGTGTGTGTGAGTAGGTGTGTGTGTGTGTTTGAGTGTGTGTGAGAGAGAGAGTGAGTGAGTGCACGCGTGAGTATGTGTGTGTGTGTGTGTTTGAGCGTGTGTGTGTGAGTGCGTAGGTGTGAGTGTTTGAGTGTGTGTTTAAGTGTGCATGTGTGTGTGTGTATATATTGAGTGAGTGCACTCGTAAGTGTGTGTGTGTGTGTTTGAGTGTGTGTGCGTGCATGTGTGTGTTTGAGTGTTTGCATGTGTGCGTAGGCGCGTGTGTTTTTGTGCGTGCGTGTTTGTCTCTGTGTGTAGGTGTGTGTGAGTGTGTGTTTGAGTATGTGTGTGTGTGTGTGTTCTCTGATTTAAAGATTTTGGGGCGACCGTGGCGCACTGGGTTAAGTGGTCGTCTGGGAACCGGAAGGTCAACGGTTCGATCCCCGACTGGGATGTGTCACGTATTGAAGTGGACCTGAGCAATACACTGAACAGTTGGCAGCCCACTGCTCCCGATATACAGGGGCGGGTCAAATGCGGAGAAGAAATTCCCCCTTAAAGGGATCAAGAAAGTATGAATTCTATTCAACAGTACTATTGTAATAAAACACATCTTCTCTAAATCAGAGTCCTACCTGAGCTCCACGACAACAGCATCAGCATCAACAGGTGATCCATGACGTCCAGGTAGACCGTCTCTCTCCGTCTGTGTGTCTGTGTGCTGTCCTCGGTGTATGTCTGCGTACAGGAAGAGGTGGAGCTTTACTGATGGTTTATCTGTCTTTAGTTTTTCAGAGAAGCGTCTCTGTCACATGATCAGCTTCTTCTGTCCACCATGTTTCCAGTGTGACCAGTGGATCAGACACTTCTTCACTCTGGTGTCTTGTTCTCACTTTGGTCTGACTCAAATCTGTTGAGTTATTGTCCTGTACAGCATGTGAGCTCATGGAAGTAGTATAGAACCATAGAACTATAGATCTATAGAGCTAGAGAAACAGAGATATAGGAAAAAGTTACATTCTCTTTGCTGTCATTTTGAGTCTCTTTGTAGTAGTTTTAAGTGTCTTTGTGGTTGTTTTACGTCTCGTTGATTGTTTTTAAGCTGTGTGGTTGTTTGGAGTCTCTCTGTAGTTGCATTATGTCTCTTTGTAGTCATTTTGTTACAATTTGTTGTAGTTTTGAGTCTCTTTATAGTCAGTTTGTGTCTCTTTGGGTTTGTCTTTGAACTTTTATGGTTGTTTCGAGTCTCTTTCTCTCCATTTAAGATGATATTTACACTCTGTGAACTTTATCAAACCTTTTTTTCTGCATTTCTGTGAAACTGATAATCATCAATTTCACAAGAAGCTGCGGGCTGATTGCAGATCGTTTCCATGACCACCAGCAGGCTGAGATGTTCCTATCAGATTAACGTGGTCAGCGTCTTCTTATTATTTCCGGTACATGTTTCAACATCAGCAGAGAGTCATTCAGAGGAGACATTACAGCTGCATGTGTCTATAATAATATGAATAGTTGTGTTTTTAAAGTGATCAATCATTGAGTCTATAGAACACGAGTGGTGTTTAGTGCAGCACACATTGTTGAGATTGAGTCCAAGGAGACATCTTCAAATGTCTTGGTTTGTCCGACCGAGAGTCCAGAAGCCAAAGATATTCAGTGGAGTCAAACTTACACACCTGCCGTTCACTTCTCAGAGGTAAAACACAAGAAAGTCTTGTTGGAGTCCTGATCCAGAACCAGTTCTATCAGAACCAATGCTCTACAGTCCAGCTCCTTTCTTCCCTGCTCTTCAAGAGAAGTCCTTTGGCTGCGACCATTCCAAACTTCCACCAGTTTTCTGTACATTTAGAAGCTGCCACAGAGCATCTGAATCATAATCCACCTCCATCGTTGTGTCATGAATCAAAGAACAGCAGTGAAAGTGTCCTGATGATAATTAACCAGACAACAGAGGAGAGTGTGTGCGTCCTCACATGCTTTACATCGAACACAGAGAGGTGATCAAACTATTATTGCAGCTGTTTAGGAATATTAACGTAAACGATGGATCACTTTGAGGATCTGGTTCAGGTCTACTTTCTGACCCCAAAGTCCAAACTAAACCTGTAGAAGCAGCGTTCACTTCTTATGATCCACAAATATGAAACAATCTGCAGCTCTGCTCCAACTCTCAGTTCACTAAGACTTCTCTGTTTGACACTGAAAATATGAATTATATTAAGTTACATTTGAGACTTTTTATTCATATCTTGCGCTGCACTGTAGCTGTGTGATTTACCTTTCAGCCTAACTTTACTTTTTATTCTGCACATGCATCAAATAAGTCAAACAAAACAAAAATCACAAATAAAATGAACAGTAAATACAACAAATTGTCAATAAATAAATACTCATAAACATAAATAAATATTTTATTTTCTAAAAGGAGTTAGAAGAAGTATACACTTATATGGTCCTGCCTCTTCATAACTCAAACAGTCATTGAATAAGGTATAGATATCATCATCAACTTATCATAGCATAAGGTATAGATAGATATCATCATCATCATGTAGCACCCCCTGCTGGAAGAAGCCTTGCAAAACATGGTACACCCTAACTATGGACTGACGTCATTGGGCAGTGCTTCAAATACTCAGTAGGAGCTGGCTCAAATCGTGGCAGCGGCAGCTAGTCGAGGCACTTCCTGTTGCAGGCTCAGCTGCCACGGAAAGTCGTGGCAGCTGAGCTTGCAACAGGAAGTGCCTGTACTAGCTGCCGCTGCCACGATTTGAGCTTGCCCTTTCTCCAAATACTGTACTGTTGGTTAAACTTGTCAAGACCCTGAACATGAAACCAAAACCAAACTCCATTGAAAAATGTGCATATTTTAGACATCCTTGCTGTTTGGAAACGCTGACAATCAACTACTAATGATGACTTTACACACCTGCCTGCTGAATCTGATTTCAGACGAATTTGCTATAACACTATTAATTTATTCGACATCTTGTATTAAGCCGGAGGACTTGTGTATCCTTCTTGCGAAGCAAGAGAGGTTTAAATAGGACATTTTTACATGAAGTCTGGCATGAAGTTTATTTCAGCTGAATATACCATAATACTCGATTAATTTGGATGGAAAGTTAGAAATTATACAAAATACTCTTGATGAATCAATATGTAGAAATATATTAACATTTCAACTTTCTCGAAAATCTTGAGATGCTTTAAATTTTAGACTTGATTTATTTATAATGTGGACTCAACGGTACACCAGATTTTATTCTCTCCATGACTTTTATTGTGAAATATGTCTGCGCACCGCCGTCAAACCGGATGTAATTCGAAGCTAGCTTTTCCCAAAAGGTAATTCGACCCCAGTGTCATTTTTAATATTTACAAACGCCTGTGTTGATACACAGTTTAACTATTCTGGTAGTCTATATGAAACAAACAACATACAAAACAAATACCGTACAGACGTTTTTAAAGAAAAAAGACGGTTAAACTACATTACCCATAATGCAACAACTGATTCGTTGCCGGTTGTTTTGGGTTACTCTCGCGGGCTTTGTTTTGATATGGCGGCAGTCTTCGAAACTTATGTCAGTTATGTTTCTATAACGCACGTTCCCTCTCCAGTTACACCACTTTTCACCGATGTTACAGGTAAATAACAAGTTTTTGACACTTTTATAAATGTCGCTAATGTATTTTACCTCGTCACTACAGTGTAACACCGGTTGAAAAAACTTTATTTGTATCTCAAGTAGTCCGCTAACAACAAGGCAAATAATATCACCAGAGAAGCCTTTTAAATGCATTAAAACATGAAATGAAACGTATGTGAGACATCATCACACTATGACGTAATTGATAAATACGTGTCGTGTATGTAGTCACTCTGTTAATGATTTTAAAACAGCTGTGAATTTCGTTCTACGTTGCTTAACCGAACAAAAACAAGTCAATTTAAAACCGACGCTGCTGCTGCTGTCTCGTGACATGCTAGTTAACTAGCTAATGCTATTCCAGCGTAAACCGGTTCCCGGCTCACAAGAGGTGCAGCAAGAGGGGATTGCGTTATCCCACTCAGGAAAAGTGCTTTCTGTCGTCACCTGTCTGTCTGTCACCTGTCTGTCTGTTGTCACCTGTCTGCTGTCACCTGTCTGTCTGTTGTCACCTGTCTGCTGTCACCTGTCTGTCTGTTGTCGACCCTCATCTACCTGCATGCATGTCTTTTATTGTTGTCTAGCTGTGTCTGACTGACTTATAAACATACTCTGCATGCTTTATGTTACATGGATGTTTTTAGTGTCTTACAATGCAACATAATCTTGTCTTTAGTCCGTGTTTCTATTTAACATTGTTATCCCTTATTTAATTGTCTTTGTGTGTTGAATTTGTGTTGTTAGTACTTGACAACGTAGTACCAGAGTCTCCTGAATGATGATTCTACTTATATTAATTCTCTCTTCTGTCATTGTTTCTGCACACTTTGTAAAGGGTCAATATTGCATAACTTATATTCTGTTTTTAGGTTTACTTTGTAACATCTGTCCTGATGAAAAATAGCCTCTTGGCGCATTTACAGAAATGTTTTTATTAATGTGCACTGTCCCTTATCAAATAAACCAATACAATAAATACTAACTTACATATAGTTTTCTGGGACCTGGCATCATCTTGAGCGTGTGTGTGGTACACGGTGTTTTATTCACGGTGTGATTAACCTGTAACCATAATCTGTCTCGTTTAAATCCTCCAGGATTAGCGAGTCCTGCTGCTTGAGACACAGCACGGTCACCATGTCATCTCCAGCCGGCCTCCGGTGCTCCCAGGCGGACTTCTTGGCACGGTGGATGCCAACAAGTAGCGCCAGATCCGGGGTGATCCTCAGTCCGGACCTTGCTGGCTCCATGCGGCACAACTCTGCCGTAAGGACCCCTTCACTGGAGACCCCAGACGAGTCCTTCGCCTCCGACTTCGCTCCTCTGCCGGCCTCGGCGGACAGCAGCTGCTGCCTCGGCGTGGATGGATGCTCCCGGTCACCTGGAGGAGAGAAGGCTGGTGCTGACAGGCCAGTGAACGGTCCGTCCTCTGTGGCTGCGAGGACTTTAGATGGAGAGCTGGACAGTTTGGATGAAATGGAGAGCGCTTCACAGGATGTGCCCATAATGGTGAAGCTAGAACAGGTAAGGACATTATCATGTTATTATATTCACAGGTGGTATTGTTTCATTATTCTAGATGTTTAAGATTACTTTTTATTTTGATAGTCATTCATCTAGTTTCATTGTCGTTGTTGTTTAGTTTACTTCGTTTTTTGGTCGTGTGTATATATATATATATATGTATATATATATAATATATATATATATATATAATATATATAATATATAATATATATATATATATATATATATATATGTTTTTTGGAACAAATGGCCACTTCAGATATTATTTCTGCCAAGGCTGGGACAAATACTAATTGCCTGTCACCATAATAATGTCATGACTTTTGTTTAATTTGAGAAATAGACAGCTTTTCCCACTACCATGCTGATTTTCCACACGTTAACATATATTGTGATCTATTCTATTGATACTGGGAGAAGGTCTTCGTAACAGTCAACATACAGCAGCTGAATGAACTCCTCATTTTGATGTATTAACAACTCATCTTATTAAACCAAAAGTAAATAGTTTTACACAACATATTCACCACTGAATGTGTGAACCTCTGGCACTTTGTGTGGGCTTCAGTGCTGATTATCTCCTTGCTTCCTGTTTACTTAATACCCCCGACTCAATCTCTCACACACTCTTTGCCTCTCGCTGCTATTATTAGTATTTTGCCTCTGAGGCTATTGATGTCGGCAAAGACTCAAATAGTGTCAGAAGTGTGTGCATGCAAGTCAGTATGTCAACAAACACATTAGCATGTTGGAAACCACCGAGGTGGGATTAGTGAGAGGTCACAGGTTCAGTACACACTGTGACCGGTGAGTTAATGTAAAGCCAGTTGAAATGTGTTTAATCCACCTGAAACACCCTGTGGATAGGACTGTTAGCTACATGGCTAATTGAGATATATTATTGTGTGTTGGTGCAGTTGAGGAAATGGCAGCAGCACATGCAGGAGCAGCTCAAAGCCCATCAGCTGGAGGAGCTGCTTCACCTCCAGGAGGAGCAGCAGAGGCTGCTGGGAATGATGAATGGATCCCAGCACTGCACACGAGGTTAGAGAGAGAAATGACCCGAATAACTGCAAACGTGACAATAATTAGTTTCTCTTTAAGATATAAAGATGTAGGTTGGAGAGTGTGTTTCTATCCACTTAGTTGTTGCTTCTTTATGTGTTTATATTGTCCTGTCATTTATCTTCAGAGACTTCAGTGCTGTCGGGATCCAGAGAGACCCCATACAGCCCCCCCGTACACCGCCGTGGAGTCCCACTGAGCTCCACCTGTGGCCTCCGACCGGAACGAGAGCCCTCACCTGCACGGAGTCAGGAGCGGCTACCACGAGGTCAAGATTGTGAGGAGGTGGACGATGAGGAAGAGGAAAACGTTTTTTTAAAACCTCACGGTGACAACAGCATTTGTGCAGTTTTTCTACTTGGAGTACAGCAGTCAGCTGTCGAGATGAAATTACAACAGCGTTTGTTTCCTCCAGGCACGTGGAGCTCCAGAGGAGAAGATCAGGAACAGAGTGTCGATGTTAGTCATCTTCACGAGCACGTCGACGCGTTAATACCGAGTAACGGTGTGTCTTTGACTGAAGACGGCAGCAGAGAAGAAGAGGAAGTCTTCCATGACAGGTTAGTACTATCCTCAGGAAGAGAAACGTGCCAGTGTGGCTCTGGATCGTGTATTTGTTGACAAGCTTGTGTGTGTCTCCTCCCTTAGACCTGTAAAGCCGGGTATCGGGGGTCAGAAGAAGACCTTTGAGGAGTTGTTGGAGGAGCAGCTGAGGGTGGAGGAGCAGAGGATGAAGTCTGCCCAGCAACAGCAGGTCAGAGAATAAAACAAAGGTCTCCTTAGGATCAGGAAAAATAAGTAAATCATCAGGCCGTAGATGATTGAAAATGTAATTATGAATCATACATTTGTTTTAGTCCAGACTGACTTATGCTATGCTACGATGCTACATCTTATGCTATGTTCCATTGAAAACACACAATACCAAGTGCCAAATTCACACTACAATCATTGTGTCTCCTCACGTTTAACAGAGCCGAGCTGGAGCTGAAGCTGTGCAGGTCGCCCCCAAGAGGGCCTTTCTGAAGCGGGGCGAGGGCCTCTCGAGATTCACCATCAATCGCAAAGCCTCGTTACCGAAAATGGGGGCGAAGAAGGACCCCAAACCAAAACTCCAGACCAGAGCGATCTCCCGCAGCAACTCTGAGCCGGCGGTCATCCAGAGAGTCCAGCGGCTTCCCGTCCAGCGTAAAACCGCCACGCTCAACAAGGAAAACCGGCCCAGAGGTCTCTGCTCGCCGCCTCAGGACGTCAGAGCTGAGAGCAAAGCAGCACGGACGAAGGTTTTGGGGAGTCATCAGAGACAGAACACGGAAGGACCAGAGTCCATTCAAAGTGACCCAGAGGGAAGACATCCGCTGAGGAAGCTAAAGGAGCAGAACAACAGGAACGTGGGTCTGTCGGCTCAGGTCTCCAGGAGCACCGGGCCGAACCCTGTCACCAAACAGGTGGGCGTGTTGAGAGGGCCGGAGGAGAAGGCCGCGATCGACAGTTCTGGTTCAAGAGTGGAAGGAGGAACCGGGTCGGAAGGAGGAACCGGCGTTCCACAGGAGTCCTTTGAGGTGTCGTTCCAGGAGAAGCTCCAGCGGTGGGACTGTGACCGGCAGCTGGAGAACATGGAGCTCGGAGAGTTTGAGCTGCTGGAGCAAGCGGCCGATGAGTTGTCCTTCTCCTCCAACTCCTCCTTCGTCATGAAGGTGATTATTTGGGAGTTCAGTTAATCTTCCGCTCACTCCAAATGTATCCTGAGGCTTCATGTGACCCTTTTTATCAGATTGAATTTACATTTTTCTTTTAAAAGTATTCAAATGCTCTTTTTAAAAGTGGCCATAATCAATATTTTGACGATGACTACTTGTATGTGAACAGGTTTTACTCCTTGATGTGCGTTCTGGTTTTTGTGCCCTCGCAGTATAGTTTCTAGTTTCTATTGTTTCTGAAGCTCTCAAACAGTGCGGTTTGCAGCTGGTGTCTGCTGCCCCCTAGTGGCCAAACATCGGCGTTTTGTTGCACGTTGTTCCAGTCCTTATTTCCTTATTTCCTGTCGTCCCTCTACTGTTGGTTGTCCAATATCGGCATAAAATAGTTAATACAGCAGCTAGCTGCTTGGTTGGATGACTGCTAACTAAAGTTAATGGTGCAACTATATTCTTTGTTGCAATACGAGGATTAAGCGACAGATTTTAACAGTTAACAGTGTAAATAAAGCTGCAAGAGCAAATGTAGACACGTTTAAGATATTCTGATGGTGTGGGTTTCTATCCTAATATATCTGACTTGTTGACGTTGTGGTGTTGAAGGCTGCTCTGTGCTCTTGCAGGTTCTTCAGATGGACCAGCAGCACAGGGGGCTCCACCCGCGACGGCTCTCCTCCACCCCCATCAAGTCTCCACCCAGAGGTGCACGCCAGAGGTGCAGCAGCGACGGCAGTATCAGCTCCGTCAACTCCGAAGTGTTGGTGGTGAAGACGAGAGACGACGTAGTCCAGAACAAAGTGAGCATCGAGGATGAACGGGACGGGCACGAGGACTCCGCTGTTTCAACCTCTGAAGAGCAGGAAGTGGCGTTCAAACCGCCTTCGCTTCCCGGCACGTTTCGCTTTCCCGCTCAGTCCAACCCGCCGTACGACAAGCGGTCGTATCAGGACGAGGAGAGCGGCGGGGAGTCGGAGGCGACGCGAATCGGCAATGTCGCGGAGAGCGACGCCGACGAGTCGACTCTGATCGAGGACGGAGGCGAGCGGCGCGGCGGAGTCGTGTTCGACGACGACGACACCTGGAACGACCTGGAGGACGACGCCGCGGTCGGCTCGGCTGACGACGGTAGAGGAGTTAGTCCGGCCGGTGGGATCTTACAGACTCTGTCGAGGAAGGTGGTGGAGGTGGAGGTGGACGAGGAGGATCCTCCTCTTCCTCCCGCCTCTCAGCTCATGACCAGGTTGTTCCCCTCGCTGAAGCCAAAGGCCCAGAATGCACCGCTCCCTCCTC
>JAFEUB010001325.1:170000-245000 GCA_024529925.1 Ophthalmolycus amberensis | reverse complement strand
ATGAGGAACACTTTGAGGCCAGGTGTGAATGTGGAACACCAGAACACATCTGGAGGTGGTCGGCGTGGTTTAAGGTCTTCTCTTCCTGCGAGCTTACAGGGATAGCTGGATGTTTTAAAGTGGGATTGTGGGTAATTATCCATATAGCTTTGCTATGTTTAGAATATTTTCAGCGCTTTATCGTGGCATTAGACGGGAAAGACGCCGTCTATGCTCTCTTCAAATGCACCAGACTCCTTTGATAAAAACAGAGATTTGACCTCTCAGATCACTTGAGTCTCTGGTCTACAGCTGCCTCCATCTGTTAGTGTGTGTGTTGTTGTTGTGAGACTTTGGTGTTCTTCTTTATTAAAGTCTTTTGAATATATTTTCTCTTTTTAATTGAAGATCCGTATGTTGGAGAAGCTCCGCCTCAGCGCCTGGAAGAAAAACCCCGTCGACGCAGAGAAGGACAAAGAAACGAGAGACGGTCCCAAAATATGTGAGAACAACGTGTCGTCTGTGACCAAAGGAGTGAAATTCGCTGTAAGCATGTTTATCCTCTTTATCGGGTGACATTCAATGTGGTGTTAATGTAAGACTGTCTAGCCTACTGTGCTCAGAACTGAGTGGACTTAAATTGATTGTATTTTAAATAACTTGTTCCTCATCTTAACATGGAAATCTCCGTGTTTTTGTGTTTTTTTCCCAGAGTCTTCTTGACTCCAGAGGAGGAGGAGGAAGCAGCAGCATCAGTCCTCCACAGAGCAGCACTGCTGCAGCCACCAGGAGGAGCTCCAGGGAGATCAGTCAGTTCGCTGCAGGTACGTTCAACAGGAACACAAACACACAACAATCACCAGCTGTTAGACACTAGAGTTCTGGCACACACGGGTTTTAGAGCTGCAGGTTTTTGCAGACCTCTAACCTCATAATGGTTTGTTTTGAGGATAAAATGATGGAAATATTCTGTGTTATGGAGTTTTCTTTGCCTTGGATTAAATCCAGTAAGTGTTGTTACTGTCGGGCTCTTTAATCCACCAGAGACACAACCAGACTCACGTTTGGTTGACTTTAAAGCAGCTATAACAAGTGGTCGATCAGACGGCTACTCTCTCTGCCTCTGTGGACGACGTCCAGTGTCTCTTGGGTTCTGGTGTAGTGAGCAGACATCCACATAACGGACCTGAGATGAGACTTCCTCTTTACATTCAGATTAGCAACTTGAGACGCAACAACGGAGTCGAGTGACGACGTCTACGACCGGATTGTGTCACAAGTCGCCGGTTTAGAGCCAGTTAACTTAATGTTTTAAGCTAATAAAAAGCTAAGCCGTCGTTGGGTTCTTAAGTTCACGTTCCGCCTGCTTTGTTCTCCACACTAACTGTTTACCTGCAGACAACTAACGCCTGCTCTGATGCTACTCCGACTACAAACCTTGAATATATCTGATAGTGCCGACATTTAGTTTGACAAATCACAGCTGGTGAAAGCAGTGGAGAAAAGTAAAAGAAGTAAAAGTTATTTGACTTGAGCACTGCATACTCATTTTATTCTCCACAATTAGTTTATTTAACCTTTAAAGTAGTTGAGATTTTTTATTTGTTTTGTGTTGATTGTCAGCTGGGATGAAGAGCAGCCTGAGGAGGCCATCAGCGCCATGCTGCTCCTCCTCCTCCTCTTCTTCCTCGTTGCCCGTCAGGAGGACAGATGAGAAGTCAACACCCTCCAGCAAGATTCAGGACAAACCACCGAACCAGGAACTCCCTCTCGACGACTCTCCGGTAAGAGACACGGAGTCAACAACTAACTCTATCAGAGGACAACCGGTTCAGAGACACTCCGTTAAATAACCTCCACTCGTGAAACGGGCGTCTGCTAATAACGTTGGTTGGAGTCGACCTGAACCGTCACCGTCTGATCGTTTGTTCTTCTGGTTCCTCGTGTCGTTGTAGAAAAGCGTTTCTCTGCCAAACGAACAAAAGGAGGACAAAGAGCCAGAGTCTGATCCGGAGGTTCTACCACATCCTGATGGGAAGGTAAGAAACACGTGAATGGTCTTCTTTCATCTGCTGAGTTTTCTTCTCTACAAATCTCATGAAAAGACCAGAAACAACAGCAGTTAGTCCGTCTCTCAATACTTCAGGACTTTCCTGACTCTTGCTCTTAAACCCCAAACCCAACGTGTTCTTACTGAAGATATACCAGTAAGTTCGTTGTTATTAGCCGCTGATGGAGATGTGATCTTTCCAGATGGAGACGGTTCTGGCCGGCGGCGATCGACTCATCGTCTTCAACAACGGAACCAAGAAGGAAGTTTCAGCAGACGGGCTGACGGTCAAAGTCACCTTCTTCAACGGAGACACCAAAGAGGTGACGGCCGACCAGAGAGTGGTGAGACGCTTCACTTACGTTTACGTTCAGACGACCGGAGTGGTGAGACGCTTCACTTACGTTTACGTTCAGACGACCGGAGTGGTGAGACGCTTCACTTACGTTTACGTTCAGACAACCGGAGTGGTGAGACACTTCACTTACGTTTACGTTCAGACGACCAGAGAGCGGTGAGACGCTTCACTTATGTTTACGTTCAGACGACCGGAGAGCGGTGAAACGCTTCACTTACGTTTACGTTCAGACGACCGGAGAGCGGTGAGACGCTTCACTTACGTTTACGTTCAGACGACCGGAGAGCGGTGAGACGCTTCACTTACGTTTACGTTCAGATGACCGGAGTGGTGAGACGCTTCACTTACGTTTACGTTCAGACGACCAGAGTGGTGAGACGCTTCACTTACGTTTACGTTCAGACGACCGGAGTGGTGAGACGCTTCACTTACGTTTACGTTCAGACGACCGGAGTGGTGAGACGCTTCACTTACGTTTACGTTCAGACTACCGGAGTGGTGAGACACTTCACTTACGTTTACGTTCAGACGACCAGAGAGCGGTGAGACGCTTCACTTACGTTTACGTTCAGACGACCGGAGAGCGGTGAAACGCTTCACTTACGTTTACGTTCAGACAACCGGAGAGCGGTGAGACGCTTCACTTACGTTTACGTTCAGACAACCGGAGAGCGGTGAGACGCTTCACTTACGTTTAGACGACCAGAGTGGTGAGACGCTTCACTTACGTTTACGTTCAGATGACCGGAGTGGTGAGACGCTTCACTTACGTTTACGTTCAGATGACCGGAGTGGTGAGACGCTTCACTTACGTTTACGTTAAGACGACCAGAGTGGTGAGACGCTTCACTTACGTTTACATTTAGACGACCGGAGAGCGGTGATACGCTTCACTTATGTTTACGTTCAGACAACCAGAGAGTGGTGAGACGCTTCACTTACGTTTACGTTCAGACAACCAGAGAGTGGTGAGACGCTTCACTTACGTTTACGTTCAGACGACCGGAGTGGTGAGATGCTTCACTTACGTTTACATTCAGACGCCCGGAGAGTGGTGAGACGCTTCACTTACGTTTACGTTCAGATGACCAGAGAGCGGTGAGACGCTTCACTTACGTTTACGTTCAGACGACCGGAGCGGTGAGACGCTTCACTTACGTTTACGTTCAGATGCCTGGAGAGTGGTGAGATGCTTCACTTACGTTTACATTCAGACGACCAGAGAGCGGCGACACGCTTCACTGATGTTTACATTGTTGTTTTCTTTGTGTACCTTGAGAGCTAACAACTGAAGCTGAATTCATCTTATTTAGTAACTCTTCGTCTCTTCTCAGATCTACTTCTACGCCGACGCCCAGACGACTCACATCACCTACCCAGACGGCATGGAGGTCCTGCACTTCCCCAACAACCAGACCGGTGAGACACGAGCAGTAACGGCTGTTTTCAGTTGATCACTGTAACGATGCAGACAGTAAAGGCGGAGCTAACTTCATCTACTTTATAGACAGCTGGGTAGTCATGCACTGTCATGAGTACCTCGAAACTGTGCAGTACTTTGGTTGATGTACTTGGTTAAACTTATGTTATTCAAGCAAATACAAAAGCAGGTAATGAACCTTGTATCAGTGTCTGAAACCAGCTGAGCTCTGATTTAAACTTGTACATTAATCTTCCGGTTATTTTTATTTTTATTTCTCCAGAGAAACATTTCCCAGACGGCCGTAAAGAAATCGTCTTCCCGGACCAGACGGTGAAGAACTTGTTCCCCAGCGGGCGAGAGGAGAGCGTGCTGACGGACGGAACCGTCATACAAGTCAACCCGTAAGAAACGAGCTTCTGTTCTTCATGATTCTGGTTTTACAGGTTTAGACAAAGGACTGTTTTCTTTTTCATGCTCACTATGGTCAAGTTTCCACCGTTCCTTCAGGCAGATATGAGCAGTGGTGAACGTAACGAAGAACATGTGCTTAAGTAAAATGTTGAGGTACTTCTACTTTAGTTACTTTTAAAGATATAAGCTCGATTGGAGTATTTTTCTTCCTCGATGCCACGAGTTTTGTTTCCATTTCAATCACTTAACCGGGCGTGAACACTCGCTGCCTCTTTTCAGGGACGGCACCAAAGAGATCCTGTTCAACACGGGCCAGAAGGAGGTCCACACGGCCGAGTACAAGAGGAGGGAGTACCCGGACGGCACCGTGAAGACGGTCTACGCCGACGGCAGGCAGGAAACCCGATACCCCAACGGACGGATCCGGATCAAAGACCGAGACGGCAACGTGGTCCTGGACAACATGGCGTAGGGGGACGCGGACTGCAACGTGGTGCTGGACTACGGGCCGTAGGGGGACACGGACTGCAACGTGGTGCCTGGACTACAGGGCCGTAGGGGGACATGGACTGCAACGTGGTCCTGGACTAACATGGCCGTAGGGGGACACGGACTGCAACGTGGTGCCTGGACTACATGGCGTAGGGGGACACGGACTGCAACGTGGTCCTGGACTACGGGGCGTAGGGGGACGCGGACAACAGAGACAAATTGTCCTTCAGCGTGCTGCCAAAATCAGACACAAAGCTACAAAAGACCCACAGGAAATGAGTCGGAGGCCTTTTTAAATAGCATTTTAACTCTTATTTTGTATTTATTTACTGTTAACAGGAACTCCAGATGTCACCTTTAATGTTTCAGAGACAGAAGTTGTGTTGCATTAAAACCTCTTTAATCTTGTTCTGGTGCTAATGATCGACACCAGAACCTCACGTTCACTCTCCTGGATCTGAATATTTCAACAATAACTCACATTGTTCAGTGAAGGCCTGAGGATTCATGAAATGTTTCAGTGTTGTATTTAACAATGTAAAAATGTTAAATACCTATTTATTTTCTTAGCTTACTGTATATTTGTGTAAAATAAAAATGTCAGTTTTGTTTTTTAGAATCTGAGAGTGTACTTCTCATTTTATTCTTCACAAAGAAAACACAGCAGAGCGGTTGGACTGAGACTTCAGGCTTTAATGTGAACCTTCATTAAACACACGAGAACAACAACTAGAAAACAAAGAGGTAGAGTCATGTTCTCATAGACTTCTGTACAACCAGAGGAGTCGCCCCCTGGTGGACACTAGAGAGAATGCAGCTTTAACACATGAAGCATCGGCTTCACTCTGAAGAATCGGAGGTTGTCGTCTGGTCAGAATAGCCAGAAAAAGCATGCTGGTGTTTTTTTGGCACGCTACATTTGACGTCCTACGTTTTGGGAAAAATAATAAATATTTTTCCGGCAGACTAACTAGCGTGAGGGAGAACTACAGAGCCGCCGCCAACGAGCTTCCATATATCCACATCTAACTCTGAATTCAGGATTTGTTTTCGACCAAACTAGAGTTGCTGATTGTTGGAGCAGTGGAAACACGAACATAAAAAATAAACGATCATTGGAGAGAAAATGTGTCAGCCTGTCGAATGTGAAAACATCCGTAAGTCCGTAATTAATACAGCAGCTAGCGCTATATGCTGGATGACTACTTAAACATAAATTGTGCTGTAGACTAGAGTGTGTTGTGGATGAAGCATTAAGTTGTTACTTACTCATTTAGGGGCTAGCTACTTAGCTAGCTAGTGTGCTAGTTCCTTGCTGCTTTCATGCCAGAGTTACAGAACATAAAAAGCAAATCCTCCTACTTCAGCTAAATAAACTCTTTATTAAAAAGCCTCTTGGATCAGCTGGAAAATGCATCGTCACAAACCTGAAAATGGCTGTTTTTCGTTGTAGAGAAGGTTCTCACGGGACCTTTACTTGAAGTACATGTTGCTCAAAATACCCCAAAGTCCAAACACTCTCCTCTGTTGTCTGGTTAATTATCATCAGGACACTTTCACTGCTGTTCTTTGATTCATGACACAACGATGGAGGTGGATTATGATTCAGATGCTCTGTGGCAGCTTCTAAATGTACAGAAAACTGGTGGAAGTTTGGAATGGTCGCAGCCAAAGGACTTCTCTTGAAGAGCAGGGAAGAAAGGAGCTGGACTGTAGAGCATTGGTTCTGATAGAACTGGTTCTGGATCAGGACTCCAACAAGACTTTCTTGTGTTTTACCTCTGAGAAGTGAACGGCAGGTGTGTAAGTTTGACTCCACTGAATATCTTTGGCTTCTGGACTCTCGGTCGGACAAACCAAGACATTTGAAGATGTCTCCTTGGACTCAATCTCAACAATGTGTGCTGCACTAAACACCACTCGTGTTCTATAGACTCAATGACTGATCACTTTAAAAACACAACTATTCATATTATTATAGACACATGCAGCTGTAATGTCTCCTCTGAATGACTCTCTGCTGATGTTGAAACATGTACCGGAAATAATAAGAAGACGCTGACCACGTTAATCTGATAGGAACATCTCAGCCTGCTGGTGGTCATGGAAACGATCTGCAATCAGCCCGCAGCTTCTTGTGAAATTGATGATTATCAGTTTCACAGAAACGCAGAAAAAAAGGTTTGATAAAGTTCACAGAGTTTAAATATCATCTTAAATGGAGAGAAAGAGACTCGAAACAACCATAAAAGTTCAAAGACAAACCCAAAGAGACACAAACTGACTATAAAGAGACACAAAACTACAACAAATTGTAACAGAATGACTACAAAGAGACATAATGCAACTACAGAGAGACTCCAAACAACCACAAAGCTTTAAAACAATCACAACGAGACGTAAAACAACCACAAAGACACTTAAAACTACTACAAAGAGACTCAAAATGACAGCAAAGAGAATGTAACTTTTTCCTATATTTCTGTTTCTCTAGCTCTATAGATCTATAGTTCTATGGTTCTATACTACTTCCATGAGCTCACATGCTGTACAGGACAATAACTCAACAGATTTGAGTCAGACCAAAGTGAGAACAAGACACCAGAGTGAAGAAGTGTCTGATCCACTGGTCACACTGGAAACATGGTGGACAGAAGAAGCTGATCATGTGACAGAGACTCTTCTCTGAAAAACTAAAGACAGATAAACCATCAGCAAAGCTCCACCTCTTCCTGTACGCAGACATACACCGAGGACAGCACACAGACGGAGAGAGAGACGGTCTACCTGGACGTCATGGATCACCTGTTGATGCTGATGCTGTTGTCGTGGAGCTCAGGTAGGACTCTGATTTAGAGAAGATGTGTTTTATTACAATATTACTGTTGAATAGAATTTATACTTTCTTGATCCCTTTAAGGGGGAATTTTTTCTCTGCATTTGACCCGCCCCTGTATATCGGGAGCAGTGGGCTGCCAACTGTTCAGTGTATTGCTCAGGTACACTTCAACACGTAACACGTCCCAGTCGGGGATCGAACCGTTGACCTTCTGGTTCCCAGACGACAGCTTAACCCAGTGCGCCACGGTCGCCCCAAAATCTTTAAATCAGAGAACACACACACACACACATACTCAAACACACACACACATACATGCTCACACACACTCACGAGTGCACTCACTCAATATATACACACACACACACATGCACACTCAAACACACACACCTACGCACTCACACACATACTCATGCGTGCACTCACTCACTCTCTCTCTCACACACACACGCACACACACACACACACATACTCACGTGTGCACTCACTCACTCTCTCTCTCAAACACACACACACCTGAATTGTAAGTCGCTTTGGATAAAAGCGTCTGCTGAATGACCTACGCACTCACACACACACACTTCTGCTAAATGTAATGTCATACACACACACACACACACAGACACTCAAACACACGCGCTGACATATTGTATTGTAATTCCACTAAACAGTGAAGGTCAGGTTGGAGTGAGGTCAAGTCCTTCCAGGTTGTTGCGATGAAATAAAAAGAGTTTATAAAATAATGACTTAAAGTGATGAATTATTGACTGCATGAACTCTACCAGCCGCCATGTTAAAATAAAACACCACAAAAGTTCCTCTTAGTTCATAAAACGTGACGATGTTTCCTGAACTTTGTAAAATCGTGAACATTCAAGTTAAAATCCCCAACATGTTCATCAAACAGTGATTCTATTTGTATCAAGTCATATTTCTGTGATCAATGTATATCCATCATGATCTCTGTGTGCAGTGTTGATAGTGGTGGTGGTGGAGTCCTCCATAGATTCAGACTCATGACTGACAGACAGGAAACGATGCAGCATGTGATCAGTGAGGCTGTTTGTAGTCTGATATCAGCCTCACTGTTTCCTGTTCACTCTCCTACAGACGCACCAGAGCAGCATTAAGCTGCTGCTGATGCTGACTCAGCATTTACTGCTGCTTCACATTAAACACCTCAACAGGACAATCACTATGGGGGCTTTTATTGTGAAGAACTCACAGGAAACACAACGTATTCATCACTGAGGTCAAAAACAAGAGAGACCATCATGATTCATGACCCGCTGCCTCTGATTGGCTGAACCCTGTTAAACCCTCTGTGCTGCCTGGTAATAATCAATATAACATGTTGTTATTATCAGCAGCAGCAGCATCGTGTTCCAGACACTGGTGGGGAACAAATATGACCCTTTAATCTACTCTTCTGTGATTGGCTGAAAAGAAAAGAGACGTCTAAAAACACGTCTTGTTTTAAAAGTTTAACTGAATATAAATGTAACAACATCACAATAAGGTTTTGATGAAAATATCAAATACATTCAAAAAAATGTATTTGTGGATTTCTATTATATTTACTTAAAATAACGAATATGTGTCTATTTCTCCAGGACTCCAGGCTGAAGGAAATCACACATCAACAGGTGAATAGAGAAAGAAAAGAGAAACAAAGAACCAGTGAAGCAGAACCAGCAGTCAAGTTTCATCTTTTATTCATTTAATTTGTTTCTTTACTGACGACTCTCTCGTTTCTGTTCAGAATCTGTCAGGTTGGTGGGAGGAGTCAGTCGCTGTGCAGGAACACTGGAGGTGAAACATGAAGGAGACTGGAGACCAGCATATGCCTCTGACTGGAGCCTGAAGGAGGAAGCAGCAGCTGCTGTTGTCTGCAGAGAGCTGGACTGTGGCTCTGTTGTTTATGTAGGACAGATAGAGGAGTCCTCACAGAGATCTGTGTGGTGGATCAAACCTCACTGTGTTCAGTCTGGATCTGCTCTGAAGGATTGTGTAACATCACGTTACTCCAACCGCTTAGTGTATCTCACCTGCTCAGGTAAGCCCATCAGTGACATCATCTATGACAGTAATGTATCCAGGTGGGGACACACACACACACACACACACACACACACACACAGCAGCTAGAATGGCAGCAGACTTGTCTGGTGAGCTGCTGCCTCAGTAAACCAGGTGCTGAATGCACCAAGATATCTTTCTCTATGAAACCTCCATGCTGCTGCTCCAGGAGTCCTCTGGGCCGACCAGCAGCCTGAAAGGACTCCTCCTCCAGCTCCACAGCTTTCTCATTCACTGGTTTCCACCATAACAGCCACCAATGACCTACTGGACACAACTTAGAGCAGCTCAGCTCAGCCGGGGGCTCGTCAGTACCTCCACACCGGCCTTCAGCCTGGACACTCCTGAAGGAGAGAGTCCAGCCCCATCGCTTTACATTTAGGGATCATTTTATCAACACATTCATATTCTGGGTCACAGATCTTCAAAGAGAAATAAGACAGAATGTTATTTAGTGTCTGGTGTCTTTCATCTCTCTCTCTTTCATCTTCTATCATCTCTCAGACTCTGTCAGGCTGGTGAATGGGACGAGTCGGTGCTCAGGCAGACTGGAGGTGAAGTCTGACCAGTCTAACCAGTGGTGGTCCTCAGTGTGTGAAGATGACTTTGACCAGCAGGATGCAGAGGTGGTCTGTAGGGAGCTTGGCTGTGGGGCTCCTTCAGGCCTACAGGGGGCGCTCTATGGAGAAGTGGAGGCTCCAATGTGGACCAAAGAGTTCCAGTGTGGAGGCAATGAGTCTGCTCTCCTGGACTGTAGAAGCTCAGGCTCAGATAGAAACACCTGCTCACCTGGCAAAGCTGTTGGACTCACCTGCTCAGGTAGAAGAGGAGCTGCAGCTTTGATCTGGTTCATCTCTGTTCTACTGAAACTCACTTTGTTCTTTACTGACGACTCTCTTGTTTCTGTTCAGCACCTGTCAGGTTGGTGGGAGGAGCCAGTCGCTGTGCAGGAACACTGGAGGTGAAACATGAAGGAGACTGGGGACCAGTACATGGCTCTGAAGTGACCCTGAAGAAAGCAGCTGATGTCTGTAGAGAGCTGGACTGTGGCTCTGCTGTTTCTATCAGACCGATACATAGAGAGGAGCCCTTGAGATCTCTTTGGTGGATCAACTCTGACTGTTCAGACTCTGGATCTGCTCTGAGAGATTGTTTAACATCATATATATATTCCTCCATCCAGAATCTCACCTGCTCAGGTAAGCCCATCAGTGACATCATCTATGTGCCAGTCTAACATGTTTTGGTCCAGTCCCTCCCTCACTAAAATGAAACACTCTCTCTATCACAGGTGCTCTCTCCCTCCATGAGCCTCACCTGTCTCTTCCTTATTCGTACCGTTAGATTCCACATTGTCTGCTTTCAAACGTGACTTGTTTGCATGTTTAACTCTACTGGCTCAGCACCTGGTGCTGCTGAAGTGGAGACATGTTTCTTCTTCTAGTTCAAGGCACATCTTCTGAGGTGTGGATACTTGTGTCCATCAGTACGTCCCATAGCTCTTCATTCATGCAGGTGTTTCCCTTCATTTGATCTCAATGTAGATGTGCAGAGAGAGAATCTCTTTCTCAGCAGCAAAGCTGTCCAGGTGGAACTCTGATCCTGTTTATCTCTCAGTGAAGCTCTTCTGATGTTCTCACGTTGCTCCTCATAGATGTCAAGCTGCACAATGTCTTTGTCCTGATGTTTCTCTTCTGTCTGCATGTGAGGAGAGTTCACAGCATTGAAGCCTACTTGACAGCAGTTGTGTCTTAAAGGTGTTTCCTTCACTGATGCTGTTGCTCCCTCAGTGGTGGGCCGTCAGGGCCAGCAAAGCCTTCTGTGCTGGCCGACACAGAATCACAAAGTTATATTATTTTATAATTTCATTATTTTTCATGAATACACTGCATGTATTATAGATGATCTCATTGCACAGCTACTGTCTTCCTCAGTTGCTCTGCTTCCAGCACAGCTTGTTTTAAGTGGAGCTTTTATCCAATCAGAGTTCGTCCCTGTTGTCTCCAGGTAAGAAGAGAGGCCTGAGGCCTTCAGACCTACAGGTGCTGCAGTTTAAGTGAACGGGGACGATGTTGTTGATTGTCATAGTCTTCAACCAATCAGATTCAGTTTGACCTGTTGGGCGTATTCTTTGACGTGTCAGAGCTTCTAGCTGCTCTACAAGTACGTCAGCATTAACGTGCAGCTTCTTACACACACGTACACACTCATTCACACATCCAGGCTGTGCTGTTGTGCTCATCTCAGGTGCACGTGGTGTGTGAGCGCGGCCTCTATCGTGTGCCTCATTGCCCCGTTATATATTCGTGGCCTCGCTGCCATTGTGTTGTATTGCATGACGTAATCAAGATGGCCGCCATCTTTCTCCTCTTCTCTCTCCTCCACCATTGTTAAGTCTCGCGGGGCGTGACCACCTACGAGCCCCCCCCCACCCCCACACACACCCACACACACACAGACACAGACACACACACACACACACACACACACACACACACACACACACAGACACACACACACACACACACACACACACACACAGACACACACACACACACACACACCCCCACACACACACACACACACACACACACACACACCCCCCACCCACACACACACACACACACACACACCCCCCACCCACACACACACACACACACACACACAGACACACACACACACACACACACCCCCACACACACACACACACACACACACACACCCCCCACCCACACACACACACACACACACCCCCCACCCACACACACACACACACACACACACACACACACACACACACACACAGACACAGACACACACACACACACACACACACACACACACACACACACACACACACACACACACACACACACACCCCCCACCCACCCACACACAGACACACACCCACCCACACACACACACACACACACACACACACACACACACACACACACACACACACACACACCCCCACACACACACACACACACACACACACACACACACACACACACACACACCCCCACACACACACACACACACACACACTGCTCACTTTGCAGATAAGACAGATGCTGTTCAGAGTCTAGTAAAGTAAAACAGAATCCTCCTCCCAGTCTGACTAAAACTGTTAAGTTTCTGATCTTTTGATATTTGTGTTTTGAGCTAACTCAGCTAGCTGGTTGATCACATGGACAGTTGTAAACTTCTCCAGCTTGTCACTGACAATGAGCAGTGACCACGACTCCCAACATGCCGAGCAACAACAGGACAGAGCCAAAGACCGTTTATAAGAAGTGGGCGTAGTCACTGTGACGTCATTGGTTGGTTTCTGGACGACCATTTAGAAACCTCACTCACTGCACTGTATGTGATGAACCAGTATTTAATGATAGTATGTATTATTATAAATATTGCTTATTGTTATTTACTTATTGTATTTTTTATTGCACATGTGAATTGTTGTTTCATGACATCGTGTTATTTAGTGTCTGGTGTCTTTCATCTCTCTCTCTTTCATCTTCTATCATCTCTCAGACTCTGTCAGGCTGGTGAATGGGACGAGTCTGTGCTCAGGCAGACTGGAGGTGAAGTCTAACCAGTCTAACCAGACTAACCAGTCTAACCAGACTAACCAGACTAACCAGTCTAACCAGTCTAACCAGACTAACCAGTCTAACCAGTCTAACCAGACTAACCAGTCTAACCAGTCTAACCAGACTAACCAGACTAACCAGAGGTGGTCCTCAGTGTGTGAAGATGACTTTGACCAGCAGGATGCAGAGGTGGTCTGTAGGGAGCTTGGCTGTGGGGTTCCTTCAGTCCTACAGGGGGCGCTCTATGGAGAAGTGGAGGCTCCAATGTGGACCAAAGAGTTCCAGTGTGGAGGCCGTGAGTCTGCTCTCCTGGACTGTAGAAGCTCAGGCTCAGATAGAAACACCTGCTCACCTGGCAAAGCTGTTGGACTCACCTGCTCAGGTAGAAGAGGAGCTGCAGCTTTGATCTGGTTCATCTCTGTTCTACTGAAACTCACTTTGTTCTTTACTGACGACTCTCTTGTTTCTGTTCAGCACCTGTCAGGTTGGTGGGAGGAGCCAGTCGCTGTGCAGGAACACTGGAGGTGAAACATGAAGGAGACTGGAGACCAGTATCTGGCTCTGACTGGACCCTGAAGGAAGCAGATGTTGCCTGCAGAGAGCTGGACTGTGGCTCTGCTGTTTCTGTGGGACAGAGAGAGAAGTCCTCAAACACATCTCTGTGGGGGATCTACTCTGACTGTGTTCGGTCTGAATCTGCTCTGAAGGAGTGTGTAACATTAGATTACTCCTACTTCTTACTGAATCTCACCTGCTCAGGTAAGCCCATCAGTGACATCATCTATGACATCATCTATGACAGGGGTCTTCAACGTTTTTCAGGCCAAGGACCCCCAAACTGATAAAGAGATGGAGCAGGGACCCCCGACTATATATATTGTATAAAACTGTGTTTTATATTAAATGGGCCTAGTGCCACATATAAATATACCTCTTTATTGTGCATTCAATGCTAAGTTATTCAAATAATACACAGGTTCATATATTCATGCTTTCATGCAAGGTACAGTGAGTAAGGAGGCCGTGCCACTGCCATTTATAAACACACCTTGTCAGCTGATACCAATGCCAATATCAACGTTTGTCAATTGCATGATAATCATGCACACAAGATATTCAAATTTATGTTTTCATTTTAAACATAAATGTGGAAACGAAAAATGAGTGATGGCCTATTAGTGCCACTGCCATGCATAAACATACCTGTTATGTTGCATACAATACTGAACGATTAAAATAATGGACACATTCATGTTTAGAGAACAAAAGAAAGGTTGTTTTTTTTAATTGTCTAATCAACCAAAAAATTTCGCGGAGCCCCTGTTGAAGACCTCTGATCTATGACATCATCTCTGACAGCAATGCTTCCAGTCTGTTCCTTCCTCTGTCACAGTGACAGTCAGTGGGTTTCTATTGGACTGAACTGTAAAGTTAACCAGGACAACGACATCCTGAAGTGTAGAGGTGGGCTTGTTTCTGGAAGCTTCAAACCCTCCATAGACTGCTGAGCTCCACCTGAGAGGACACACCTGTCTGTCTGTCTGTCTGTCTGTCTGTCTGTCTGTCTGTCTGTCTGTCTGTCTGTCTGTCTGTCTGTCTGTCTGTCTGTCTGTCTGTCTGTCTGTCTGTCTGTCTGACCTGTGACATCACGTCCTTATTCAGGGTTCATCTCGTTCAATGGAGGGTAAACCTGAACTGTCATCATCTCTCTGTGTTTACAGACCTGCTGCTTCAGCCAATCATCACCGTGTCCTCCTCAATGTACGGGGTCTCCGAGGCCCAGCAGCAGGGGGCTCCGGTGCTCAGGCGCTCCACCTTCACCATCAGCTGCTCCATCCAGCCACAGTACCCAGGAGGCTCCTTCCAGCTCACCTTCACCTCCTCCAACTCAGCACACAACGACACCCAGCCAGCTGTCAATCACTCTGCCCACTTCCTGTTTCCTGCTGCAGAGCCCGCCCACCAAGGAAGCTACAGCTGTGTTTATCACCTCCATGTTTTTAATCATAGCTTCTCCTCTGAGAGCCATCTGCTACTCCATCACTGTCTTAGGTAAGCTGACTGTGTTCATGCAGGTTTGGTTACCAGGATGACTCTGGTTCTCTGAGAACTGAAGCAGCTTCTGACGTGACCAATCACAGAGCTCCACTGCCACCACATCAGTCATAACACCCCTTAGCCCCCAACTCATCCATCTTCAAGTGTAGTTCCTCCACCAATCAGAAGCAAGCAGGGCGGTGTGCTCCGATACCTCACTCAGAGAACCAGGCTCATCCTGGACACCAAACGCTGAGACGGTCGGTTAACGTGTTGATGTGTGTCAGTGATTGTAGGTTTCAGGGTCAGTGGGAGCTGTTGGACTCATGATGTCGTGTGATGTGATGACTGTCCATGTGTTTGTTCAGATCCAAGACCTCTGATCATCAGAGCCATCGTCCTGCCGCTGGCTCTGCTGTTGCTGAACGTTGGCCTTTACTTCTACTGTAAGGTACGGACACACGTCTGCTGTTTAGACCAGCCACTGAGATGAAGCTCTCGCTCTGTGTTCAGTGAACTGAAGACAGGACTGTGCTGTCATGTCTCTGCAGGCCAACAGGGGGCAGATGCCGTGCAGACAGGAGAACACTGAGCTGGTTCAGATATAAGATGGGTGTTCCTGCAGCTGAAGAAGAAGAAGAAGAAGAAGAAGAAGAAGAAGAAGAAGAAGAGAAGAAGAAGAAGAAGGATGCTCAGGGAGCAGAGTAGCTCCTCCAAGGAGCTCATCTCACATCCAGATGGTTTCTACCACACAACCACCACCAGCTCCCTTTGATACGCATGTTCCCTTAAACCATCAGGCTGAATATGATCTCACATTATTACAGCCCGTCTGTCTTACTCTCAACAATGTGTCTGGTCTCTCCACACCTTCTGACTTCCTGTCTGTGGCTCTCAGCTCCAAGCCCATTGGTTCCTGCTGAAGACGTGAATCTTTAAAAGCACCTCACAGACATAAAGCTTCATTTAAAGTAGACTTGAGAGCAGGTTTACCAGAGTCCAAGCAGAAAGCAGAGACTATCAGGAACAATGTTAGTGTGAGATATTAGAACAAACATGAAACACTGACTTCTATCTTCTACATTCTGTAGAACGATACTCAATGTTCACAATCTGTTGCTGTTTGTCCTTTAAAACATAGAATGAGCTTCATGACTTCACTTTAGCGCTCCTTGTGCTTCACATGACTCTTTATTGTAGTGAGCAACATTTAGCTCAAAGATCATCAGAATAATACAAATCAGAACAATAGTGCATCCCGCTGTGATCAGCCCCGAAAAACATTTATTTTTACTATTTTGCTCATTTTACTTCATGATTTTGCTTCATTTTGTAATTAAGGATTTTGCTTACATCATAAGAACATTGTAATTATTGATTTTGCTTGTTTTGTCATAATTCAGGATTTTCTATATTTCACAAGAATGCTATAATTAAGAATTTTGCTTAAATCAGCATTTTGCCTCATTATTAATGAAGGATTTTACTTATTTCATCAGAATTTTGCTTATTTATGTACTTCATGAATATAATTAATGTTGCAATCAATGAATTTACCATTTGTTTTATATAGTTCAGGATTTTGATTATTTCATAAGAATTAAACACATTTCTGGATTTTGTAAATTGACTTAAATTTGTAATCAAGGAATTTGAAACAATGATAATAAAGGATTTTGCTTCAGTCATGAGCCTTTCACTTGATTTTGTAATTAACGAAATTCCCTTTTTCATTAAAGTTTTGCTTATTTTGTACAAAGAATATTCTTATGAACAATACTTTTGTAATTATGGGTTTTCCTAGTTTCTTAAGTGTACTTCATTTTCTAAATGAAGACTTTTAATTTATTTTAAGGGTTCAGCAACATTTTGTCGATGAGGATTTATTTTTGCTTATTTTTGTACTTTTGTGCTGAAGGGATTTTGATACAAAATATCTTAACAAATTCAACAATCTAAATAAAATATGAACACATACATACAACTAAACACACATACTTGTACTGCACAGATACATGTAGTACTAGCACTACTTTAACAAAGTACTTTAAGGGTTGTTGAACTCGGGTCCAGTCGGATCATTTCTGGACGTGGAACAGACAACATGTGACTCTTTAACAACAAAACCAAACCTGAGCGTCATCAGAAGCACTTTAACTCACATCAGCACATCTGTGTTCAAATATGTGCAAATGATCAGTTTTCATGTGGCCACACACACACACACACACACACACACACACACACACACACACACACACACACACACACACACACACACACACACACACACACACACACACACACACACACACACACACACACAGATGAAATGATGAATCACTGTGAATTTACAATTATATCTTAATGTATCTGGTGTACTGTGCTCAGAACTGAATTGACTTGAGTTGATTATATTTATAACGTGTTAAAGCGTTTGACGGATGAAGAGCCAGATGTTTCTCTCAGGAGTTGGTTTGAAACCAGTAAAAGAAGTAAAAGGTTTTGGACATGAGCCCAGCAGGCTGCAAAGTTACCTCTTTGTTATCCTACAGCCCTCATTTTATTCTCCACTATTAGTTTAATTAACCTTAAAGTAGTTGAGATATTTGAACTCTTCAGTCTGTTTTGTGTTGATGGTCAGCTGGGATGAAGAGCAGCCTGAGGAGGCCATCACACTTTCCCGGCTGTTGCTCTTAAACCCCAAACCCACGTGTTCTATCTGCAGATATGAACCTTTAAATATGGCTCACACATGTATAGCTTCTATAAAAAAAGCTCTTTCTGACGGGAACTGAACTTCCACCAGACTCCGTTCACATAAACAGTGATTGTATCTCCTGCTGCCTGCATCAGTTAGTTTGATAGTTTGACTTCAGTGAATCTGAACTAACATTTAAAACACCAAAGTCACAAACGAACAGATGGAGGCAGCAGAGCTCCTGTGCTGAGCGGTTACATGAGTGTGTTTGAATGGCGTCTGGTGTCTTCGTCTGTTTCTTCAAACTGGAGGCGTGTCGACCGCCGTCTGCTGGAGTTCAGTGTATGAAGGAAACGATTATTGTGACTATTTCACCTCCCACAGTTAATAATAAAATACATAGACTGAACTTTCAGATAAGAGAACTTTATTAATCCCCAAGGAATTTCTTGTGCCAGTTTCATTAAAGATTACAACAGAATAAGAACAAATAAAATAGCATTTTAACTCTTATTTTGTATTTATTTAACTCTTATTTTGTATTTATTTACTGTTAACAGGAACTCCAGATGTCACCGTTAATGTTTCAGAGACAGAGAAGTTGTGTTGCATTAAAACCTCTTTAATCTTGTTCTGGTGCTGATGATCGACACCAGAACCTCACGTTCACTCTCCTGGATCTGAATATTTCAACAATAACTCACATTGTTCAGTGAAGGCCTGAGGATTCATGAAATGTTTCAGTGTGTCTAAGTTTGTTTACAACTATTTTAATTTGTAAAAATGTTAAATACCTATTTATTTTCTTAGCTTACTGTATATTTGTGTAAAATGAAAGTGTCAGTTTTGTTTTTTAGAATCTGAGAGTGTACTTCTCACTTTATTCTTCACAAAGAAAACACAGCAGAGCGGTTGGACTGAGACTTCAGGCTTTAATGTGAACCTTCATTAAACACACGAGAACAACAACTAGAAAACAAAGAGCCGCGTCAACACACTCACAACGAGCCAAACTTGAAATAAAACACTGCTGCACAGCATCACTGTGAACGTACGTCTTCTGCTCCATGCAGCAACTAAAGAGGAGCCGTGGAAGAGCACAAACCAGTAAAATCAAGATGTTTCAGGACGTCAGCGAGTAAAACCTGGAGAAAGACCAGAAGAGGAATTCATTAAGAGACGCTCAATGTTTTATCTTCAACACTCAGCTGCTTACAACTTCTTCATCAAAGGGAAAATTGACTTTTTAACCTCATCTGCAGACACTTTGGGGAAAAGAAGCTGTAAGAACTTACATGAACTGAACTCTGTGTGTCGACTTCACTCAAACTCAGCCAGTCCGCTGCTCACCAGAGGAAGATGAACCAGCTCCTCGTCCTCGTCGTACAGCAGCACCGTGAGCTCCGGCTCACGCGCCTGAACAAGAAGAAGAAGAAGAAGCCACATGACAGCAGTTCTGTTTGACTCTAAACGGACCCTAAAGCATCCCCTGCTTTATGGTCTGTGTGACTCTAAACGGACCCTAAAGCATCCCCTGCTTTATGGTCTGTGTGACTCTAAACGGACCCTAAAGCATCCCCTGCTTTATGGTCTGTGTGACTCTAAACGGACCCTAAAGCATCCCCTGCTTTATGGTCTGTGTGACTCTAAACGGACCCTAAAGCATCCCCTGCTTTATGGTCTGTGTGACTCTAAACAGACCCTAAAGCGTCCGCTGCTTTATGGTCTGTGTGACTCTAAACGGACCCTAAAGCAGGGGATGCTTTAGGGTCTGTTTGACTCTAAACGGACCCTAAAGCATCCCCTGCTTTAGGGTCTGTTTGACTCTAAACGGACCCTAAAGCATCCCCTGCTTTATGGTCTGTTTGACTCTAAACAGACCCTAAAGCGTCCGCTGCTTTATAGTCTGTGTGACTCTAAACGGACCCTAAAGCGTCCGCTGCTTTATAGTCTGTGTGACTCTAAACGGACCCTAAAGCATCCCCTGCTTTATGGTCTGTGTGACTCTAAACGGACCCTAAAGCATCCCCTGCTTTATGGTCTGTTTGACTCTAAACGGACCCTAAAGCATCCCCTGCTTTATGGTCTGTTTGACTCTAAACGGACCCTAAAGCAGGGGATGCTTTATGGTCTGTTTGACTCTAAACAGACCCTAAAGCGTCCGCTGCTTTATAGTCTGTGTGACTCTAAACGGACCCTAAAGCATCCCCTGCTTTATGGTCTGTTTGACTCTAAACGGACCCTAAAGCAGGGGATGCTTTATGGTCTGTTTGACTCTAAACAGACCCTAAAGCATCCCCTGCTTTATAGTCTGTTTGACTCTTAACGGACCCTAAAGCATCCCCTGCTTTATGGTCTGTGTGACTCTAAACGGACCCTAAAGCATCCCCTGCTTTAGGGTCTGTGTGACTCTAAACGGACCCTAAAGCATCCCCTGCTTTAGGGTCTGTGTGACTCTAAACGGACCCTAAAGCATCCCCTGCTTTATAGTCTGTTTGACTCTTAACGGACCCTAAAGCATCCCCTGCTTTATGGTCTGTGTGACTCTAAACGGACCCTAAAGCATCCCCTGCTTTAGGGTCTGTGTGACTCTTAACGGACCCTAAAGCATCCCCTGCTTTATGGTCTGTTTCACTCTAAATGGACCATAATGTACTAAATGAACATCATGCTGTATTGAAGAAGACTTGAAACTAGAGATTGAGACCATAAACTCATGTTTACAATGTTTACTGAGGTAATAAATCAAGAGAGAAGTAGAGTCATTTTCTCATAGACTTCTATACAACCAGAGGAGTCGCCCCCTGGTGGACACTAGAGAGAATGCATCTTTAACACATGGAGCACTGGTGTGGACTTTGGGATGAGTCTACTTGAGAGCAGCTGCTAACATAGTACGTATAATAAGAATCCTACCGTCGGTGCGTTTTTCTTACCACGACCGAGGCGGTGATGTTCCCGTGCAGCATGTCGATCATCTCCATCGCCGCCTTCATGCTCCAGGCGGGGCTGTAGGGCAGCACGTCCTCCTGGCTGCTCACACTCGGAGCCTTGAAGCCGGCCACTCTGACCTTCAGCGCCGGCGACGGGAAGCGCAGCAGCTCGGCGGGCATCTGACGCAGCCTGACAGGAAGAGACAACACCTGGACTCACAGCACCATTACATGCATCACAGAGAGACGAGTATTGGACCGTCCTCCTCAGCGTCCTACTTTCTGGTGGGCAGCGTGTCGTCAGAGCCGAAGTCCACGTGCCGGACCAGGACCTCGACGGGCTCCACGCTGCAGAACCGGATCACCCTGGCTCGGTAGAACTTCCCGTCGCTGTACTCGGCCAGACACGGACCGCCTGCAGACCGCCAGCAGAGAGTCTGTGAGGCTTCAGTGAAACTCTTTCTCCAAACGTCTTCTTATGATATCTCTCTCTATGCTTAGCTCCTGATCAGTGCTGTCCCAAACGTTTACAATTAAAGCTTCTGTTGAGGTCTGTCGTTATTATCTATGACGTCGCCCCTCTCTTACGATACGACGGTTATTTGTGACACGTTACCCTGACGGAAGTTGCTGAGTCGCTGCAGAGCGCTGATGTTTGCGTTGATTCTGGTCAGAGCTTCATCCAGAGTCTCTCCATCCACCTCCACATCAGCTGTTCCCTCTGACGGCCACAGGAACAGCTGCAGGACGGACAAACATCCGTTGAGCTTCATTTATGATGAATAATCACTTTTTACACATCGTTAAATCATTCAAACGGGATCCGCTCATTCACAGGTAACTAATGTTATCATCACCACGTTGGGGGTCCACAGGTGCTTGACCCGGACTTGAAACTGCTCCCCCACCTGAGGCGGGTCCGGGTAGATGAAAGGCCCCAGCATGGGCTCCTCTGGGCCCCTCAGATCCTGGAGACACAGCATCAGCATCGAGGCCTCGTTCACACTCAGTTTCACCGCTAATAGTTATCACGACCACTAAGCTTTATGCAAATTACTGCACAACGATGTCATCGATATGCAAATGAGCGTACGACGTGGATTGACTTTTGAAGCTGCTTTCATTGGAAAAGAGTTTAATAACCAACATTTACTTCATAATGTCAAGTTAAAGCTAAAACGTGTCTATTGCTTTAAGTTATATCTGTAAATATGGTTCAAGGGATTTAAGTGAAGTGTTTCTCAGTGTAACTACAACACCTTAATGTCGATGCTCCAATCATCCAGCAGGAGGGCAGGAGACATCTCTGACTGGCCCTGCAGAGAGAAACACACATTTATGAGTGAACTGAGGACCGGCACAGACCACCACAATACAGACCACCACAACAGACCACCACAACACCACAGACCACCACAACACAGACTAACACAACACAGACTAACACAACACAGACCACCACACCACAGACCACCACAACACAGACCACCACAACACAGACCACCACAACACAGACCACCACAACACAGACCACCACAACACCACAACACCACAGACCACCACAACACAGACTAACACAACACAGACTAACACAACACAGACCACCACACCACAGACCACCACAACACAGACCACCACAACACAGACCACCACAACACCACAACACCACAGACCACCACAACACAGACTAACACAACACAGACCACCACAACACATACTACCACACCACAGACCACCACAACAGACCACCACAGAACCACAGACCACCACAACACAGACTAACACAACACAGACTACCACAACACAGACCACCACACCACAGACTAACACAACACAGACCACCACAACACAGACCACCACAACACAGACCACCACAACACCACCACAACACAGACCACCACAACACCACCACAACACAGACCACCACAACACAGACTAACACAACACAGACCACCACAACACAGACTAACACAACACATACTACCACACCACAGACCACCACAACAGACCACCACAGAACCACAGACCACCACAACACAGACCACCACACCACAGACTAACACAACACAGACCACCACAACACAGACTACCACAACACAGACTACCATACCACAGACCACCACAACACAGACCACCACAACACAGACTAACACAACACAGACCACCACAACACAGACTACCACACCACAGAACCACCACAACACAGACCACCACACCAGACTAACACAACACAGACTACCACACCACAGACTAACACAACACAGACTACCACACCACAGAACCACAGACCACCACAACATAGACCACCACAACACAGACCAACACAACACAGACCAACACAGAACCACAGACCACCACAACAGACCACCACAGAACCACAGACCACCACAACAGACCACCACAACACAGACTAACACAACACAGACTACCACACCACAGAACCACAGACCACCACAACACCACAGACCACCACAACAGACCACCACAACACCACAGACCACCACAACACAGACCACCACCACAGACCACCACACCACAGACCACCACAACACAGACCACCACACCACAACACAGACCACCACAACACAGACCACCACACCACCACAACACAGACCACTACACCACAGACGACCACAACACAGACCACCACACCACCACAACACAGACCACCACACCACAGACGACCACAACACAGACCACCACACCACCACAACACAGACCACCACACCACAGACCACCACAACACAGACCACCACACCACAGACCACCACACCACAGACGACCACAACACAGACCACCACACCAACACAGACCACCACACCACAGACGACCACAACACAGACCACCACAACACAGACCACCACACCACAGACGGCCACAACAGACGACCACACCACAGACCACCACACAGACCACCACAACACAGACCACCACAACACAGACTAACAGACCACCACAACACCACAGACCACCACAACACAGACTAACAGACCACCACACCACAGACCACCACACCACAACACAGACCACCACAACACAGACTAACAGACCACCACACCACAGACCACCACACCACAACACAGACCACCACAACACAGACCACCACAACACAGACGACCACAACACAGACGACCACAACACAGACGACCACAACACAGACGACCACAACAGACCACCACAACACCACAGACCACCACAACACAGACTAACAGACCACCACACCACAGACCACCACACCACAACACAGACCACCACACCACAGACCACCACAACACAGACGACCACACCACAGACCACCACAACACAGACCACCACAACACAGACCACCACAACACAGACCACCACAACACAGACTAACAGACCACAACACAGACCACCACAACACAGACCACCACAACACAGACTAACAGACCATCACACCACAGACCACCACAACACCACAGACCACCACAACACAGACTAACAGACCACCACACCCCAGACCACCACAACACAGACCACCACAACACAGACGGACCTTCTGTGCGGAGACCGTCTGGTCCATGGAGGCATGTTCGTGGTGACACAGGATCCTGTTGAGGCTCAGCCCGTCCAGGAAGAGCTCAACGGTGAGGGGTCCTCTCAGGTCAGAGGGCAGCTCCTCCTGCCACACACACACACACACAAAACCGGCTGCTATGAGCAGAGAAGGTACAAACTGAATGAACTGTGAAGACTAAAAAGACGAGTGTAACCAGCAAAACACCGTAATGCAACGAAGAGGAGGGATTATAATGTGATATTCATGGATGACTTTATTGTCTTTCTACAATAAGTGTAAAGAAACAAGTGAACTATCACATGTGTTATAAAGACACAGAGGTTGAACATCCTCTAAACTATTTGATTTGGCTGATACACATTTACTCACATGTAGATTTGTAAGACTTCCTGCTTCTAAAGCGTCTAGAGAGTAATTCAAATCAGACACGAGCTGGTTACAAAAATTCAGAAGTGCACGACCAAAGCAGTTCACTACGGCGAGTATAACCCGAGCTTCACTAATGGAGCAGCCGACTACTACTTCACAGTTCATGTGTTCATGTGTTCATTAAAAGGCATCCGTCTTGTTCTACCGTGACTCGCATGTCCACACAGCGGTTCAGCAACATCTCCCTCAGCAAGGCCACCGCATCCTGCTGCCACCTCCCCCCCACCTCAGGAGACAGAGGAGATCACCGATGACAAGAAATACCAAAACCACCCACACGCGCACACACACACGCACACACACACACACTTACAGGGTTGATGCTGTGCAGCTTGCAGGGCATACAGAGCTGAGGGACGTCGTCACACAGCAGCATCGGGTACACATGCACCACTGGGATGTTCTCCACCAGGCCGGAGTCCACGTATTGTACCTGGAGACACACACAGGTTTTATTTCTGTACCTGCAAGGAAAGTCTATTAATTTGCCTATTTAACATTCCCTTCAGCGTATCACGTGGTCGTCATTGTGCCATGGTTGACTGGTGTTTCTGCTAATGGAAGTTACTTCGTGCCGACAGAAGATAAAGATATATTTGTTATAGATAGGGTTTCTTTCTTCACAATGACTCGGGGAGTGTGTTTAGTCTTCCAGACCTTGACGTGTCCTCCCAGCACCTCCAGCAGCGTTCCTCGGTACCACAGCATGTCCGGTCCGATGACGGCACAGCCCTGCACAGACTTCCAGGTGTAGGGCTTCTGTCTGGGCAAAGTCTTCATGCTCTGCAGGATCCTCTCCCTGAGCTGCTCCAGCTGACCCTCTGACACAGAAACAAGACGCGATGGAGTCGAGATGAAAGACGTCACTGTGACAGACACTTAAAACCCACCACGGGATGGAAGAGCACGTTTTCTTTAAACAAACCGCCTAAACTACACCGTTTATCTCAGCCAGAAGCTGGAAAAAAACATCGTAATTGTCAGATTTTCATCTTTCTGACGGTCCTTGAACACATCGTGTTCAGTCAGAAAAATGAACTGAAACAAAGCGGAGGAGAGGAGAGCAGAGAGGAGAGGAGAGAGGTTGGAAACATGTGAATATATATGTAACATGTAAAGCCTCCATTCCCCCCCCCCCCTAAACTAAATGATCAAATAAATTCAACTTGCTTTTTATGAATTACGACAGTCTACCTGTGTTATTCTGCACTAAAGACACGTTTGAGTTGTCTCTTCTTAGGAAATACCTAAACACTGTACTTTTTATACAAACTAAAGTTCCTCCTGTTCTATATCATTATATCATTGCCCCCCCCACCCCCCCCCGTGTAGAAAGAAGAAGAAGTTGATCTCAGTGAAGGTCTGCTCTGATGAGAACCTTGGTTCTGTGTTCTGGTGTAAATGAGTCCGTCCTCTCCGACGGCAGAAACACTGATCTGGATGTGACCGAGACACGGCAGCTCTGGGGGGTCGTACGACCTGGTCTTCACCTGTTCACACACACACACACACAGACAGAGAGACACACACACACACACACACACCGGTATGGATAAATAGTAGATTGGGAAGTCTATCTTTTAACAGGTCAGTCATTCATGTAAACTTTTTGTATATTTCACATAGTTTTTGTTAGAAACTTTATATTCTAAACAAATGTCCCTCAAATGCCGACATATTTTACAAGGCAGGTGTATTTATAAGCCCGTTCTAATATAAAGTGCTTTAAATGAGACATAAAAGGACGAAATATAAAAGGAACCCAAGGAAGTATAATAAGACGCACAAATGAAATATAAGATAAAGAGAGAAAGCACAGAATGAGACGGATAAATATTGAAGTGTAGAATATGAATACAAAGTCAAAGACTTTGTTTCATAAACAGCATAAACAGAGAAGTCTTAAGCTTTGATCTAAAAGAACTAAGAGTTGTAGTTTGTTCCTGATGTGGTGCATAGAAACTGAAGGCTGCTCCTCCATCTTTAGTCTAGACTGATGCAAGTAGTAAACTGTGTCTGAGAGGTCTGGACAGTTCGTAATGTTTGATAAGATCACCTTCTCAGCAGACATAATGGTGCGGCGAGCTGGTTTTGGAGTGGAGACGACGGAGGAGAAAGGAGCGGCAGATGGAGCGGCAGACGGAGCGGCGGGAGTCTGTTTTTCGTCGCCATCAGAACCGTCGGCCTGCGTCTCGCTCACTGGAGACTGTGCATCAGCTTCTTTGGATTTTTGAATGGCAGCATCTCTGCAAGAGGAACGAAAGAAACAAACAGTAAGAACCTGATCGGGCAGAGTGTGTTTCAGCCAGCCGATGCTTCACGTGTTAAAGCTGCATTCTCTCTAATGTCCACCAGGGGGCGACTCCTCTGGTTGTATAGAAGTCTATGAGAAAATGACTACTTCTCTCTTGATTTTATTCACACACACCTGGGTTTTCTCTCCCTGAGGGCGAGGCCCTCGCTGGCCAGAAAGTCTGCGATGCTGATGGACTGTCCCATCTTGTTGGAGCAGAACAGAGTGACGGGTACCGGACGCTCGTCTGTCAGCTCCTGGACAACAGGAGAGGAGAGTACAACATATACATATATTATATATACATACATACATATAGTATATACATATATATATCGTGAAACTAGGTCAGTGCAGCAACAAAGACAAGAGGTGCATAGTGGAGAGCAGAGAGGGAAATGACTAAGGTAACTAATAATAATAACAATAATATGTTGATAAAGGAGTAAGAAAAGGCGCCATGGTGAGCAGAGGAAGACCTTGATGGTCATCACAGCCGAGGCTCCGGTGAGGTAGAAGGAGATCAAGTCGCAGGCCGTCGCCGTCCAGATGGATCGGCCTCCTGCTGGCCTGAAAGAGAGGAAACAAGAACCATGAAAGAGACTGAGACAGAAGGAATTGCCTGTGTCTGTCTGTCTGTCTGTCTGTGAGTGTGTCCGTCCGTGTGCGAGACCTGATGTCAGTGAGAGAACACTCCAGAGCCAGAGAGCCCGTTAAGGAGAGCGGTAACGTCCTCAGGTTGCTGACGTGGAGCTTCACCTTGTTGCCATGGTCACAGCGCATCACCTGGTAGCAGAGAGACGATGTCATCGTATCAGTTCATAACAACCTTTAAGACTTAATATCCTCCAACATTCAGCAGAACATGTGTTTCTAGTCTCTGATCATGTTTCATTGTAAACAACCAATCAGTGTTTAAAGCAACAGGAGGAGAGCTAGTAACGTTAGCAGCACCGCTAACGGCTAACCAACAGGAGGAGAGCTAGTAACGTTAGCAGCACCGCTAACGGCTAACCAACAGGAGGAGAGCTAGTAACGTTAGCAGCACCGCTAACGGCTAACCAACAGGAGGAGAGCTAGTAACGTTAGCAGCACCGCTAACGGCTAACCAACAGGAGGAGAGCTAGTAACGTTAGCAGCACCGCTAACAGCTAACCAACAGGAGGAGAGCTAGTAACGTTAGCAGCACCGCTAACGGCTAACCAACAGGAGGAGAGCTAGTAACGTTAGCAGCACCGCTAACAGCTAACCAACAGGAGGAGAGCTAGTAACATTAGCAGCACCGCTAACGGCTAACCAACAGGAGGAGAGCTAGTAACGTTAGCAGCACGGCTAACGGCTAACCAACAGGAGAGCTAGTAACGTTAGCAGCACCGCTAACAGCTAACCAACAGGAGGATAGCTAGTAACGTTAGCAGCACCGCTAACGGCTAACCAACAGGAGGAGAGCTAGTAACGTTAGCAGCACGGCTAACGGCTAACCAACAGGAGAGCTAGTAACGTTAGCAGCACCGCTAACAGCTAACCAACAGGAGGAGAGCTAGTAACGTTAGCAGCACGGCTAACGGCTAACCAACAGGAGAGCTAGTAACGTTAGCAGCACCGCTAACAGCTAACCAACAGGAGGAGAGCTAGTAACGTTAGCAGCACCGCTAACGGCTAACCAACAGGAGAGCTAGTAACGTTAGCAGCACCGCTAACAGCTAACCAACAGGAGGATAGCTAGTAACGTTAGCAGCACCGCTAACGGCTAACCAACAGAGGGTCACTTCCATCCTCCTCCCTTTCTCCCTCTAGTCTGCAGTATAGAAAGTTGTAACAGAAGACAAACACTTGAGTATCTCAACCTCTGCAGAGTCTTCTGGTGTGACGTGTGAGCAGATGCGTCCTCTCTCCCAGACGCCGTTGATGAGAGCAGCACAGAACTCGTCTTCCTTCCACTCCAGGTGTTCAGGCTCCGTGAGCTCAACCTCCTCCTTCACCAGCTCACACATCCTGAGACACACACAGAGACTCCATCAACACACAGTCTACAGCTACACATCCTGAGACACACAGAGACTCCATCAACACAGTCTACAGCTACACATCCTGAGACACACACAGAGACTCCATCAACACAGTCTACAGCTACACATCCTGACACACAGAGACTCCATCAACACAGTCTACAGCTACACATCCTGAGACACAGAGACTCCATCAACACACAGTCTACAGCTACACATCCTGAGACACACAGAGAGACTCCATCAACACACAGTCTACAGCTACACATCCTGACACACAGAGACTCCATCAACACACAGTCTACAGCTACACATCCTGACACACACAGAGAGACTCCATCAACACACAGTCTACAGCTACACATCCTGAGACACACAGAGACTCCATCAACACACAGTCTACAGCTACACATCCTGAGACACACAGAGACTCCATCAACACACAGTCTACAGCTACACATCCTGAGACACACACAGACTCCATCAACACACAGTCTACAGCTACACATCCTGACACACAGAGACTCCATCAACACACAGTCTACAGCTACACATCCTGAGACACACACACAGAGACTCCATCAACAGTCTACAGCTACACATCCTGAGACACACACACAGAGACTCCATCAACAGTCTACAGCTACACATCCTGAGACACACACACAGAGACTCCATCAACACACAGTCTACAGCTACACATCCTGACACACAGAGACTCCATCAACACACAGTCTACAGCTACACATCCTGAGACACACACACAGAGACTCCATCAACAGTCTACAGCTACACATCCTGACACACACAGAGACTCCATCAACACACAGTCTACAGCAGGTAGTCAGAGATAACAAAACTTGGTGTTTTGCCGTCAATACTAAGAGCCAATCAGCTCTTCGATCGGGCGTTTCCCATCATGCACTGGGTCTTGCAGTCGGTTGAGAGCAACTGCGACATCCGGCTGTAAAAACTGCGTCCACGTGTGCACGACGTCTTAGTAAGGGAAAATGCTGCTTTCGCACATCTGTCAGGCAAACAGTAATTCTTGTTTGCTTGTGTGGTTCAACACGAACATATGAGCTCAGCAAACCTAACTTTAAGTGTAAAGCTGTGCAATTCAATTGTACTTTTGTCTGGAATATTGTGTTGAGTTCCAGAGTCCAAGGTGACATTTTAAAGTCTCGGTAAAGTTTTTTTCTAAACAAAATAACTAGTTTAAAACTTGTGAAAAGACTGAACTCTATAGGACTGAATTGGAGAGTTGGAGCGTTGCATGCTCTGCAAATAGAGAATGAGTGTTAACATTCTGCAGAAGAGAGACGACCAACATGTCGTATACGGTTACTGTACATGTGAATGAACCATCACCCACGATTGAGAGCTTTTCAGAGCCGTCAGCAGACACGGACACACACACACACACACACAAAAAGTCATTCATCGACAGTGAAAAGTGTATTTAAATGGTTTATAATCATGGTTTGCTTGTTTAAGAGCTGACCTGTGGAGCTGAGCGTCGTGCTGGGTGAACTGGACGTAGAAGCTGCTCGGTGAGTTCACGTGGCTCACTCTCACTTTCAGGTCTTTCAGTCGATCCGGGAGCTTCAGCTGAGGATGAAACTCCAGCGGCTCCTCGCTCTGCTCTCCGGAGACATTTTGTTCCTGAGCATCCGTGGATAAGACAAGCTCAAGAGGAGAGTCCCAGATGACCGACTCCTCTCCAGCATCCGATGACTGCAGTCTGCAGGAGAGAGGGAGGAGGTGGAGGAGATGGTAAAGCCTTGTACCGATCGATCCAAACTCCATTCAGAAAACATGCATTTTAACTGTTTGTTTGTTTGTCGTCTCGCTGACTGACCTAACAAAGCATGAACTCAGACTTTTTACAAATAAGCATCATTGTGTTGATATTTCAGCATCGTCTTTTATCCGTTTAGTGCAATAAAGGTTTGTTTTGTTCATGCTGTTGAACTCTGATGTGGTTGAAGTCTCACCCCTCTTTGAAGGAGGCCAGCTGCTCTCTGACCAGCAGCTCAGCGATGTTGACCAGCGGTCCGTTCAGAGGACTTTCAAACAGTTTCACCGGCAGAGGCTCAGCCTTAGGGACTTGTCCTGGAGGGGCACAGGTGAGGAAATAAAGACGGGGATATAAAACGAGTGATGCAATATCACAATGCAGTATCGATAAGAGTACCAGTATGGATCAAATCCTCACCATACCCATCCCTACGACTGGATAACATGAAGACGCACACAGTACCTGTCGCCACAATAGTGACCAGCTTCTGGTGAGCCAGGCCGATGAATCTGTGGCTGCAGGCGTCGCTCCACCTCTTTCCATCTGGAGGAATGAGATCTGACAGACAGCAGTGGACAGCCTGGACAGAAGAGACACTTCCTGTTGGTTCCCAGTGAGCTGAGCTGCTACCAGGAGGCGGAGTTAAAACGTTGCAGTCTGCACGTTATTTAAAAAACAGCCAACCTGTCGTCACAAGCGATCAGCTCAGTTTCCGGCCTACATTAACGAGGAATTATCTATCTATACCAAAAGTGAGTGTATAGGAGTCGAGCTGAGCTGTACCATGCAGTGGAAATACATTGTTGTTTAAAGCCAAGTTCCAGCAGGCGTACACGATGATGTTTAGTTATCAGAAGGAACAAGGCCGTGTTCTCACCCTGGAAGGAAGGGCGAAGAACTCGTCCTTGATCTTCCTCAAGTCGCTGACTGACACGACTTTTTTATTGCCGAAGTCAATATACTGCACCTCCACCATTCTGCCCCCCGGATGACCTACACACACACACACACATTTTAGTGACTCCATCTCTGTCTTCAAGTCATCCACAGCATTGACATCATTAGTGTTGTCACAGAGACTTAAACTCACCGATGACCTGAGCTCTGTACCACAGCGTGTCCTTATAGCGGGCCACACAGGCCTGTTCTATGTCGGGGCAGTAGATGCTCAGGTCGTCTGCTTCGGTCACTGTAGTCGCACCGTAACAATCCTGGAGCTTCGCTGAGAGCAACACGAACTCCATGTTGTCCACCTGGGGGGGGGGGGGGGGGGGAATAAAACGTAGTGACGATAAAAAGGTAAATTGCTAATGTTAAAAAAGTGCTTTATTTTCTTTTTAGATCATTTCTGTTCTCTAGTAGTTCTAAACTACATCGCTGGCATCTGCACCTCGTTTCAGCACATATACATACGTATATACAGTGTATATTTATATACATATAAACATAAATATAGGGCATGTTTAGTTTAGTACCAGCTGGATGTAGAAGTCAGCAGGGTTGTTGATGTGGGACACCACAGCATTGCGCTCCGTGTTGATCTTGGGATATTTAGGAGGGTAGTACAGCAGAGGCTTCCTGCTCAACTTCACTGGACAATAAAACCTGAGAGCACAGACGACGTTAGGTAGTAACACTAAGAGTCAATTACATCAGTTAAATGTGATCAGCACAAGTTCTCCCGGTCACCTGGCCACCTCGATGAAGACCAGGTACTCTCTGATGGAGATGGGCACATCCCTGGACTGGTTCATGGGAGCTTTCCTCAGGTCCACCATCAGAGAGTCTCTGTCCTGACCCAGAAGACGCATCTCCACCGCTGCAGAGCCAACCACACTGAGGAACTCCAGCTGGGCCTCTTTACTCCAGCCCTTTGTCTGAAAGAACCAGACACACACAGTGAACGCACAGTGAACGCACAGCGAACGCACAGCGAACGCACAGCGAACGCACAGCGAACGCACAGCGAACGCACAGCGAACGCACAGCGAACGCACAGCGAACGCACAGCGAACGCACAGCGAACGCACAGCGAACGCACCTACTGCTGCAAAATACATAAATCAACAACACAACGAAACAAGGAGAAAACACTGCAACATAAAAATACTATCCACGTTTTGAATCTAAGCGGTCTTACCAGATCGTAGGGGACCAGGTCCTTGAGTGAACATCTGACGGCCTGAGGAACAAAGTAACTCAGCTCCACCTTCATGCCCTCGCCCACCTTCCTCAGGCGGTCGTTCACAGCCTTCAGTGAGGACTCAGCGGTCTCCTCCTCTCTGGAGAAGACGTTGAAACACACGGTTGGAATGATTTCTTTACACTGAAGCGATACCGAGATGCTCGGGGGGAGTTTTCTGCTGATATAATTAAATGATTAACTTGATATAATGATTTTATCGCGTATAGCGTGCGTGCGTGCCTCTCTATGGCGAGTCTTTTGCCGAGGCCAGAGTCCAGGAAGAAGACTCGGACACTGGCCAGCTGGGTGACCGGGCAGACCTTCACAGCCTCCACACATCCGCCCTGAAAGACCTCCACCAGCCTGGCCCGAAACCAGAGTCCCTCCTCCCTCTTCACAAAGACCAGAGAGCCTGAAGAGGAGCAGAGAACACAAAGGAGATCAATCATTGCTGTAGACAATCAAACAGGAAGTCAGCAGCAATCAGTCCATCAATTACAGAATTATTCATCTGTTCATGACACTGAATAAACGTAATTAACCTTTTGTCTCATTTACTTTAAACATGAACAGGAACATTAACAATTATCGCTGTATGGAAATAAGGCCGGAAGATACGGACACAAATGTTATCACAATACGTTTTCATTATTGATCGGTGTCGATCATCCTGATTTATATTTATTGACATTATTACAAATAACAATAATAATACTAATACCATTAATATTAATCATAATGCTCAATTGACTTTTTCGGACAGAACCCTAAAGAAACCAGAAGGTTAATTATGGTTTAAAATATAAAATAATATATATTATAAAATAATATATGATATAATAACAATTATATAATATAGAATAATATATAATATAAAATAAAATTATACATAATTTAATATAAAATTAAATAATATGATGTAATAAAAATAATATAATAAAATATAAAATACATAATTTAATATAAAATAAAATATGATATCATATAATAAAAATAATATAATATAGAATATAAAATAAAATAAATAAAAATAATATGATGTATAATAAAATACATAATTTAATATAAACTAAAATATTATGATATAATATACAGTTTATTATCAGAAGAAGTTAGGGGACACATATTAAACAGAACAAACATGGCTTCACGTTCCACACTGAATACATTAAATATGTAAACTACTGCTGTGATTCACATCACATCAAAAGCCTCGTTTCAAACAACCAGCAGAGCGATTGGGTGGGTTGGTTGAAATACGGCCATTGTTTGTCATCGCCCAGCCCTACACGCAATATGCTCAAAGTTAAAGTTCTCCATCATTCACACGAACTCACCGATCTCCACGGCGTCACAGGAGGTGAAGCTACAGCCGTCGCCGCAGCAGAAGTGGTTGATCTTCTTAGATATGAAGTCGCTGTCCCTCTTCTCCGCCACGTAGCGGACGTAGAAGTGACTCGGATTCACGACGTGGCTCACCACCACCCACTGGGTGACTAGGAGGGAGGAGAGAGGACAATCAAGAGAGGGAGGAAGGTAAGAGGAATCAAGGGAATAGGCAGAGTTACGAGAGAAAGAGGAGGGAAAAGGAGCAGGAGCAACTCAATGTACATTGGATTGATTTGAATGTACTTGAAGTTTACACTGTGCAGCTGTATTATCTGTGAAAACAGAAGGATCAGGACTCTGTCGCTAGATACTCATTAAAAGAACTTGATCTGGACATCCTCAGTATTATGGGTTGTTTGCTGTGTGTGTGCTCCGTGTTTTCCGTTAGCGCATCGTAGGCGTTTTTATCTTTTTTGTACTTTTATTGTATCTGCCTGCGTTGAAAAAGTTGACTCTCTTTACCATTTCTCTTGCCAAACGACACACTCGTCCTCCTCCTCTGGATTCTCCAGTTGTCGTTGGCCAGCTCAGGGCCGGTGGGGGGGGGAGCTGCAGGAGGACAAGAAGCATTAACAAATAAAAAGGCTTCTCTTCTGCCTCCATCATAACAAATCTAACGTTCTGATTGGATCTCAAAACTCAGACAGGAGGAACACGTGACAAACACACACCTTTCTCTTGGCCCTCGATCAACAGCTCCTCCAGGATCACGTCTGGAGTTCCAGGGTCCGAGCGGTTGGAGCCTCGCGAGGGGGAACTGATGGCTCCGGGGCTCTCCTGGTCCGGTTCAGGTGAGACACAGTTTCTGTTCCGGCCCTTTGGGGACTTCCTGCTGGAGTCGCTCGGCTGGTGGTCTTTGGGAGGAGACTCGGACAACCTGAGAGAGAACAGCAAGTTAAGAGCCAGATGAATATATATTCATGTTAATTGAGGTTAATTGCCGCTAATAGGCGAAGTAATTGAAACTATATTTACTGCAAGAGAAGAGGGACGCGTGGTTAACCGTCAGAAAACGTTGTATAGATTAGCTGTAGTACGAGTGTGTGTTACGCTTCAATGACCGAACAAAGTGTAAAACAAACGCACCTCCCTGAAGCTGTGTGCCTCGCTCTGCTCCGCTGAATGTGTGATGAACTCCTTTGTGAAGCAGAACGTTGACGCAGCAGCTGAGAAGTTTAGCGATCTGACACTCAAGCTAACGTTAAACTAGCATCTTGAGATGCTACATCTGTATGAAATGTGCTATTTAAATAAAGATATTTGTTATTACATCCTAGGTAGAACGCATCGAGTATATTAAACATACCATCCGCAACTAAACGGAAGATATTTAAGGACTCACTGCTTTGGGACGCCGTCTTCCATTTTCAGAGATATCTCCAGACTCTGATTCAGACACTCTGACCGGAAAACACAGCTGAAACACACACACACACACACACACACACACACACACACACACACACACACACACACACACGCACACGTTAGTTTATTGTGCTTTATATTTGTGTCGTGCACATACTGTAAATGACACAAACAGGAAACAAACATCAGGATTAAAATGACAAACCTCATCCCGGAGCCCATAGTGATGCGTTTCATATCGTAGAGCTGTTTATCCACCGGAGCCTGCAGCGTCTCCACAACCTGTCATCCACACACAAGCAGCCACAGTGTTTTAAATCAGTTTTGCTCGACTCAGTTTCTGACCGTGCATTGTGCGCTCACTTGGACGTATCTGATGTACAACACTCGAGTACCTTGTCCAGGGTGCAGTACTGCTCCAGGGTGGGGACGCGTCGTACTTCTCTGGCCATCTGCATGGCGATCTCCAGAGCCTTCATCCTCTTCTGCACACAGCTCACCTCTGACTGGCTGGATGAGAACTCTGCCTCCAGTTTTGTCAGCTGACTCAACTGCACGTCCTTCCTGTTGGCAAAGAAGTTACAGGCGGTTTGATTCAGAGGTGTGTTTGTATGAGGTACTTTCACCACTGTTAGTGTTGTACTACAGTAGATAGTAGACAGGAGAACCAGCAGGGGGTTTTAGACACTTAAAAGAATCTATGTCAGTTTAAGTGGACGCTACATTTAGAATATTTTCACCTCTTTACCTCGATGTCAGACGGACCTTTGTTGCGGGGAACAGAAGACGTTTGTTACCACCAGACTCCATTCAAAAAACAGTGATTTCACCTCTCAGAACACAGGAGTTGTTCTAAAGCTGCCTCAATCAGTTAGTTAGTTTGTGTTAATGTGTGAAATACACAGCAGAACATCACTTTGCTCCACCTACTGTAGTAAAACACTGACTGTGGAGAAGAACCTCATACAAACACACTACAGAACATCCAAACTGTCCCTTCAAGATGTAAAGCCCTGAATGTCTCACAGGTTTCATAGACAGTTTATAGTCTCACCACTTCTGAACAGCGTGTGAAGCTTTGTCTGCAGCTTGCTTGATCTCAGCCTCCAGCCGAGCTTTCTCACTCCTCAGCTGTTCAGCCAGACCGTTGGTCAGCGTCTGCAGAGAGGAAACACAACCTTCTGATGGATGATGTCCAAAATCAGCTTCGACAGGGTTTGTGTGAGATTCACCGACAACAAGGCTCCGAACTGCTTTTACCACATTCCTGAGAAATAGACAGATGTGTGCAAATACTCTGAAATCTGAGACTGATAAGTTTTATTATGGGATGTAGTGCAGCGCTCACCTCGTGGATGTTTTCCAGAGCAGCGTGACTTTCTGCAGCCCGCTCCAACGCCTCATCCACCAACTTAATCTTCTCCACATCAGCTGGCTACATGAACCACAACCAGAACTTTAACCGTTTTAATCTGAATTCATTCACGTCATTTATATCCTTCTGTCCACTTCATTGAGTTTCATGTTCACACATTCTGTAAAACTCTTACGTCTCCGTCAGACATGGATTTATATCTAAGAGTGTTTTTACCAGCTACATCTTCCAGCTCCTCCAGGAACCAGGATGTATAAATATCCATCGATATCTTCTCTATTTATTATTCCTCATAAAATATGCATATTTCTTCTTGTGTTTGCAGCTTGTCGGCTGTAACGATGTTAAACGAGATGTTTCTGTCAGCTTGTTTAGCTCTTCTGACCCCTAGTGGCGAGAACGTGATCAGTGCTTTAATGTTCTTTCTTTTATTTAAACACAACGTTTCTAATGCGTTCGTACAAGTTCACCAAGAGCTTATGATAATATGAATATAAATTCAAACTGTGAACCACGTTCACAGTCGTCCATCAATAGATTACGTTTTTTTTGGAAAACAGAAACCCAAAGACACGCTCCTCTCTTCAGCCGCGTTTTTTCTCTCGCGCGCATTAAAAGTTGAAATATTCTCGGTCGGCCCAGACAGCCAATCGAATCGAGCAAGAGGCGGGCTTCACTACTTTACCACCGACTTCCTGTTTTGATGCCGGTAGATGAGACAAATGCAGACGTAAGGTTGATATTTGCTTTTTTTTTTATTACAATGAACTATATCTATATATTTTTTTCTCTGTCTCCTCATTCAACAGCAAGAGCTCAATATCGGCATTGAATAATTTTCCCATGTTATTGACATTTGATCGGGCCGCAGTTATTCTTGGGTCAGTACTGAAAGCATATGACAATAAGTGAGGAGTTCCACATACATCGACTGATGAATTAATCACAACAGTCACTGCACCAAACCATCCGTTCATCTCTCTCTGGGTCTGTTTTTGTACTCAACGTTTGCTGTGTTTTCGTACTACTGATGATATAAATCCATGTTATAGGGACAAAGTCTAATGACACAAAGTTGTGTGATGTGCAAACGATGAGATTAGTTTAGTTTGAACGTTGACATGATGGGCTGAGGCGACTCGTGTGGTCACCAGGCGTACCTGCTCCGGACCCTCAGTTTCGGCCTTCACGTCTTTGGACGGTGATATTTTGGGCTTTTTGCGATTCCTTGATCGGTCACACCTTTAAGAGACACAACCAGCACTTATCAGAGATGAACTACACTCTCTTTTATAATATATTACACAAACAGCACAGGTGTGTCAGCTGCCTGGTTCATCTTAACCTCATTGTACCTTTTCATCCTGTTCATTTTCGACGTGTAGATGAGGCCGATGATCCTGCTGTCCTCCTGCAGGCCGAACACTCCTCCTTCAGGAAGCGTCGACTCAACCTGCAGAGACACGTTGTCTTTTCATTCTCACCTTCCATCATTGTTTGCTTCCTCCATTTCACTTCTCGTACGTCTGATAATAATTATATTCATAACCAACCGCTGATTCAAAACAATTCATAATTCTGTACGAAAAGGTGCTGATTTTAAGGATCTACTCCAGTCTGCTGAGCGCTAATAAACTACGACATGAAAACAGAGTAAAGTGAGTAAAAGATTGAGTTTTGATATTTTAAAAAGTTATATCAACTGATTGCAATAATGTAAACACACAAAGGCAAAATAGTAACAGCTATTCATGCTAATACTTGTATAAATTAACACTTTTTACAATAATGTTTTTAGCATTTCTCAAAGCTCAGTGACTTCAAGAATAACACGTTGAAGTTATGTTGCATGAATATAATTTGTAGGCTTTTAATTCTCAGAAACAGATTTCAAATCACAAAATAAGTTATTTTGTGTGATTTATTAACAAGTAAACACGTTATGTTCATGACTCCGTGTCCTCCGGTTAGAACTTTAGTCCGATGCTCTGTTTCCATTATATTATATTTAATATATAACGTAACATTTAACTTAATACATTCAAGTGACGTTGTTTTGATTCCCATCATGTGGAGCATTCAGTGTGCTTTACAAACACTTCATATTGTACAATATCTAGTTTATCTTCCAGAAGAAAAGGTTTTTAAAAATCGTTTCTTTGAAGTTGAGAATGAGATTCTTGGAGGATGAGAATGAATATGTTCCCGAGTTTAAGCCGCTCTCTCGCTGCAACAGGAAGCAGGACATTACCTCACACTCTGGACATCGAATGACTCCGTGGTGGTGGAGGGAGAGCAGACAGGACGTGCAGTAGATGTGAGCACAGAGAAGCACACGGGGGAGGTTACCGTCCACATCATCCTCTGAGAAAACACACACAAAAGGAAAGACCAGCAGGAATAATAAAACATAAATGTAAATTATGATTTCCAGTCAATTTAAAAGCACATTGCAATCCAACAGTAATACCTGCACAGCTGCTCAGCATCAACTACTAGATAATACAAATGTAAAAGAATGTCAGGATTTCATGAAAGAAAATGATTTGTCATAATTTTAAAACAAACTGTTTTTAATATGGTTTCAAGTAACGTTGAGTCACCATCATGCTGACATGTTTGTTTTGTAATTTGCTAGTTTATATGTTGATTAATGTTGTTTATATGACAATAAGTTAGTAAAAAAGTGTTAATGATTTTAACAGTGAATAATCAACGGATGGTTAAGACCATCAGTTGAAAAACAATGAAGAGGTTAATCTTTATATTCAATTTCATATTTAATTTTATTCTTAATCTGTTTGTTAATTTGATAATTTATATAATTTAATGATAATTTGGTGTATATTGTTCCTGGTCATTCTTATATTTTGTTACACGTTTGAAAAAAGCTAAATAACACACATTTTCACATTTTGTACAACATTATTATTATTTTAATACACATATAAAATTATAATTTTGTTATTACAAGCTAAGTTAGAAGTTCAACAACATCTGTAACACCTTTAAAATAATTATTATATGTTATAAACATTTGAATCAGTGTTTTTAACACCACGGCTCGTGTTGCAATCACGCTTCAGTTATCACAGAATCATTGATCACGTCTCCAACCATCGCGAGATTCTGAGGTCCTCCTGTGCTAACTTACGTTAGCTTGTTAGCTTCGCACACCGCACAAGAACACAACACTAGGACACTATAATTAGTTGTATTTTACGCGTTAAGTATACATTATTGGTATTTAAGAACTTAAAAACGGGCCTGCTAACATGTCTGCCTGTAATTTAGCTAGCTAGCTAACGTTAGCTAGCTTACGTTAGCAGGTGAATTGACGTCTTTTTAGCGGACGTAACGTTAAGTTATGATAAAACACGATATTAAACTGTAACAGAACGAATTTAAATATATTACCAGACAGGCTGAACGCCTCCCCGCAAAACTGGCAACTCGTAGGGCTGGTGTTGTCTCCTGAATCCATCTTTAGTATTTTTTAGGTTATTTTGCTTCTCAAAATCAAAACGTGCACGACGGTCTCCCGGGTGTCTTGGTCACGTGATCCCGCAGGTGCGTTCATGTGACCGAGGAGTGTGTCGTGAATGTGTCATTTAGGATTTAAACCTTGAATAATGAAGAATAACGTGTTTAATTCCTAAATTATTTATGTTATCCTTCTAATTTTAATAGTTTGTCATGGACTCTGTGATCTGATGTGTTTTATCTTATTACATCAGGTCATATTATTATTATATATTGTTAACATGATGGTGATGTGTTCAGGGGTTCATCTTTGTAGGTCTCTTTTTGAGCCACTCTTGTCTCACTTTATATGAGACAGACGTGTATAAGAGCAGACATGTTTGAACAATGGACGGGCAGGTTAAAATAACCAATCACGTGACACTAATCATTAGCAGGATGCAACACCTGGTGGAGGAAGATCCACCTCTTGGTAATTTTTTTTAAAAGTACTGAATGAAGTACTGTGAGGCATACAAATAGATGTAATTTTACATTTTTTAATGAACATTTACACATGCACAGTTTCACAAATTGTCAATAAGAAACAGCACAATACAACATTCAAACTAACAGGGGAGCAACCGCAGACGATAAGAAAGATAGACAGAAAGAAAATATATTTATAATATATATATAAAGAAAGAAAGAGGACAAAAGAGGACACTAAAGCACAAGTTCTGATTGATTGTGTGATTATATATATCACAGGCAGTAATAGTTTTTACATACATTCACTCTTTGTAAAAAAAAAACACAAAAAGGTCTTTGGCTTGTAAACTTACAATTTAGCAAGAATAATCAATAGAGTTTCACTCTAGGCCCTTTCCTCAATTCTTCTTTCATAGGTAAAGAATCTACAAATGGATGTCATACTTTGTAGAACACAGTGAATATAGAAATAAAACATGCAATCAGGAAGCAACTTATAATAGTAGCATTCTATTTCATCACAGAGTAAATAGGTTTTAAGAGCGATCGGGTTCGAGACATTATCAGTCGAACAAAATAAGAGTCTGATATCAAAACAAAGGGCACAGAGTGCTGACCAGATTTACAGCCACATCTAGACACTATAAACCTTTTTTGTCACAGTAGCAAAAGCACCGTGTGTTTAATAACATTAATGCTGGCTCACCTTGCTGAGCCATTGTCAACCTTATCAATTTCACCTGTGTTTTTCCTCCTATGAGTCAAAAATGTCTGCTGTGAAAAGATATTTCTGCAGCTGTCATCGGGGTACACGAAGAGATTGAGGAGATGCTCAGAAAAAAATAGAAATTATGATTTGGTAAGGGAGGAAAAAGAATGAACAGTCACCACCAGTGGCGGCTGGTGGAGTTGAAAAGTCACTTCATTGTATTGAGGTTCGTACAAAGTCTCGGGTTTAATTATCCTAAAAAGCTGAAACAATTATCATATCATTTTGCATATCTTTAGTGTAGCTAAATCCTAATCTACTGAGCATTTCAGCTGTTTTCATTCAGTGAAAGTCTTGCTGGCTGCTGAACTAACTCACATTTATTTCATAAGCGCCTGTTATGAAGTTTTAATGTAACTGAGAATAAAAACAGAAAATAGTTTCATTTGTGAGCTCCTCTCTGTGGACACTTGGGGGCGCCAAAGACTGAGCAGACTCACAGGTGGTCTGTGAGGTGATGGGTTCACAGATGGGGAATTTAAAGCTAATTATATATATATATTTATATGTGCAAATGTTACTGTTTTTGTTGATAGATATGATGTGAGGCAGTCTGAAAAAGGGTAAATGTGCATCTTTTGCATCACATGAATATCTCCACTTGTCCAGTTTGACTCTGGTCTGTAGTTTGCAGCTGATGGTGTTTGTGTATTTTATAAAGATGCTTTAAAAAGAGCTTCATTTAGTACCAATGAGCCAGGTGTGTCTGCATGTATTAAACAGTATGATCTTGTTTCATTTGTTTACTTCTTCTCTTATTATCTTTCATGCATCACAACACTACTTGTATGCGTTGTGAGATGTATTCTTTTGTTTCCTTTTGAACCAATCGCAAGGCTCCAGAGCGGCCCTCTAACGGCAGCACGCCGGTCCTCTCCTCCTCCATCTGAGCTGCAGCAGCGCCGCCAGAGGACAACGGGCAGCCCGCCTAGCGGGGCTGCAGTGAGTGGAAGTGACAGCCAATGGAGAGCAGGGAGGCATCACCATGGTAAAGGTAAACCGTGTGGAGTGCAGAGAAACTTTAACCTTCAGAGAGCGTTCCTTCCACGTCCCTGGAGGCGGGGAGGGGGGGTCTCTGCGGGGGGGGGGTCTCTCCGATTCGGAGCCCTGAAGAACTACTTGAAGTACATGTGTTTCAACAGAACGACTCCCACCTCTGCACAAGTGTCTGAATGAATCGGGCTCGTGGCGTTGAGTTGAAGTGAGAGCAGACCACCTTGGTGTGTGTGTGTGTGTGTGTGTGTGTGTCAAACACGCCTGCAGGTATAAAATACACCTGTCTGCTAATGGGGGGAAAGGAAAAGCATCCCAGATCAGTTAACACGTTGGCCCCCAGGATGTTTAACACCTCCAATGTATACCTGACATTTAATAAAGAAATCACAAACACACCTCACCACGACTCATGTTAACAATAACAACAAGAAGCTTGTGTTGCTGTCCTCTTACTGATTTCCTTTAATGGAAACAAAGACATTGATATCATATATTATTTCCCATTAAAGTCTACAAAGACAAATGACCCCAAAACCCTCTTCTGCGTCTTCATTAATTGGTTAATTGGCCGTTTGAGGCTCCCGGTGCAGACTACATGGATTAGTAAACGTGGAGTTATGTTTGTTCAGTCATGCATTGTTTAAATAATGGTGTATGTTACCATGTTTATTTTGGGGATGGTGTTTGAAATAATACTGATGATATATATAATATATAATAATAATTTCATATGTAAAGGGCTCATGAATTTTATTTAATAAGACAAAGAAAAACCCAAACTTGTAACTTGTTTCTTTTCATGTATTATAATCTAATCAATGAACAACTTGTCTTTAGATCGATGAAATGCTGATATATGTTCGTGAGCAGGTTTTATAAACTTCCTGTCAAACAAAGGAATATTCTCTGACCTCCTGCAGTCTGAATTCCAGCAGATGGAGAGCCTGTGGAGTTATGTATGAATCTGATGCTGAAGGAATCTGGTCTCTGGGTGAGCGACTGGAGGGGGCAGGGTGTGTGTGTGTGTGTGTGTGTACCAGGGACGTGTTTACTATGGGAAATGAACCAATCAGCAGGCCGCCCAGGGGGGGATGTGGGGGTGCCGGTTAGGGGAATGGGGGTCACCCCCCCATCTTTCCTCTTCCCAAATATGGGTCACTTCCCATCCTCGGGTGATTTCCCTCGGCCCTCCGTAGGAACAATAACCCCATAAAACCCCTTATCAAGTCACTTATCCATTAATGATGCTCTTAATTAAGCAGCGTGGTCTCGTTAGCTCCGTCCTGATGTCTCACATTGTTCGTCCGTCCGTCCTGTTCATGCTCGTCGTCCAGCTATTACCTCGATCACTTACTGCCGGTCATAGTGACAGAGGACGATGTCCACAGAAACCCTCGTTTCCTTCTTATTAAAAACAGCAAAGCTTCTGCAGTCATTCAGCGTCTTGATTGACAGAAGACTTCTAACTTCACGAGATGGATGAGGTGGAGGGTTGGGTGGGGGTCGTACCTTTCAACTGTAATAATTTGAATAATTCAGCCGTCCTATACTTGTTTACACTTTCATTTCCAATGTATGCTGTAAACAAATATATATGGTGGGTTTAATGGAAAAAAAGGAATCTTCCTTTTCCTTTGTTTCCCTCCTACAGAACACATCGTAGTAGAATAAAGTATTAATTCATCTATTAGATAGACAGATGTTTACAAGGCTCCTCTGGGATCCTTCAGATGAGCTTCATTAATGATGATGTTACTTCAGTGAACCTCTGACGTACAGACAGCACTATGGATCATAATGATGATGTTACTTCAGTGAACCTCTGACGTACAGACAGCACTATGGATCATAATGATGATGTTACTTCAGTAAACCTCTGACGTACAGACAGCACTATGGATCATAATGATGATGTTACTTCAGTAAACCTCTGACGTACAGACAGCACTATGGATCATAATGATGATGTTACTTCAGTGAACCTCTGACGTACAGACAGCACTATGGATCATAATGATGATGTTACTTCAGTAAACCTCTGACGTACAGACAGCACTATGGATCATAATGATGATGTTACTTCAGTAAACCTCTGACGTACAGACAGCACTATGGATCATAATGATGATGTTACTTCAGTAAACCTCTGACGTACAGACAGCACTATGGATCATAATGATGATGTTACTTCAGTAAACCTCTGACGTACAGACAGCACTATGGATCATAATGATGATGTTACTTCAGTGAACCTCTGACGTACAGACAGCACTATGGATCATAATGATGATGTTACTTCAGTAAACCTCTGACGTACAGACAGCACTATGGATCATTTTTCTTTCTCCATCTGAGGAACCTCTTATCTTCCTCTGGATCTTGGAGGAAACCGCTCTGACCTGCTCGTGTTAGGAGCTCAGTAGGGCAACAACCTCTTCCCTCTCTTCAGGGTCCTGACCGTCTGGAGAAGAACAACAGAAAAAGGTCAGGAGACATGCAGGACCCAGGAGACTCATGCACTGGCTTTAAGTGGATTGCCCCCTCACGGTCACACTTCCTTGCAACTCTTCATCCCCTCAAAGGCATAGCTGCAGGGCGGAGGTGGCGGCGGCGGTGGTTTGGAGGACGAGGCCCCGGTCGATGGCGGAGTGACTTAAAAGAGACCGGCTCGGTGACCTAATACCCGTCGCAAACATCTCACTCACGCACATCAAGGGGAAGGACCCGGGAGATCGGACCAATCGGGCAGCTCGTTAGCGGGAGTTTAACTTATCGCTCTGTCGCTGAGCATTTCACGACCCGTCCGTTCTAGAGCTGATCAGCTCACCGCCAACGCCGCCGCTCGGGCCTCTTGCACCACAGAGCCGCTGCCTTTCTGGAAAAGCAGGTTGTTTTGTATGATGTGTGAGATGAAAAGGGGTTGCGTCAACAAAGGGGGCGGAGTCTGGGTGTTTTTTATGGGGGGGGGGGGTTGGGAGGTGTTTTAATAGTAAGCCGAGAGCAGTCTCTGTTGCAATTATCTCACTTTGCTGCACTTACAGAATGCTTGACCTGCTTCTCAGCATCGATATGGCACATTTCTCAGGGCGAGGCGGGGCGAGGCACACAGGGTTCAGATCTACGTGGAAGTGTGTGTGTGTGTGTGTGTGTGTGTGTGTGTGTGTGTGTGTGAGAACGAACATGTGTAGGTGTGATAGTGTGTGTGTTTTTCTTACCCGTCAGCTGCCCTGCGGTGGGACGGAGGCCGTGAGAGCCTCGGCCGGCCTGGGTGGGCGACAGGAGGTGAGGAGGTTGCAAAGAAGGTGAAGTTAGTGTTGGTTGATTCACCTCATCACAAGACCCAAATACAAACAACAACACCTCATTCTGTTAGAAGTAGGACAAAGTACATACGGCAAGAATACAAGCAGGATATTGGTAAGAAACAAATCTAAGATGCTAAATTATATACATGTGTTTTTTTAAACTGTGTCGCCGCTTTTGATAATTCAGGGAATGTCGCGATTGACTCCAAATCACTTCATTCGGCCCAAATAAAATGATTGGATTGGATTGGAGCTACCTGCTTGTCTACCTGCTTGTCTACCTGCTTGTCTACCTGCTTGTGTACCTGCTTGTCTACCTGCTTGTGTACCTGCTTGTGTACCTGCCTGTAAGGACTGTAAGTATCTTCCATGAGCTGCTATCTTCACAGCTGTTAGGACATAACAAAATGTCGTTCTTTACGTTCATCGTGATCATTTCGGGGGAGTGGCTTTGGAGTAAAGGGAAACTTGGAGACTTTCTCACTAGATTTGGCGACTTTGTTGCAGCTAGTGCTGCAAGCTACTTTCATTGGAAAAGCCTTGACAACACGGGGTGGGTTCTTTGAGGTTGGATGATTTTTTTAAATCTCGGGTACGCTTGCTAGTTTTTCAAGATGAACCCACCTGAGCTTTGAAGGAGCAGTGTGTGGGATTTAGAGGCATCTGGTGGTGAAGTTGCAGATAGTAGAGAACTTCGGTGGCCTGCAGGTAACGTAAACACGTGAGAGTCTCTCTCTATCGGCAGTGTTTGAGTTGTCCGCTCTGGGCTTCTGTAGAAACATGGCGGTGGAACATGGCGGACTTGGTAAAGAGGACCTGCTCCCTATGTAGAAATAAATGTCTCGTTATTAGCTAAATGAAACACGATGAACTAATGAACACTTATGATGAAATAAGGTATTATTGTGTCCCTTTAGATCAGCTTTTGAATCTCTTCCTGAACCATGTTTTTTATACCTTATCCTTGCTATCAACAGTTGTGTTATTGATCTCTAATACCTTCTTTAATTCATGGCCTTGTGACTTTGAATTATTATTGGTTCGCTCTCTGTTAGCATTAACTGCTTTAACTATACCAATGATTTTTATTATCATTATTTCATGAATACATGAAAACTGAATAAAACAGAGAACACAAACTAGCATCAAATCTCTCACCAGGGGTGGAAGAGGCACATCTGATCCTCTGGTCTGAGCCGTCGTTTAGTCTCCGTACTTGTGGAGACAAACCGCTTGCAGAGCAGCGATCCGTTGGTCCTTTTTTCATTTTTACATTTTTTCCCACTTTTTTCTCTGCATGTTTAGAATTAGATGCACTGTTCCAGCCAACAATGCAAAAACTAAGGTTTTAATTACAGCAAACTCGGGGATTTTCAAAAGAAAACACCAACAAAAGTATTCCAGCAGCACTAAACAGCTGAGAACAGCAGGAATGATTGTTCACTTGAGGACACAACAGAATAAAACGTCTTCTCTCCGTTTGTTAATAAAATATATTCTTTCACTGTTAGATAATGCTATACTTGTAAAGCTTATACTGCGGAGTTGTGAGGTCACTGTAAGTAGGTCAAAAACTCCGAACAGGGCTTTCCGTCACCTGTTCGCACGATAGAAACAGACACAGTGGCCTTGAAAGTAACGCTTGCTTAAACACCAGATTAGGGAGGAAACTGCCATCTTAGAGTTAGCAAAAGAGCTCTCTTATCTATTCACACAGAGACTTCGAAATAGCTTAGAACTGCACCCTGTTTGACACCGTAAAGTGTTAACAACATTTCACACATACTGATATTCCAGAGAAGGCGGGATCCGGATATGAGCCAGTGTGGATGACGTTATCCAGTGCTCCAACCGGCTGTCTGCCAGCTAAAAACAGACCCGCCTCCATCTTTGCTTTGACCAATGGGCTCCAAAAGGAGGACCTGTGACACACGCATGCGCATCACTGTATAAGCGCTGTTAGGTTTCACTTTTGACACACCTTGTTAGAGTCCGGACTCGTTCAACAGCTGGACATAATACTCTTGTCACAAATAAATGTTTAATTGCTTGAATTGAGCTAAACGCCTCGATCTCAGTCTGTTACTCGATTTCCATTCTCAATATGGTAGCAGAGTTTGGTTGCAAAGATCCAAGAAGTTTTTTCACCGAGTAACAGGTCTCTCCTCTGCCCACAGAAAAAAAAGGCGTTTTCCCGAGAGGCTGGGAGGCCGGTTGCCGACCGGAGCCATTCTGTTCACATCTCGGGAAACTGACCAAACAGCGCTGTACTCAAAAGGTAAGCAGAGCCGATTCAATTGAAATCTGCAGATTGTCGATAGATAAATCCTAAATTGAATTGGTCAGAAGTACTGGGTGTGAGTATGAATTGCATTGACTAAAGTGCTAAAGATAAAAACTATATAGCATTGTGACAGGATTGTTTTGTGCCGGCAGTGTGGTTTGTTTTTAACATAGAATGTACATGTGTGTGTTTGGATCTCACAGAAACTGAAGGTTGTGAAATTGCATAGGCTAACAGCGTGCACACTGTGTAGATTTTGAGGACTGTTCAGAAGTCACACAGCCGTGGCGACAGCTTCGGTTTGTTGACCAATGACGGTCTGAAAGATTGAATACCGGGCCATACTGTTGGTTTATGTGAAATAAGCAAGCTGATGTTTGGATCAAGTATATAGAAATTGTTGTTGAAATACGCTGATGTGAAAGTAGTGTGAGTGAAGACTGCAACACCATTTCCTCAAGGGACCAGCTTCGTGAAATGGCGTTCACTATAAAACGCAGATCCATTTTGGTTTGATGAACGAGTATTTCAGAAGGGGCAGTGTATGGGGGTGTGCAGCATAGATGTGCTCTGGGAAGACATCGATTAAATTGTAACACAATATATCTCCACTTTCTTCGGAACCGTGGTCGCACAATGCGTGCTTTGTAAAAGATAAGATCGATAGATCTCCTGACGAGGTTCGGGTGCGAATATTTGTGGATCACGGCAGTGTGTGGGAGATTGAGTGTGGATTAAAGATCTCTGGGAGACGCCCACTTCCTTAGGGGACCGGTTTCGTGCAAACGCTATAAAAACAGATCGATAAGTAATCTGTGCGTGTTGCAGAAAAGGCAGTGCGTGGGTTCGATTTGGTATGATTGATGAGTGTTTGTGTGCAGCGTACATACATGTGTTAGAGACAGCTGAGAATTGGAGTTGGAGGGGTTCCAAGGTACGTTTGCTTCTCAGAGATTGACGGTTACGTGCAGCAGAGTCCATGCATGAGACATAAGCTTTGCATCCATCACAAGTACCATAAACATTAGAGTTTAGAATAAAGACAGCTTAGGACAGAATAGAGCGGTTCAGATTTGTGCTAATATATGTGTCAGTTTTACTTACAGGGTCAGAGAAATTACAGATTTATTATCTAATTGGGCTACTCTATGTGTTTGACTGGTTTTCACCATGAGCACCAACCGGAGGATGCTCGACCTCATACTTTGCTTTGATGAGCTCGTCAACGCTCAATCCGACCACGGTAGAGGAAGGACGACGATCTGTTGGAGATAAAAGCACAACACTCAGCAGAATGTCCAATCGGCCGATCAGAGGTTTTTCTACTTGCATCGCTCGGAGCGGCCGCACAAGCCCATTGGTGTCTAGACGGGGGGGGGGGGGGGGGGTTAGCCAATTATGGGTTGCATTCATGCAATCACTCATCAATACAGCAGTGGTCGCTGCAGACACACCTGACATCTGCACCTTCCTAGTTCCGATGGGTTTATAAAAACAGTTGCATGAGATTATATTGACTCTGGGTGCTCGTCTACATACTGTTTACTGAGTTTTCAGGGACACCAGGTAAAGAGAGAGAAGACCAGGTGACATCAAGACACACAGACAATACATCTGCTACATAACAGACATAACTGGAATTCTGTTGTCATCTCAAACATCCTTTTGTTTTTCAGCTCCCCTCCTCTCTTTGGCAGACAGTGAGTCTCCATCATCACCCTCTCTCTCTCTCTCGCCCTCTCCCTCTCTCTCTCTCCGTGCGTCACCTGTAGACAGACAATGACAGCGACGTCATCATCATGCCAAAGCCAACAGTCATAATTACAGCCTTCACAGAGAGCGGGGCCTCCCTCTTGTCAGTCAGAGGCACAATAAAACCCTGTGACAGCGGCCGTGGAGATAACACCTGGGCGAACGTCTCGGAGGTGACGAAAGGCTAATGTGGCGGTGAAGTGTGGCGCCTGCACCGCCGCCGCGCTCACGACCCTGTAATCTGGAGGAAACGGCTGACGGAATGACTTCCTGAAGATGTCAGATTCACGGTTACACATCCATGAACGGTGTCGTCTCCTCTCTGAGGGCCAGACTGAGCGAGACAGCAGCTGCAGTCTGAGCAGAAAGAATTATAAGTAGAAAGCATTGGTGATACATCAGCTTTCTAATGTGAAGTCCAACCTTTGTGCATTTTAGATTTGCAAAAGTTTCATCTGTGATTTTTCTTGTTTTCTCCAAATCTCCTTTAAATTCTAAAACAACGAAGATAAACAACATATTTTTACAACCTGTCATTCATTCTCAGCTCTCGCTAGTTACAAAGGAATGAATACAGCAGCATGTAAAGCATGTAAAGCATGTAAAGCATGTAAAGCATGTAAAGCATCCGGTGTGTCGGACAGAAGTGTAGCTGTCACACGCTTGGATTTTCTGTTCTTCCTCCAATTTGTCTCTTTTTTTGTTAATAACTTGACATAACTGTCCCGGCTGGTCTCATCCAGCGTTCGTAGCTCAAACCTAAGAAAAATAACGTGCCGTAACACACACACACACACACACACACACACACACACACACACACACACACAGTCATGCATGTGTGTACTTGTATATCTGACTCAGAGGGATGGATGTCGGAGTAGTGAGGAGATACTTAACGGTGTAAACAGACTGTTGGATGAAATGCCAGATGTCAGGTCACAGGAGAGCGTGTTGTTCACATGAAGATTAAAGTAATACTCCACTGAACGTCTGTACGAATGTCCATTCAAACCTGTCAATCACCTCCTGTTGCATTATGATCCTCCACACAGGCCGCTACGGCCAGCAGGGTCAAACAAAAAGCAATCTCAGTAACTGCACTTCTGTAGTTATTTCAACTCAAACAATGTTCTTTTCCTAAACTAAGAAGTGTTGTGTCTTTGGTCTTTGTACTTCCTGGTTCACGATGACGTGGACAACATTCGATTTGATTTCGTGAGATATCTTTGAATTGCAGCTCCTTTGGTTCCTGTAAGTGTAGCTGCGGACGCTGGATGAGAACGGCCTGCTCCGATACACACTTCTTGTTCTTGTAGATGAAAGTTCATGGCATCATTTAGAAGGTGATTGAAGTTATTTCCATTCCTTGTGATAACCGAACGCTAACGATGAAGCCTAATGATTAAGGCTTAAACCATCACCTTCAGCATAAACCTGCAGCTTCCTGTCGTGTCACACGGGCCGAATGCTCCACAAACTATCTGACAATATAAAGAGACCTTGTTGTTCCGTCATTAAACCCTTGATTCTGGATGAATACAGTCGTTGGATTTGGAGGCGGCGGGGATCCTCGACAGCGTTGTTTTTGGATTAACGGAGTCCAGCGTGCAGAATCAGCTTGAATTCTTGCATTAGTTAATCCACCATGAATTCTCCTTCATTTCCCTCCAGAGCCTTCACAGCGTGTTAGCCTGAGGACTAGCATGAGACCCGCACCCTCCCTGTTTACGGACTGTAATGATCGTCCCTCGCTGCAGCCGTCCACACACGGAACAGATCATATCTGTGAATCCAGACATCAGCGTCGTCCCGCAGAACAATCTCTTTCTACGGGAACAGGTGGCGTCGGGCTGGACACATACCGGATTATGAGTAGGAAAGAAAAGGAAAGAGAGCATGAGGCCAAGGACAGCTTTGGAGAAACCTCAGCCAAGGATGACGTCGGTGTCCCTCAACATGCCCGGGACCCAGAAATAGCGTGTTTGACTTGGCTTTTACTGGACTTTCTGTTAAAAGCTTGTGTCAAAACGTGAGCTGTTGCAGATGAAACCTTGCACGCGCCAGGAAGAAGTGTTTGGAGAAAGCTTTAATGAGCGCGAGGCATTGATCGTATCGAGGCTCATTCTTGTCAAACTAACATTGCAACATCTCTGCACCGGCTTAGTATATTTACCCAGCAAAGACAAAGAACTGCTTTGGAAAAACACCGCGTGGCAGTTATCATACAATCTCGGTGTGTAAATATTTGAGCGTATGTGGGTTTTTCCTGGTGTGCCTTTACTTTGCTTCACAGTGTGGAACGGACGGGCCCACAATGTCACGTCACATATTCGCATCGTCTCGCAGAATGTAGGTCAGGCAATGAGCAGAACCCGTTTCACGGTTCAGTGTAATATGAACACTTTGCCCCGATCGGTGCCGGCGGGACCACATTCCTCGATGCTCACGTTCCTGTAATCAGGGGCGGATTATGAGACAACGGGCCCCTGGACACAAGTACACGGTCTGACCACCGTAGGAGCAGGACACATGCACTTTCAGCTTGTTGTTTGGTGTCTCTGTAGTCGATACACATCTCTCTTGGGTCGTGTGTCTCTTTGTAGTCTTTCTGTGTCTCTTTGTAGTTTTTTAAATGTTTCTTCTTGGTCATTTTAAGTCTATTTGAGTTACATTTTATAGGTGAAGGCCAGGGGGGCCCCTGATAATTTGGGCCCCTGCGCCTCACCTGTGCCCAGATGATGACAATAAAACCCCAAATGGAAGCCTGGCATACTCACAATCCTTCTAATATGAAGGCGAAACATCTTTCACCCTCCATTGTTTGGAAGATGTTTGTACAGCAATGATGCAACGAGGACCGGCTGCAGAGGGAAGAATTCCACTCACGAAAGGAGTCAGCTCTGTTGATAACAAGCGTCAAGAATGGGATTACGACACACCCGATCAGCAGGAACACAATAGGCATTCCTGAGCGGACCCGTTCGATGCTCAACTCCGCCGTAAACACAGAGATATAGATCGGCCTGAACGGGGATTCCACAGAGTCACGGCACCGTGTCGGAGGAACAGTCGAGCCTCTTGATGGTAAGGTGAGTCGACGGTGGAGCAAACGCCACAGGATGTAGACCTCGAGATGAGGTGGAAATAGATTTCTGACATGGGCGACTCATCCCCGAGGGTTGGTTGGTACGGCTGCCCAGACTTGGGGGGTGGAGAGTTGTGGGTGGACGGATCAGTGGACCGGCACAGATTGCTTCCGGGGCCTTTCTGAGTGCCAGCATCCAGACGGATGATGATTAAGTGAGGATGACTGATGCTGGCTGCAACCGACCTGAGATCTTTTCCCTTCAAGTGTCTCCTCTCTGTCCCCTCCAAACCTCCCTCATCATCCCTTGAAACCCTTTTCTTCCTCCCTTCCTCTTTCTAGACTCCTTTCCTTCACCTGCACTCTGTTTGTCCTGTCCACAGGCCGCTCTTTCTATCCGTCTTACACACAGAAAGACTCCATTCTTCCATTAACAACAACCACGAAGCCACTGCTGCTGTGCCTGACTTCCTATTTCAAAAGCCGAACCTGACATTTCCCGGTGAGTCCCTGTTCTGTTCTGTTACGCTCACGCGGTCGGCTCTGACTGCCGGCATCGTTAGAAAGCCTCGTAGAAAGCCTCCGAGTGTGAGAGCCCAGCATGCAACGAGGCAACTTTATTAGTGTAACTCTTCTCATGCAAAGAGAAGGCAGCAGCAACAGGTCCAACCCAGGGACATGACGTTGGTCCGGCAGACTAGAAGACAAACTGGAGATAGTTTGGTCAGAGTTTAAAGAGGCGGAAAATATGTATTTTTGTAGCTTCACGGTTGTTCAGTAAGTAAAAACCTTCTTGTACACGTATTATCATCTGCTTTTACACTGAGTGAAATATTCAAACACAAGACTTCACATCAAATGAAAATATTCTACTTTTCTTCTTTGCCGTCTTTTGATATTTCGTGATCTCCAGAATGTAACATAAAGGTCTCTTGGGTTTTAGTCCATGGTTCACCTGCGTAGCTCGAGTTAAGACAACATGAGCAGTTTGATTGGTCGGTCCATAGTTTCTACAGCATGAATCCCACGTTTAGCATTGAGCTCAGAGCGCCGCTGTGCCAGAGTGACCTCACAGAGCTGCTAGCTCGATGAGGTCATATTAGAAGACCGTACAGAGTCTGAATTCTCCTAAAAAGAAGGTTGAAATATGAGCGAGGTTGCTGCATTAAAACAGATATTTGGAGTATGAGAAAAAATGAATCGCGAATGATGAATTCAAAGTAATATTCTTCAACATGGACATAAACACAACTGGATATGTTGGAGCAGAAATCCCCGTTAAACTAATTGATAATGATCTCTCACTGGAAGAGTCATGAGGTTCCTCTCAAGGAAGGTTCTGTGAAAACACCTGCAGGGATGTGAGGACTCCACAGAGACCAGACCTGCTTTGAGGGGGAGTCACATGATCAACACAGGGCTGGTGTGTGTGTGTGTGTGTGTGTGTGAGTGTGTGTGTGTGTGTGTGTGTGTGTGAGTGTGTGCTGTCAACACAAAGCATTTTAAACGGTTATATAACTCCCCAGCACACAAAGCTACATAAATACGTATCCAACCCGGGACAGGAAGTGTTTATTTTTAATGACAAATAATCTCTGACATTGTGAGTGTTTTACCAGGAAGGAAGTGACGACTGACGCTTTTACTTTGAAAGGCATGACCGCTCGCTCGGCTTCCACATGTGTCCGTCACCTCTTAAACTCCTAAACTAGCGACCATGTTACACATCTATGAGGAAAAACAAAGAGAATAAGAGATTGATTCAATAGGTTTTTGGGGCTTTTGTCTGCTTTACTTGTAAGCACCTGTTCTCTGTCCACACTGTTGGAGGGTCTTTAAGAAGGGTATATAAGAGGACAAATTTAATATTTGTTCTTCCTAAAAAAAACACATAAGTTTGAACTGTTCGAATATCTATTCTTGCACATTATCACCGCGTCCTAACTGGCCATGAGCGACACAGAGTTGCACTTTAGTTGTAAAATAGCAAAGCTTTCACCCTTTAAGTATTTCATCAAACACTGAGGACAAATGATGCTTTAGTGGGAGGGTTGTCTCTGATGTCAACTTAAGTAAAACAACTTTGAAACCATAAAAACTTAAACAAACTTAAAAAACTACACTTAAACTTAAAAACTTTAAAAACTCAAACTTTAAAAAATCTGTGGCTCGTAGAGTGAATCGTCCTATAAACACAGGGTTGGTGGTATGTATGTATGTATGTATGTATGTATGTATCTATGTATGTATGTATGTATGTATGTAATATGTATGTATGTATCTATGTATGTATGTAATATGTATGTATGTATCTATGTATGTATGTATGTATGTAATATGTATGTATGTATCTATGTATGTATGTATGTAATATGTATGTATGTATGTATGTATGTAATATGTATGTATGTATGTATGTATGTATGTAATATGTATGTATGTATCTATGTATGTAATATATATGTATGTATGTATGTATGTAATATGTATGTATGTATGTATGTATGTATGTATGTAATATGTATGTATGTATGTATGTATGTATGTATGTATGTATGTATCTATGTATGTATGTATGTATGTATGTATGTATGTATGTATGTATGTATGTATGTAATATGTATGTATGTATCTATGTATGTAATATGTATGTATGTATGTATGTATGTAATATGTATGTATGTATGTAATATGTATGTATGTATCTATGTATGTAATATGTATGTATGTATCTATGTATGTATGTATGTATGTAATGTAAATGATGATTGTTTAAGCTTTGTCTGCCCGTGTGAGCAGAGAGAAACTAGAAGTCCAATGCAGCCGATGAATAAGACGTCACATTAGAATGTGTGATGGTTGAGAAGAAAACCCACACAGGTGCTGACCGGCCAGGCCCCGCCCCCTCCTTCCCTTTTACAGTGGACTCTTCTCTCCCTCCTTCCTCCCTCCTCCCTCCCCCCCCCCCCCTCCGTGCTCCCCTCTCTGTGGTGACTGAATGAGTTGTGTCTGTTTGGATGAGCTCATCGCAGAAGGATGCAGCTCCACAGCTAACCGCCCGTCTTTCATCTTCCTGCCTCGGACAGAGACTTGGACGATGCGCCCCGACGCTTCTGAACAAAACAAGCTGGATGTTCGTCCATGCGGCAGAATCGTCAGGAGGTTTTGGCAACAGGAGCAAATTCAATCTGTTTGGGAATTTGCACAAATTGAATATGGTGGGTCCTGCATCATGAGCTCGTTCCGTGGCCCTGTTGTCAAAATCTAGTTTTAAGGCCTTAAAATCAGAATCACATTTATTGGCCTGGTGTGTGAGCACATACAAGGAATCTGACTTTTTTATTTTTTTGCACCCCTCTCGATGTACTTACACAGAAACAGAAATAAGCCAGAGTGCAACAACCTTTTCCAGAACAATTTACTCTCCTACTTCTACTGATTTGGATATCTTTGTTCCTTTATCAATAAAAATCAATCAATCGACGTCTCTGCCACAGTGGACATACTGTATTCACGAAGCTGCCTCTCTGTGGTTTGGACCTTCAGGTTGAGCTGGTGCAGAGTGCTGGTCTCCAGCTCATGGCAGGAATGTATTGGAGACGACAGCCATAAAGGCAACGCACTGAAGTCCATCCGTCGCATAGAGCACCAGGCCACTGGGCAGCCAACTGTCGCGCAGTTATCCACTTTAATAGAACGTGGAGCCAAAAGCACTGCAGAGATGTGTCGGTCAGATGTCGGTCAATGAATCCTTCTCTGAGAATATTTAGGTCATGTACAGAACGCTGTTCGCCTTTAGGTCGAGCTGCACCAGTTCTTCAAATGAGGCCTCTTAAAACAGCCACTGTTTCACAATTCCCTTTCTTAATCAGTAGTTAAATGAAACTCTCCATGAAGAGCTCTCAGTGGCTCCTGGGAGTCCTCATTTGGAAACAGTAGTCCAAGAGGTCAAAGAAACGGCCCTCTGAGTCCTCAAAGTCCCCAGACTGGCTGGGAAAGTCTACGCACTGACAGCAGGTTGGGAACTGTTGTGTTCAGCGGTGAAACTCAGGAAAAAAGAACGAACACATGCTCACTGAAGAGAGAGAGAGAGAGAGAAAGGTTAAGAAGCTGTTTAGTATCTGACAGTAGAATAAGTATCCTGCAAAGAAGTTACACCATGTTTTACTGCTGCAAAAAGGAGAAATGAATAATAGTTTAACAGTCACAATATGTTATTTTAGGATGACTGAATCCTATCCGAGATAAATAATCTTGTCGCACCATTTGGACAACAGAGACCACAGAGCTTGTATCAAGCACTTGTGCCTTTGACATTTCCTCTCGTATCAAGCTGCGAGCTGCCTCTGACCTCTGCTTCTTCCTCTCTTGTAATAACTGTTGCTTGCATGCCCAGGAGGCCATTTGAGGACCAGCTGAGTGGATATTCTGCTTGTTAAAGCAAATTATGAAATGTCTCCCTGTTATTAACTGCAGCATGTTGGTCTAAACTATGACATGTATTCCTGTAATTACCTGCAAAACTGAGGCAGAAACATGAAATGTAGCCTCACAGTTTACTGTAGAATTTAGGTCAAACTCTGAAATACATCCCTGTGATTAACTTTGAATGTGTCTGTACAATAAAGGGCCTGAAGTGCTTCACTTCCCGCCCACCAGACTCCCCGTCTAATCTTCAGGAGGTGTTTGAGTTACGTGATGATCACTAAACGCAGCCCTGTTTGCAGACAGATGGATGTGATCACTGGCGTCGCCTACAACAGTAAAAGCTGTGTGAAGCTGCATAAAGACATGCATCTGAAAGAGGAAGAGGACAGAGGGAGGAGAAAGGGAGGATTCAGAGGCAGGGAGGGAATGAAAGAAGGGAGGAAGGACAGCAGGAAGTGCATGGACAGACGGGAGGAAGGACAGCAGGAAGTGCATGGACAGACGGGAGGAAGGACAGCAGGAAGTGCATGGACAGACGGGAGGAAGGACAGCAGGAAGTGCATGGACAGAAGGGAGGAAGGACAGCAGGAAGTGCATGGACAGAAGGGAGGAAGGACAGCAGGAAGTGCATGGGCAGAAGGGAGGAATGGATGGATGGATAGATGGATGGATGGATGGATGGATCGATGGATGGATGGATGGGTGAATGGATGGATGGATGGATGGATGGATGGCTGGATGGATGGATGGATGGATGGATGGGTGGATGGATGGATGGATAGATGGATGGATGGAAGGATGGAAGGATGGATGGATGGATGGATAGATGGATGGATGGATGGATGGATGGATGGATGGATGGATGGGTGGATGGAAGGATGGATGGATGGATGGATGGATGGATGGATGGGTGAATGGATGGATGGATGGATGGATGGATGGATGGATGGGTGAATGGATGGATGGATGGGTGGATGGAAGGATGGATGGATGGATGGATGGATGGATGGGTGAATGGATGGGATGGATGGAATGGATGGATGGATGGATGGGTGGATGGATGGATGGATGGATGGATGGGTGGATGGATGGATGGATGGATGGATGGATGGATGGATGGGTGAATGGATGGGTGGATGGAAGGATGGATGGATGGATGGGATGGATGGATGGATGGATGGATGGATGGATGGATGGATGGAAGGGTGGGTGGATGGATGGATGGATGGATGGATGGGTGAATGGATGGATAGATGGATGGATGGATGGGTGAATGGATGGATGGATAGATAGATTTAAGTCAAAGTCATGATAGTGGATGAACTGAAACATGCTGACAGGCTGTGAAATGGCTCTAATGAAGACATCATACTGTATGTTGCCACAATCACCCGACAGCGACTTCAGGCTGTCTGTCGCTGAATGTTGTCAGCACACATTTCATCTCACACACACACACACACACACACACACACACACACACACACACGAGGACGTTGCATTGACTTACATTCATTCTCTGCAGAGCTCCCTTCACCTTTATGACCACCACATGTCCCAACATAACCTTTGTTTGTTTCCAGCGTCTGTCCTTGTTTGGGTGCACGTTTAGTACTTTGTGTTCTTTGCACGGTGTTCCCGACTAATGCTGTGTTATTTTTGCACCACTGAAGGAAATACACGACACTGTTTGTGTGGATGTCTGACAATAAAAGAACCTACTTGACTTGATTCGACCTGACACTCTGCAGCTTCCAGATGAAGTCGGACGCGCCTGTGAAGACTAAAACAACAGGACTCTGCTGGAGGGGAAATATCAGGTCGGGTAGATGTTGGTTTCTGCGAACTGACGTTTTTTACAAGCTGAAGAGACAGCGAGCGAGAAGGAAAAAGTAAAGGTTGGAGAAGGCGGTAAAGAGGGTGAAAGTCTGCTGCAAGATGTTTGCAGGTCGATTAAACACCATAGCTGTGATAGTTAGAGGAAGAAAGACAACATATTCATATCCGTTTTTATCTTTTATGAAACCAAAGTTGCCTTTTCCTGCTCCTCCACATTCCCCTGGTTGATCACAGCTTCGTGAGTCAAAGGTGAGCTGCTACGAGAATTGATGGTAATTAATGGAGCAGCGGTTATACAAGAGTGATGGGAGTGCGTCGCAGGCGTCTCAGCATCTCATGACTGCTTGTGATGAGAGGTCAGAGGTGTCGGGGCAGCTTGTTTGTTTTGGGACGAGACCGTCCTGACCCTCATCTCCTCCAACATCTCCGGAGGGGGAAGCCAAGGTTGTTAAGAAGGAGACCCGGCCTCATGGTGAGAAGGTACAGGGCTCATACAGGCTGCTGTGAGAAGTCCTTCATCTTTATCTGAATGTACAAACTAACACATTTAGAGCTTCTGGGGCATTTATTCGTGCTTTCTTATCGAGAACATTTGCACAGAAATAGCAAATAACATACGACTGGTGTTGAGGAACACAGGAACAAATGTTGGCATATATTTCTGCAAACCACGGGACACGATGATGTCAACGTTTCTGAACCAAATATATGTTTCATAAAAACAAATCTTTATAATTTTGTATATTTCTCAAGCTGCAACCGGCAAGACCTCTGCTACTGTGAGTGTATTGTTGTTTACTGTTGTGTTGTATATTTAAGGAAGGCCTTGAGAAGAACATGGGCGTGTCTTCAGTCTTCCTGAGGTCCTGAACGTAGAAATACAATACAGACAATAACTGTACACTGAAGCTGAACGATACAAAGAAGAGAAGCTGAGGACAGAGCAGTGCAGTTAAACATCACAAAACAAAGGAAAGAAGACACACGTTTGTGTATGTGAGTGTGTGAAGAGCATGTGTTGTGTCAAACAGCAAGAACACAACAGAGAGAGCGACATGTCTGTGTGTGTGTGTGTGAGTGTGAGTGTGTGAGTGTGCGTGTGTGTGAGTGTGTGAGTGTGCGTGTGTGTGTGCGTGTGTGTGTGCGCGTGTGTGTGTGTGTGTGAGTGTGTGTGTGTGTGTGTGTGCATTATTTTACAGCACATCTAAGCTACATTTATACGTCAAACAGAAGATGCAGAGAGTAGTTAATGGGAACTGGGACAATTAGAACTGCGTCTCTTTCACTGTTACTGAAGCAGAACGCTGCTTGTCGTGTGCTCTTAATGAAGTTACGTAACAGAACACAACATGTGGTGGACGAGCGTCAGGGTGCCAATATCTTTAAAGGGTCAGTTCACCAACTTATTAAGAAGATATCTTTCCACTGACTGCGGTGAGCAGCAGTAGCTGAGGTTTAGAGATGAATGCGTCTGACAGAAGTCATTGAATGGATGTATTTACATTGTGATTTGTCCAACTATTTTATTAAAACTGTTTTTCACTTCATTTTCTTTCTTTTAGATAATGTATTAATTCTACAACAGCGCTCGTGCCGGTGGGACACCACCTCCCCTGCTGCACTGGACACTTTTAGAAGAGTTTATGTCGATTGAATTAAAGAGATGTAAGATGTTCATTCATCTTTGGTTTTTGTGTGTACAGCTTAAATAGCAAAAACAGTAATCTCATTCTTTTTGAAAGCCTAAACTACACCTCTACAGTAACCGAGCTATAATCCTGCACCTTTTACAAATGTCTTGTTGTGGTTCGAGTTCACCTCCCAAAGTCATGCATGAAGAAGGCTTTAACCTGCATCCACCCGGAGAAGAGTTCTCCCCAGAATGCCTTTTGTTTTCCTCTTGTAACAACGTTACCCGACAGGAGGAACACATAACACATGCTGTTATGTGTTCGCTTCACTGGATACATTTCTTTAATATGGGCGGCCCTGGTGGGAGATCTAACCTAACACTGGCGAATGTTATTGCAACAACTGACCCGACGATCGACACTCAAAATAACTTCAACACAAACACATTCGAGCCACCGGGCTGCAGCGCTAAGCCTCCTTTGATCCGGGACATCTCCTCTGTTGTGAAAACAGGCCGAAACAACAGTCAACTGATGCAATCACAACTTCAGCTTTCAGTTATGCACCGAGAGCTGCTGGCATCACGACCGAGCGGTCAGACGTCTCTGTAGAGGTAAAGGTCTGAGGAGACTTTTGTTCACGTCACGAATCTAAATGATGACAGCGATAGTTATACTGAGCACACCAGTGTGGAAAGAGCTATCCAGGCAGATCTCATCCAGCGTTCGTAGCTACCAACGGAAAATAATACACTTTAATTCATAGAAATCCCAATCAATCAATTCGTATGTGATCTATGAACCAGACCGACAGAACCGACACACGGCGGAAGGGAAGGGGAGGGAAGGGGAGGGAGGGGAGGGAAGGGGAGGCGGAGGGGTCAAGCAAAAACCTGATCTTCCAACCAGGAGTCCGTCAATGGTGAGTTATTTGTCACGTAACTTCTGTACTTAAATAACGACACCTCCGTAGTTGTTTTAACCTGAACCACGATGTCTTTCTAAACCCAACTAAGTAGTTGTGTTGCCTAAACATAACAAAGTTGTTTCCTGTGAAGATAGAAGTTTATTTTGAAAACACTGTATTCATGTAACGAGCTGAAACGGACTCGCGTTGCTGGTCTTTCAAAGGAAAACGCACAACAAATGAGGAGCAGCTTTTAGTCATATCAACCGTTGAATGAAGATATGTTGATTTCTTTGGTGTTTAAGGTGCAAAAATGCCACTTTTAGAAGAGTGAATATAGTTCTGAGTGAATGAAAGGATATTTAGTATTTAGCTGAATAAAGAAAGAATGGGACATTTAGGGGTAAAGGTCCAATCGGGAGTTGTTGGCAACACACAGCCTCCGAAAAGTCACGTTCTCATACAACAAAACTGCATCGTCACTTATGTCACCAGGGAAACGTATTTCCTCCCGAAGTACCGTTGTTTTTGACCAATCACAAACGTTTGTAATGAATCCCATGAAGTCTGCATAAGAAGGACTTACTAACTTATTTTAAACTCAACCATGACGTTTCGTAGTTTGTGAGTCTTCACTTTGGGTTTATCCAAATGACTGATGTAGATCGTTGCCTACTTACAGTATCTAGATCAATATAGAAGTGATCTTAAGTTTAATAACGTCTAAACCAAATGGTTTTAGGCTTACTCGTGGCAGTGATTGAGTTTCAGTTTTAATAAACTGTTATTAAGGTGCAGAACTCTCCAGATCCTGCCTCAGTCGCCGGCTGATGATTCCGTCACCTTTACGTCCTCAGTGAAGAGATAATAAGACTCTTCTCATAAAGGCATGAAAGGGAAATGTAAAGACAGAATGTGTGATATTTAGTGTTGGGGGAAATACTGTGGGATGTGGGATAGGTGGAGGTTGAGCTGCTCAGCTGACTCCTCTCTCCCCCGGAGGCCTCGCCTCAGCCGCTGAGCCCCGGCCTTCACATTTCATTTAGTGAGGGAAGGAAGAGTCTCTTGATAAGTCCGCCGCTGCCAAGCTGGACGGTTGTGTAACATCAGGATGTACGTCTGAGTCGATCGCCACTCAGCCAACTATGGTAGGGTTTCATGGAGGGCACGGGGGGATACTTTACCCTGTTGTCTTCAGTCTATCTTTGGCTGTGTGGATGCTGAGACGTCAGAGACAGACAAGAGGACGCACAGTGAGATATATGAGGAACATCTGCTGGTCACTGTCCAACGAGGCTCAATGGGAAAAAGATAGCAGGGCTGGCAGCCGCTGTGTGTGTGTGTGTGTGTGTGTGTGTGTGTGTGCTGCTCTCTTTGGTAACTGTAAACACATGCACAAACATCCTGCACAGTTATGTTTTACTTGTCTATACAGCCTATGGTCACAAGTGGACGTCGTGATGTCACCCATTGGTTGATGGACTGATGTTTTGAGCATTTTGGCCGTCGCCATCTTGGTTTTTTGCAACTGCTGAACGGATGTGACCATATTTGGACTGTAGAGGAGTGATGCCGACCTGACCTGTCAATCACCTTGTAGCCCCGCCCTAAAGCATCCCCTGCTTTATGGTCTGTGTGACTCTAAATGGACCATAATGTACTAAATGAACATCATGCTGTATTGAAGAAGACTTGAAACTAGAGATTGAGACCATAAACTCATGTTTACAATGTTTACTGAGGTAATAAATCAAGAGAGAAGTAGAGTCATTTTCTCATAGACTTCTATACAACCAGAGGAGTCGCCCCCTGGTGGTCACTAGAGAGAATGCAGCTTTAACACATGAAGCACTGACTTCACTTTAAAGAACCGGAGATTGCCACCTCGTTGTGACCCGTCTCTGTGATGGAATACAGTTTCAAGATACAGTTCATGCAGCTATGCATGAATGGAAACCATGAATGCGAGAAACGCTAGAAAAGGTGCATTGACATTTCTAATTTTAGCAGTAAAATACTCTTTTTTACATATATTTGAAAATTATACAATTTAGATGAAAGAAAAGGGAGCAGCAGTGTTTCAGCTCCTGCTGTTTTAGCTTTAAACATGCAGAGAGGAATGCTTGGACGTCACAGCTCTGCTAATGTTATGTTATATTTGTTAAGTACATGGGCACATCTGCTCCTAATGCATGGGACGACTTAAATAAAGTTTAAGTTTTAAGTTAAACACACGCCCGAAACAGTCACGCCCTTAAAGTGCTTCCTTTGTTGTTACCGGGGTCTAAGCTGATGTTTCTGTTCTTCAATCACCAGCCCGGCCGAGGAGAAGTCTCTGTCACTCGCTGAGCTCATGCTGGGGTCTGGGATGGCGATACATTTTGAGAAATCAGTTGCAAGGTTGTACAAATAAAACAATCCTGGAGGCGTGATGATACCAGATAAAATACTGACCAATCATTTTCAGCTCCAATTTCTTCAATTCGTCAATTTTTACTCGTGAATTTATAAAACTGTATTTTTTGAACCATTAATGGATACTTCATCTCTAACCACTGATGAGTGAGTACGCTCCGAGCGTAGCCCGGTAGCTCCGATGGACTCAGAGAGGATCCCGGCCCCCAACCGTCCCCCTTTTCACAGACCCCCCCAACAGTCAAATCCTCTTTTGTTGTGTCTGAATGATGGGGCTGTCGACCGCATTCTCCGAGGCTCCACTGCAGCAGTGATTCACACCAAGTGAGTCACACGGAGTCGCTCCTGAAATCATCGTACAGTGTTCGTCCACCCCGTGCTCCGCTCTCTGTCACTGTGGCCGAAGGCTTGGACCGAGATGACTTAATGCTGCTGTGGTGCATAAAACATGACTTTATTTCCCTCAAGATATGTGTCAAGATTTATCATTCAAGTATTGGAGATCTACTCTAGAGTTGAACATTTTTGTCAACTTACACTAAAGCCATCAGAGTCATTTTGAGAGATTCATGACACATTGTCATGTTTTCAAATGGTTGAAACCTTTCTGATGTTTTCTAAAATCTTCTGTTTTTGAATCCTGATTTGAACCCATAATGTTACTCATGAGATAGCTGCTGTTCCTCCAAAAGTACTTTCATTCCACCAATCTGAGGGGTATGTTTATGCTCTGTTAGCCAATCAGGGATCTCTTTGCACAGCTACCACATGCTGGGCTTCCTGGAGAAGTCTGGGATTGTGGTTATGTTGATTAGTGGCTTGGAGACGTATGCAGCGATATATATATACACTACGGAAACACCCAAAATACAGTCCATTCTGGAACAGTGGTGGGGAGGAGAGTGAGAAAGAGAGAAAAACAGAGAGAGAGAGAGAGAGAGAGAGAGAGAGAGAGAGAGAGAGAGAGGATGAAGTCCCCAACATACCACAGATGTTTCTGCAAACCATTTCATCCACAGGGAGCTGAGTGACTTCATCATGTGCTTGAATGAAACCGTATGTGATTTGTTCCTCTGCAGCCAAAGAGCAGAACAGAACGTAAACATCTTTTATCCTCTAGGGGTGCTGGTGTTCACTTTCAATTCAGTTCAGGGTGCAGCCAGGCGTGACGCCACATGCTTCATGTGTTAAAGCTGCATCCTCTCTAGTGTCCACCAGGGGGCGACTCCACTGGTTGTATAGAAGTCTATGAGAAAATGACTCTACTTCTCTCTTGATTTATTCCCTCAGTAAACATTGTAAACATGAGTTTATGTCTCAACCTCTAGTTTCAAGTCTTCTTCAATACAGCATGATGTTCATTTAGTACATTATGCTCCATTTAGAGTCACACAGACCATAAAGCAGGGGATGCTTTAGGGCGGGGCTACACAGTGATTGACAGGTCTCTAATAGACCATAAAGCAGGGGATGCTTTAGGGCGGGGCTACACAGTGATTGACAGGTCTCTAATAGACCATAAAGCAGGGGATGCTTTAGGGCGGGGCTACACAGTGATTGACAGGTCTCTACCAGAGACGTATACGGTCAATGAAACACAGCATGGTGCTGAAACACAGGACTTCTCATTTAAACCATATTTGTGCTGTTTTTAGTTTTTTTTTAATATGATTGGTTCAAGTGTAAATTGGATCAGATCAAGTAAGATGAAGATTATTTTCCACCACCATGAAGGTTTGTATGACTTTCTCTCTGCGACATCGTATCATAAATGTTATGCTTTGTATTTCACAGGATATAATGACATCAGGCTACACTGGAAATGTAAATATTCTGCGTTCATATCGAGTAACACCAGGTGAAAGTGATGAGTCATTGTTGCGGGATCGAATCCTCCAAAGGGGTAATTTCCAAGCATATCTGAAATGTGTTATTCATCTTAGTTTTAATTTTGTTATTATTTTCTCAGAGCTGAAGCCACCCTGAAACAGAAAACACATGGATGCGTTTTACTTCTCCATCTGTGAGGATCAACAGCATCTCTGGGTGAATGGAGGAAGAGAGAGAACGAGTGACATACCAACATGAATTAAAGTCTCTTGGCTTATCACACATAAACACAGCAGACAGCATTTCTTGAACTTTGGATCGTCGAGTAGAGGTTTAATAAATGAAATGTCATCTAACAACGAGCATAGCTCTCCTTTGAGACTTTGGATCTACACTCACTTCCCAGTTTGTCAGGAACGCTGAGCCAAAACAGACTCGGGGGTTTATAATACTGCAGCCAAGAGAAGGACGGGCCGTTACGTCACTGAACTCACATCGGTGCCATTTTACATGTATGTTAATGTAACGGAGCATCTTTGTTATCAATAACGAACCAACCATCAACCTTTTGATCATATTTAATAATATTCAGGACGTTAGCCAGCTGTCTCCATAATGCTTCCTGCATAGAATAAATACGTGTAGAACAGATATCGAACTGTTTTCATTTGACTAGTGCAAAAGAAAATGGTGATTTTGGTGCCCGCTGTTCGGCTCATTGTTTTAGGTGCCAGTGTAGCATTAAAGCATGGTGGAATCAGCAAGCTAGCTAAACAACGCTATCATGCATCTGGCGATAGCAATGTGCTTTTCTACACTGTGACAAGTGAATGAAGCATTAGGTTGTTGGCTTGTACTCATTTACTCCGGCTCAACACGCTCTGTAACGATACCACTCCACTGCTTGTTTTAGTCGTTACTGGTTTAGTTTATCGGAAGTTAGCCCATGAAATCTGTCTGGTCCGAATAGGCTGCACTCGATGGTATCAATGAGGCTGAAATAAATCATAGGAACACCTCTCTGTACAACTCAACTCAACAGTTCTACGTCCTGAACCAACATCTCTAAACAGTTCATTTTTACGCTTTCATTTATGGTATTTATTGCCGACTCATCTTTTTATCACTGCAGCCCATCCTTCCGACTCATACATTCATTGAAGCCCTCCCCTCCATTTAGCTGAATTACATCTGCTTTATTTCACTCCTGTTTTTAATTTAACCAGATTAGTCAATTGCAAACACATTTCTCATTTACAGCGACGACGTGAACAAGAGGCGAGCGGCAGAAGACAAGTCCACACTTTAAAACACAACATCAGACCAAATGGAAACATCAGCATCCTGAAAGAACTGACTTTCTGGGTAACATTGCAGAAGAGAAAAAAACAACAACTGTGATAAGACCGTCATGTGATAACGTTCGCCTACAGGGTTAAAGGAGGAGGTGAAACCTGACGCAGCCGCTCCAGTCACTCTGTGATTAACTGCATCTCTCATGTATGTCATATTAACCCGACGTCTCCCTCGTAAAGAACAGCGCCTACACACCTTTAAAACGCAGTGTGATCAGGTCATGGACATGTTTGTTCCTCTTCACCGAACTGCACTGAAAATTCCCCTGAACTGACTTCATGGGGTAAAGGTTGATGGCATGTTTACCTTTCTGTTGCCATCCAAACACAAAAGCATACGTCTGCTAATCCTACTCTTGTGTATCGCTCTGTCAGAGATGGTGCTCATCCCTATATTGTGATGTTGGTTTGCTCAATGGGCACAGAAGAGATTGACTACATCCACACTAATACGTTTCCGTTTAAAACCGACCACAAACCGTGTCTTCAAACCCTCCGTAGGGTTTACCCCGCTGGACACGCCGCTCTCTACTCGCTCCAATAACAGCTGTCGATCGTTAGTCAAGGCGGCGTGACGAATCAGGGAAGGACGCGTCACATCTACGTCAAAGGTCTACGTTTCCGCCCGTCCACACTACAACACAACCTGGGAGTTGACACTAACACGGCGTCAGTAGCGTTTCCAAACCCTCCGTGTTTTGGGGGTTAAAAACGTCGTAGTGTGGACGCTGCAAAAGATATGCGTTTTGAAATGGAAACGTAGTCGTGTGCCCCTTCAGTCCTCCAAAGCTCTGAGACTTCTGCTCTTCGTTGCCTGTGTGAGGTTTGGCCTCTGGACGCTGCAGTAAAGCACTACCGCCCTACTCCGGAGTGTGAGTCAGTGTGTACGTGTTGCTTCCAGGCATTCATCCTGATGTATCTGCACAAGACACTGTGTTTACATGCGTATATGTGTCAGCATTAATGAGATACAGAGCTGGCACCAAACTACTCCAGCTAAGATTAGAGTGTCAGTTTTATATAAAAGCCTAAATTCTACCGGTCGATAGGAGCATAACACACACACACACACACACACACACACACACACACACACACACACTAGGAAGGTGACATGTTTATAATCATATTGGGTTCAGGACGCATCCTTCTCTTCCTTCAATAGAACAGCGTTCAGGACGCAGCTGCATCGTCTTCGTCACACGTGTGAAGAGTTATTAGACAGCTCTCCCACAGAGTTCCCTCCCAGGAATGCAGTTTGTTTATCAGTTTTTACGCCACGTTTTATGATCAGCAAAGCTGACTAACGTCAGGAATGTGGGACAAATGTGAATGTTGTACTTACAGTATTGATCCGTGAAGAGAAATGCGTGAGTCAGGGGTCAGCTACAGAGCAACAGATGTCATGGGCCGGTTATGAGTCAATGGACTTCGCCTGGAGCAAGACACTCAGACTTTATAGATATTAAAAATCTTTTGTGTTTCACTTTGTGGTCATTACACATTTATCTGTGATTCTGTCTCTTTGTGGTACTTTGTATCTCTTTGTAGTTTTGTGTCACTTTGTAGTTTTGTATCTCTTTGTAGTTTTGTGTCACTTTGTAGTTTTGTATCTCTTTGTAGTTTTGTGTCACTTTGTGGTGGTTTTCCACCTCTTTGTTGTTGCTTTGCGTCTTTGTGTTCATTTTGAGTCTCTTTCTGGATGTGATGTGTCCCTTTGTGTGACATCTTGTAGATGAAGGGCAGGGGGGGGGGGGGGGGTCTGACATCTTGGACCTGTTCCCGGTAGACCTGTTCAGTAATCCATCCTTGGGCTTCGTGCCTGACGGGAAGGAAAAGACAAGTTTTGCTTAAGGGCACTTCAGCAGGTTGGAACCAAGTCTTTCTAGAACCTGGAGTCCAGCTGCTGACATCCTGTTGACTTTATTCTTTTCTGATGAAATGTTTATCTCTGACTCAACAATCATCACGTCCACTGGTTTCTTCCTGCAGCATTGATTCTCTACAGATGACGTTGGCTGATTTTAAACGATAACGAATGTTCTGGCTTGGCCCTACAGGGTTCTGTGAAGTTTGAGATTAAAAATTTCATCAGCGAGTTATTTTATCATAACACCAACATCGATATCCACGCCTAATTAGTCTCATCTCTGCGTCTCTGAGTCATGGTATTCCTGCGCAGAATCCAATATCAATGAATGACAGAGTACCGTCCCAGTATACGATACACCATCGAGGCAACTGTTGGTTTTGGATACGATGTCTGTTCCTAGATGCAGTACATCACTGGATACACCACAGAGCTCCGTCTGCATCACTTCTCTTCAGAAGTGGAAAAGTTCACATGTTCCTCGAGAGGTAAAATCACCTCGGACCCGTTCAGGAGTCCATCCTGCTTTGGGCCTCTCCCTCCTCACGTGCATGAGCTCTAAATCAGTTACTTACCTTGGATGAGATCTGGGGGAAAGTATCACTTTACCTCGCCTCGCCTCTTGGGGGAATATTCTCTGCAGCCATATGTCACCGGGGTGCGATACACGCTGTGGGCTGTCGGCAGGTTTAAGAGCAGCTGGGCGCTTGGCTTCAAGTTGTTAGTGTATCAAACACAGTAACCTACATTTCAGCACCACTCCAGATCTCACATGCTCCTCCACTGCACGATGTAGTCACCCACAACACCTTTAACGGAGTAGATTAACAGAGAATTACAGGACGAGCATCAGGACGTCGCCTCATTGGATGCACGTCTGTTGGCGCTGTACCGAACACTGAACGCGACTCTGACAGAAACAGTAGTCGTGGTGCAGCATGAAGGAAGTGACAGACGGGGGAGTGAATGTGATCAAATTTACACTTTTCTGGATTTGATATGCATTGATCAGAAATAGGACGGCATAGTCTTAATGATCAACTCTGAAGATAAAAACTAGACATACGCAGACATCTTACCAACCCTATATCTCCTAAAAATGACTTTCTAAAACAACTAAACTGCATCGTCAAGAACATTTCGAGGGAATTACGATCGCAATTTTAAACACGTGGTTAAAAACGCAACAAAATGACTTGAACAGGGTCATTAAAAGATCATTTGTCTCAATCTCTAGTTTCAAGTCTTCTTCAATACAGCATGATGTTCATTTAGTACATTATGGTCCATTTAGAGTCACACAGACCATAAAGCAGGGGATGCTTTAGGGCGGGGCTACTGTGATTGACAGGTCTCTACCACGGCGTTGACACGGTCTGGAAGTTGTCCGTGTTTTCGTCTTACAACTTTAACCGTTTCAGTGTTTTAACTTCATCGAAGTCAATTATGAAATTTTGGGTCCTTAAGATATCTTTTTCAGCGTGCAGTTGTACTTAGCTCCACCCTCCCGTGTCACAAGATGAACGAAGATAAAGTCACCCTAAAACCAAGATTGCATCGGAAAAAAATCGTGATGGCCAAATATCGCGATGGAAACCCTCAAAAACCAAGATGGCGACGGACAAAAATCAAGATGGAAATGGTAAAAAACTAAGATGGAAACAGCCAAAATTGAAGATGGCGTCGGCCAAAATGCTGAACCTGAGGCTTTAAGACGGCAGTCCACATACCATGGATGACGTCAGTGTCTACTTCTTATTAACAGGCTCTGTTCACATGTTGAATATACTGAATCTATAACATGCACAGTAGGTTTGGCAGCTTGTAAGTTCTTTGAGGTTATTTGAAAAAGTAATGTAACTAATTGTGTGTTATTAGTAAAGTAATCGTAATTACATTATATCTGATATTAATCCTGTTAAAGCCAGGCTGGAGTTCATGGACACTGTTTTCTCTCATGAATCTCCTGCATGGTGTTTTGTCACAGAGTGTTCCTGACCTCATTTTAAGAGCAGCAGATTCATAGCGTTTGGCCACCGGGCTGCTAGAGCTGACACATGATCGAGAGTCTCATTAATGTAATTTACTACGGCCATCATCTCCCATCATCAAGTTAACTCTGGCTCTGTGAGCTTTAGCTGTACTCTCTGCTTCACTGCCAACGGAGTGTTAGCGATCCACGTTAGGAAACAGTTAGCTCAGAGCGCTAATGAGGCTCATTTGTTCTGCACTGGAGACGGACTGAATATTGTCTTTCATAACAGTTAAATGCTCAGAGTGAGAAGCTACTGAAGATCAGCCAAAGAAGAGCAACGGAGGCCGGGTCAGGGCTCAAAAGGTTGTGAGTTTGAATCCAGGTGAGAAAAAGAAAACGTGCCTTTTCAAATCACTGTTGACATAAAACAAGAATGTACAGAATCCCCAACTCAACTCTGGAGAAAATGCAATGGATCGAACTGGGAATGCTTTAATCATTTTTCAAGCAAATGTAGCAAACATTGAACTGATCCCAGCTCCTCAAATGTGAGGATTTCCTGCTTTTCTCTGTTCTGTTTAAAGGTTTTGGATTGAAGGCAATTTCATACCCTCTTTGAAACCAATTCCAATTACTTTCTGTTTCCAGACGTAATCAGCAGTTAGTCGCTAAAAGTCATTGTTAGCTGCAAGCAGCCCTAAAGTGTTTTTTCATCATCTGTAAACGTGTTGTGATGTAACTGTATTCTGGACACGAGGTCATTATGAAACCTCTGAATATTAAGAGATTCAAACGTTGTTGTCCTGTAAAGCTTTGGCCGCTGTGAGACAGATGTTATTATCTATTCCATTACACTGAACTTACCTCTGAGCTGAAGGCAAGACGCAAGACTGAATTAAAACAAACAATGAAAGCACAAAGAATGTAAAAGATAACAAAACATTATTTCAGAGTAAAGCTCTGTTTAGCAGCTGGGAGGAGACGCAGTTGTTTTTGGCAGCGCAGCAGTAATCCGCCCACATCGGCCATTAATAAACAGCTGGTTTATCACTGAGCTGTGTCCAGTACACTGCTGAAGCAAATTGGTCAGAAAATGACTTAGTTCTTATTATTCTGGGCAAAAGGCTTTGTTAAAGACAGCAGATATATGAAGCTGTAGAAAAGATAAAATCATGATTCACAAAATAAAAATGTCAAAATCCAGATGTGGCCAATGTTAAATGCCCTTTGTCTTCATTTTTACCAAATGCCCTTTATTTTGTTAGCGTTAAGCAGACAGAAGTACAAGAAGCCATTAAACAATATGAATAAAAACACAAATCAATGTTTACAGGAGAGTTATCGTACATGTAAGAGGAACAAGTAAATGCAAATTAGTTTGCATTACTTTAATTAACTGCAAGTTCAGTTCAAATACAAACAGGAATATCATTTCATATAAATGTCCGTTTTGTTGCTACAATTTACACCGACAGTGATGAAGATCAGACGCAGTATTTTATGTGAACGTGTTAAATAAGGTCAGTATGAGGCCTGAATCCAATCCAATGTGTTGGAACGGAGCATCTCTGGATAACAGCAGGAAATAACAGAAGAGGAGAGGAATAACTGACTTTTCGCCCGTTGATTCTTTGAGTGATTTGTTGTCCATTTGCACATTTTTTCTCATGTTCTTTAAATGAAATACTCTGGAAACAACTCTGCTTCCATACTAGTCCCTCATACCTTCACCAAGAAATCACATACAGACTTTGAAATGTGTGCTTCTATTCATGTTTTTTCATCCATCCATTGTCTTAGAATACTCGGAGAGAACCCACGCTGACACGGGGAGAACATGCAAACTCCACACAGAAGGCCACGCGTCTAGCCCGGGAATCGAACTGCAGCGCCATGTTCTTTTCATATTCGCTTGAATTTAAAAGATATTAAACTTTATATTATTTTGCATAATGTATGTGTGCCAGTGTGCCATCTGACTTCTTGTGAGGACTGGATTGTGTTGCATCTTTTGTAGATGATCAGTTATCTCAGGTAGTTTGTGTTCTGGATCTTCTGTTACCTGTTTTATTTTGATAATCCCCCTTGTACTCCCGGACAACTTCACTTCCTGCCTTTGTGTGTTTTCCCACCTGTGTGATTGTCTGCCCCGCTCTGATTGTTTACACCTGTCCCTCGTTAGCCCCGCCCTGATTGTTTCCACCTGTCCCTCGTTAGCCCCGCCCTGATTGTTTCCATCTGTCCCTCGTTAGCCCCGCCCTGATTGATGCCACCTGTCCCTCGTTAGCCCCGCCCTGATTGTTTCCACCTGTCCCTCGTTAGCCCCGCCCTGATTGTTTCCACCTGTCCCTCGTTAGCCCCGCCCTGATTGTTTCCACCTGTCCCTCGTTAGCCCCGCCCTGATTGTTTCCACCTGTCCCTCGTTGGCCCCGCCCTGATTGTTTCCACCTGTCCCTCGTTAGCCCCGCCCTGATTGTTTCCACCTGTCCCTCGTTAGCCCCGCCCTGATTGTTTCCACCTGTCCCTCGCTATCAACCGTCTTTCCTTGTGGTTCTGTGCACCCTTCTCCTGGTGCATTTTGTCTTCGTTATCAAAGGTTCAAGTCCTTCGGTTCGGTCCAAACCATACAACTTTTGAAGATAATAATTAGAAAAAAAATAGCAGCAAATCCTCACGAGCAGGAATCATGAAATGCTTTTACATGAAAATTACCTTTTGCCAGTTATCAAAGTTGTTTAATTTGTCATAAAGCGTCATATTTTCGAAGCTAAATTTGTAAAATAACTAGTAACCAAAGCTAGTAAAAAGAACAGTATTTGCCTGTGGAATGTGGTGGAGTAGAAGTATAAAGTGTACATCTATTGAGGTAATGCTCATTCCACCACTGACTAAGTAGCACAGATAGAGGAAGACATTTCAATGTGTCCTTCATTGTTTGACTCTGGGACCCATATTTAAATTCAGCTCTTAATTTCAACAATAAATATCTCGAGATGGGCATCGAGATGAGGGGTGAGATTTAGGTATTTTTAAACCTCGCCTCCTTTGTCTCCGTCTCTCTCCAGAGTAAAGATGTGAGTGTTTTATTAAATGGAACTGTATACAGCCTGATATGAGCCCGGATCACTTGGTTCTGCTTCGATCATCACTATATCAACACTGCTGCGTCAGTCATGTGGATGAGCAAGGCCTTGTTATCTGGAAATATTTAGGGGTTATTCCCCTGCATTTGGAGAACAATACTGAGATTTTACTGGAACAATGCGAACATGTAAATACATATCCCAGCAAATACTACGATGGAAACAATA
>JAFEUB010001325.1:145000-162500 GCA_024529925.1 Ophthalmolycus amberensis | reverse complement strand
AGTCTACAAAGGTCTGCCAATGGAGAACTGAGCAGGTGTACTTGTTGTAAAATCCTGAAACACGCCGGTCATCTGAAGCTGCTGACTTGACGGAGCGAGGCCGAGGTCTGAGTGGAGTTGAGCTGCTTGAGAAGAGGCCCGTCTATGATCAGCTCTGGCTGCAGATAAACAACGCCGCGCGGCCGTCCAACTTTATTTGCGTTCGTCAATCTGAAGCAAGCAATGCTGGCTAATGCAAAAGGTTGTGTTTTATCATCGCATTTAAACGTTATTTATGACTGGAATACCTCCAAGCGTACCTCTGATACGTAGTTATCACTCAGCCACGTAGTTATCCGACTGCATGAGGGCGTCTGGCCTGATTTACTCGACCGTCTCTTGCGTGGATGAACTGTGGGGCGCTACCTGACTGCTTGATATTGCCATACGGTCAACGTATCCTCGTACAACGGTTCGTATGATATCAAAAGTTACTCCTCATTTTTCATGTGCTTTTCTACAAAAGTCCAGCAACACGAGTCAATCTCTGCTTGTGACGTACACTCAGTCTTTTCAAACTAAACTCCCGTATTCACAGGGAACACCTTCGTTAGGTTCAGGAGAGGATTGTCATTTGGGTTCAAATAACTACGAAATTGGCGTTACTGAAGTACACAAGTAACGTCTTCTTTCACGTGAGGAACAAACGGCGATCTCCTGGCTGAAAGACCGCGGACGAGATTACGTCGGTTTACATACTAAGATCATTTTGTGGGATATCTACAAACTACGGTGCTGTAGGTGCAGCTACGAGGATGAGAACATCCTGATGCGGTGTATAAAGGTGTGCAGTGTTTTAACAGGACCATGGAAATGTCTGTTTTTCCTCTACATCTTTCTTCTCGGTCATTCTCTGGCTTTGCTATGTGCACACACACTAAAACATTTATCTTGAAGGGATTACGGAGGCGTGAGTGTGGGTCGGTGTGTACAGTTGGAAGTCAGGAGGCATCACGTGAGGCGGTCCACAGACTCAGACAGACTCAGAGGAATGCTGTTTGTGTGGAGCGAGACCGCCGGCTCTTTGTTCCAAAAAGCTGTCTGAGAGGCTGCTGCTGTACAGAGAACCCCCTGAAGCTGAGAGCATCAACACAATGAAGAAATATATGGATCTCGTCTTACAAGTGTAAAATTAGGTAATTACTCATTAGCTTTACAGAAAAAATACGAAGAAGAGCGTGTAGCCTATCATTGATTTTCTGGGTACGACATTACTTTCCCTTCTACTAAGATATGATAAGATATGATATGATATGATATGATATGATATGATAAGCATTTATTGAACCACAGATTCATTCAGGTGTTACAGCAGCACAAGACAGAATACGTGAAATAAATAGATTTTGTAAAAACAAGCATGAACAAAATAAAATTGGAGAAATATAAACTAGTGTAAGAGTAGAAACTATACAAGAATAAACAAGAGCAATTCAAGACAAATTCACGATGTAGTAAAAAGTTAAAATGACGTTTTAAGATAAAGTGGCACTAATAGCAAGTCTCTATATACAGTATAGATACTTTATTCATCCCACAAGGCGACATTTGTTCGTTACAGCAGCAAAAATATACTTAAGCAATCAAAGTAGCAGAGTAAAGAATAAAGATATTAAGTAAGAAATGCACAATATATACAATGAAATAGTATAGTGTTACATGAACTAACCAAACAGTAGTGCAAAGATGAACCAACGGTGCAGGTGATTTGAAGTCTTATTGCAGGAATGCTCTCCTGTATCTGACACGAGCCGCTCCATCACAGCTGCGCTGTTATCTGACACACACACACCCTCTGGCTCATCATTACCATCATTCTTGACAACGATGGTAAAATATGATGATAAACCAACGATGAAAACAAAACAATCAGCAGGCTCTTGAAACGTGCTTGAGTTGTGTAAACCGTCACAGTGAACATCGAGTCTGCAGCGGTCAATTCTGAGTTTTGATCCATTTTGCTTCAGTAACACGTCTTCTTTCAGACTCGTGGAAAGAAAACTCATTTAGTTATTAATTTTACTACTTTGTCTTTTCAGGTCTGTAGATTTTCCCTAAATGAACCATAAACCATTAGATAATTGCTCATTTGCATATGTAAACATAACATTTCAGTGAACTTGGAATCCAAAAGATAATTGTCTTAATGTGAATAATCAACTGGTGAAGTTTCATGGTGATATCTTAATGCCTCCCCTGTTAGCATGCTAACAACAATGTGACAAGTCAACCGCAGATTTAATGTTCATTGTGATGGATTACATCATTGAAGATGAATTCTGAGACAGTGCAGAAATGATTGTTGCTCCCTGTTCCTGTGGAAAAACAATGCGGTGGAAAAATGTCAGCAACAAGATAAAGTACGCGTTATGTGTCGTTAACGTGCTAAAACTTGCAGAACACGTGGTCCTTAACGAGGTCTCGAATGTCAAAACATTTGAGCAGGAAGAGGATGAAAACCATGACGAAGACTGTGACTCAGAGGTCAGTGTGTGTGTGTGTAATGACGGTCTGTTTGTAGTCAACACAGCCCAGTGATACTATGAGCCTCGTGTCTGATGCTACATCAGTAATACGGCCACAAACATGTGCACACACACACACACACACACACACACGCATTGAGAGTTCAGAAGCTCAGTGTATTATTAAAGTTCTCTCCTGACTCTTCCCGGTATATCATTACTGCCCCGAAGTCATAACAAAGCAGGCCATACTGATGCACTGTATATGTATTTAGACATGTATAGTGCCTGTGTATATATTCAACCTGTGTGTGTGTGTGTGAGGGTTCACGGGGTTAACAATCAAGCTATATGAAGGTATGCGATTGTTCTCATGTGACGGGTTTAATGCACGTACCGTATTGTATGTCTGTGTGTGTGTGTGTGTGTGTGTGTGTGTGTGTGTGAAAGATTCCTTCGACCAAAGTCTTTGGAGCACTAAAACATCTTAAACATCTGTATGAATGGAGACCTTCAGACCTTTAAGAGAAATAGCACGGCTTGGATGTTTATTTGAGGGTGTTTGTGTTTTTCAGCACTCAGTGTGAGTTGAACGTGTCGCGGTTGGAAGTGTGTTTTCCTGAGACTCCAGTCACAAAAATGAACAGTTGAAGACTTGACTTGAAGAGTTGAAGTTTTGTTTCTCAAGAGTTGACATGGACCTGCACTTCAGGACTTGAGGCCTGACTTGGACTTGTCTTGTCTGACTTAAGATATCACTTGAGACTTGCTTTACACTTGCCGTTGAAGATGTTGGACTTGACTGGTCCATAAGGACTTGAGACTTGACTTTTCTCTAATTACTTCAGACTTTCTTTAGCAAGACATGAGACTTGTCTTGGACTTGTCCTTGAAGACCTGCGACTTGACTGGCCCATAAGGACTTGATACTTGATTTAGACTTGCGCTTAAGAACTTAAGATGATTTAGATTTGCCATTGAAGCCTTCAAACTTGATCGAGACTTCTTTTGTCTTTAGACATAAATTAGACTTCCCCTTAAGGACTTGAGACTTGCTTTTCAAAGGCGTAAGACTTGACTTGGACTTGTCATGTTTGATTTGAGACTTCACTGGGATTTGAGACTTATTTTGACAAGACGTAAGACTTGACTTAGACTTGCCATTGAAGACTTGAGACTTGCTTTTCCAAGATGCAAGACTTGACCTGGACCTGTCATGTTGGATTTGAGACTTGTTTTTACAAGACATGAGACTTGACCTGGACTTGTCCTTCAGGGCTTGGGACTTTACTTGACCTGGACATGCTTTGACAAGAGGTGAGACTTGATTTGCTCCAAAGAGCCAACTGGTTTATTACAATTTAGGATCCATTTCAGATCCAAGGACTTGTTTCCTGGTCAAATAGTATTTTTTACTTGAACTTCTCTCAGCTTCCTCTTCACGGGTGGCCATCATGAGGCCTCCTTACACGCCATCATCGGAGCTTTGCTTCGTCCAAGGAAAGCAAGAGCAAGGGTTTCAACGTCAGGCCGCATTACGTCTCCTCGGCTTCAGACGGTGGTCGTGACACGGGAGGTTGTGAAGTCTGAGACGTCGGGGTGGCGGCAGGTGGTATTAGGCCAACTGTAAGAGGAGGGATTATGTCCCAGGTCAGAGGGCAGGAGGAGGGGAGCTGGAGGGAAAATGAGGATCAGGGACAGAAATAGAGGAAGGAGGGAGGTAAGGAAAGGAAGGAGAGGATACAAGGAGGAAAAGGGGATCAAGTTTTTGATGAGATGGCATCTGACAGGCCTTGGCCGCCCCTTCGATAACTTTTACAACCACAGTGAGAAAGGTAGCTCCCTCTGCTGCTGCACCAATGAATAGACAGCTACGTTGACGGACTGCACCTTTACTGACTGAAAACTGACCTCCTACCACAAGATTTGACAACAGACGTGTGTCACTTAACAGTAATATTACACTATCAATAGTGAAGCATGTGTAATGCAAATAATTAAAAAAAGTTTCCTCAAACGATAGAACATGACAAAGAGGATAAAGTTAGACGAAGGTGGACGTTGCATACAAAGCAACCAGTAGTTTTTATACAGTGTGTTGGAGGTGTAATGTTGAGTAGTATCAGACACCATGTTGTGTAGGTGAAGGCCAGAGAGGCCCCTGATACTTTGGGCCCCTGGGCCTGTAAGGCCCCTTTTAATAATCCATCCATTGCATGTTACAGGTACGTCTCATGTGAGTATCTGCCAGAGGTTCTCCAGATTCAAACAATTGTAAAAATGTCAGCGCTGCTAAAGACAGGCTAGTGACTCAAGAGCGTGTGCATGTGCTCAAACAACACGGCATTTCTATAGCAACACCACCAAACACAAATATTATCCTATCAGCAGTTGATCTTCAGAGAGAGAGGGAGCGAGAGACAGAGAGACAGAGAGAGAGACAGATACAGAGACAGAGAGAGACAGAGAGACACACAGAGACAGGGAGAGAGACAGATACAGAGACAGAGAGAGAGAGAGAGAGACAGGGAGAGAGACAGATACAGAGACAGAGAGAGAGAGAGCGAGACACACAGAGACAGGGAGAGAGACAGATACAGAGACAGAGAGAGAGACAGAGATACACACACAGACAGGGAGAGAGACAGATACAGAGACAGAGAGAGAGAGAGCGAGACACACAGAGACAGGGAGAGAGACAGATACAGAGACAGAGAGAGAGACAGAGATACACACACAGACAGGGAGAGAGACAGATACAGAGACAGAGAGAGAGAGAGAGAGACAGGGAGAGAGAGACACACAGAGACAGGGAGAGAGAGAGAGAGAGAGAGCGAGACAGAGACAGGGAGAGAGAGACACAGAGACAGGGAGAGAGAGAGAGAGACACACAGAGACAGGGAGAGAGACAGATACAGAGACAGAGAGAGACAGAGAGACACACAGAGACAGGGAGAGAGACAGATACAGAGACAGAGGGAGAGAGAGAGAGAGGGAGAGAGAGACACACAGAGACAGGGAGAGAGACAGAGACAGAGAGAGACAGAGAGACACACAGTGACAGGGAGAGAGACAGATACAGAGACAGAGAGAGAGAGAGCGAGACAGGGAGAGAGACAGATACAGAGACAGAGAGAGAGAGCGAGACAGAGACAGGGAGAGAGACACACAGAGACAGGGAGAGAGACAGATACAGAGACAGAGAGAGAGAGAGAGAGAGAGCGAGACAGAGACAGGGAGAGAGAGACACAGAGACAGGGAGAGAGAGACAGATACAGAGACAGAGAGAGAGAGAGAGACAGAGACAGGGAGAGAGAGATACAGAGACAGAGAGAGACAGAGAGACACAGAGACAGGAAGAGAGAGACAGATACAGATACAGAGAGAGAGAGACACAGAGACAGAGAGAGAGAGAGACAGAGCGAGAGGGACAGAGACAGAGAGAGAGAGAGAGGGACAGAGCGAGAGGGACAGAGAGAGAGATACAGAGAGAGAGAGATACAGAGAGAGACAGAGAGAGAGAGAGAGAGAGAGAGAGAGAGAGAGACCCTGGGAGCTCTGCAGTGGATGAGCTCGTTCAGATTGTTTCCAGACCGTTAGAGGAGATGGAGGAACAGATTGAGCTTTCGCTTTGTTGTTGTAGTGTGTGAGTAATTGTGTGCATGTATGTGTGTGTGGAGAAGTGCTGTGCACTCCTAAGCCAACCATGAAGTGATTTGGTCATTAGGTTCGGTTAATATTGTGGGTTTTTGAGGTAGACCGAGTTAAGAAACATGTAAGGGTTTATTTTCATCAACGATATGTGCTGATAGCGTGTGCAGTGGAGGTGAATAAATAAATAAAATGCACCAACATGTCTGTGAGTTCTCTCCATGGGAAGTAGGAAAGAGTCGACTACAGACGCAGAGATGGAAGTGATGTAGAGGAGGGAGACGAGAAACATCTCTCTCACATCGGAGAGAGGGATCCATCAGAAAGCCTGTACGTGATCTGGCATAGGAAACCTCAGGATTACAACAGAGGGGAAAAGAAGTGCAAGGGTGGCTAGTGATATATGTTGTTGTGCACAGGAAAATATGGCAAGAGAGATGGTTTTTTATAGCATAGGAGGTTTTGGGTCAAACACAGCAGTAAGGTTTTGGAAATGTCTTAACATTTCCCTGTTGCTACACTGTACATCAGTACTTTGATGTTTGCCTTGTAAACATTACAAACTGGACAGATTTTGCAACGTTTACAAGACAACAAGCCGTAAAATCTGTGATAGTGGCAATGTGTGGAGTTAAAGCAGCTGATGTGTAATGTTCAGTGGACCCATTAAGTAAATCAAAAGCCTACCGTTCATGTTTCGTATTGATTACCTGGCTATTATGCTTCACATTTCTGGCTTTCAGATCTCACTCTTCAGCCCAGAAGGCAAATTATAAGTCTAATATTGGTCCATTATTTAGAAAGATGATATATAACATCTCTCAATTAATATTATTGCGCTACTAGAACCCTTTTCTGTTAGTTAACATGGTGATGCATTTTTGTGAGGCAGAATTATTCTTTAGTTATTCTCTAGTTAACGTTGGCTAGCATGTTTTGTTGGCTTGTTTTTTTCTAATGAGTAAAGACAATATTAGTTTCTACTTGACCATATCAGCTGACCCCGATGCCACTGGTAGACTGTTTCGCAGGGACAAGATCAAACAGTAGTTCAAGAGAGGATGGCTGGCTAGTTAGCTAGCTAACATTAGCTTGCTAGCAAGCCTGGGTAGTAAGCCACCTACTCTCCTCCCGGAAAAGCAGTCTCCTAGTGGTGGAAGCAGAGGGTCCGTTAGACCCTCTATCCAGCTATTGGGTTAATTTCTGTAACAAGTGTAGCATGAAAGAACGGTGAAAATAGCATGGTAGCTAGCTAACTAGCCAGCCAGCCGCTAAATGAGTCAAATTTAACAACTTAATGCTTCATCCACACTATCTTGTCACAACGCAGGAAAGCTCATTGCTATCGCCAGATGACTTTGTTTGGATACTTTACCTGAAGCAGTGTTGCGTTGATGCATAGCGTACTTATTAAACTAGCTAGCCGTACGCTAGTTAGCTTGCTAATTCTTCTCATAATTAAATTTCTAGCAACATTTTCTCTCCACTTCTGAAATGCTTCGCCGATGAAGCTAGCTGGAGCCTAAAATCACATTTTATCATCTCGAATGTATGTGATATGGATTCTGGCGTCCAACAACACAACACGGTTACATGTTTGATGTGTAGCTTTAGCCCACTTCTCCGAGGTGATTCGTGTTGGCCTACAGTCTGTCCTTTGTCCTTTGTTGCCTCCAGCAAACACTGTGACATAGTCATGACGTTAGCTGTAAAACGATCTATTAGCTTTGCATTCTCTTATCGTCTGTGAGAATATCTCTGTCGTTCACCTTTCAAATGTCTGAGGATTCATGATAGGACAAAACTCTACAAGCAGCTCAACATGTACATTTGCTCAAGAGCTTAAAACATCAGCATGTTAGTGAGATGATGAACATTGCGTGATTTCTGATACCACTTACAGCTTCCTGTCTCATACTGGTTTGAGGAAACCAAAATGGCAACAACCAATCTCTGTTGTGCCAGTTGAATCTCCTCCAGCAGACGCTCTGTTTGTCTCGATCGGACAGATAACTGCTCGATCGCCTCAGTGAGCATTAGAATGATATGTCTGCTGATGCAGGGCTGCCAAGTCTCACGCTTTGAGCGTGACAGTCACGCAATTTGACCCATTCTCACACCACACGCCACACTTGACATTTCTCACGCTTATATTTCCCCATTCAATACTCTCTATTTTTTTTTTTACATGATAATAAACTTTGGTCCTCGCCTTGCCGTAGTTCGAGTAACTCTGATTGACTGACCGATATAACCACTCCCAGACCAATCCATCAGTCCTTCGTGCCTAAATCTAACCAACCACGGGAAGGCACCACGCAATGTAAACCAATCAGAAGCAACGTAAGGCGGATCTTGGCGTCTCTCTAGCTCTCTTACACTCGCGCGCTGCCAACAGTTTGAAAACCAGATCGACGACGCTACTGCTTGCTGGAAGACGGATGGTAGGTAAAAAAAAACAATTGTATTCACTGTTGACTGCTGTTTCTCATTGAGTTTCCTAACTTAATATGTACAGTTTTAAAGGAACACTCCACCGTTTTTTCATATTAAACTGTGTTGTTCGCTTAAGACTATTTGACAGGACCTAGCTAGCTAGCTTGGCACCACTTAGCGAGCACTAGCTTAGCTAAAGTTTCCAAAAGAGATGAAGTTAGAAGCGACGAAGCGCCTCCATGGCTCGTTCACGTCACAATTGTATAGAAAAACGTCAACGTCAACCTTTTACCCGCTTAGAAAAGCACCATGTTTCCAGAGTCCCTGGAATCCACTTTGAGAACCATTGTTAAAGTTGAAACGGTATTCAATTAAATAGTAACATGTTAGCTATCTTTAGTTTTTGAAAAGATGCTAGGTAAGAGGAAGAGACCACAGAGAGATCTGCTGTCATTCTGGGCAGTGCCAGTGACAGCCCCCCCTGAAAATGAGAGTGCAGAGGGCACAGAAGAGACAGAAGATCAAGAGAGATTAAAAGAGATTGAGGACAGTGAGGCCGAAGATGTAGAAGAAATGGAGACAGAGGATGAGACAGAAGAGCCAGCAGAGAAAACAGTGGAGATGAGGGTAGATACAGGGAAGAAGCAGAAGTCCAAGAGTGGAGCAGCCATCTACAGACAGGCTGATATCAAAAGACACATAAAAGGCAAATCGCATCGAACAAAAGAACAGGCGGTCCAGTCAACAGCCAGCATTGAGCCTTATTATACCCCAGCCACTGTTGGTGGCATGACTGCTCAGGAAATCAAGGTACATGCTGTTCAGCTACTAGCAGTGTTATGAACACTGAATTGCACTTGTAGCTTATATCAGCATAAATACATAGTAAATGAAACAAATGCCTTGTCTAATCTAATCATAGTTCATGTTCATGGACCTTGAGTCTGCTGCTAAGACAATCATTCAATCAAAAAACACTAATGTTTTATTTATTAATGTTTTTACATGGTTTGCCTTTTAATTACCTCCTTTATGTTGCAGACAAGGAGAGCTGAGGTCAAGGTAGCGGTGTCCATGGTAGAACACAATGTGCCTTTTGCCGTAGCAGATCACTTCAGCCCCTTATTGAAAGAGTGTTTCAGAGATTCCCCTACTGCAAAAAACTTCAAGGCTACACGCACAAAAATGTCCTGCATAATAAATGAAGCAGTGGCTCCTCACTTTAGAAACAAACTGGTCATGAAGATGAGGACCAATCCTTTCACATTGATCACAGATGGATCAAATGATACAGGTCATTAAATTTCCCACAACATACACTACAATGTAAACAGGATGATAAAAAACAAATCAACATGACTTTAACCTGACGTATATGTACCTATCATTACAGGACGTGAGAAGATGAACCCGCTCACTGTGCGGGTATATGACAGTGATCTCAACAAAGTTGTCCACAGGTTCCTGGATATGTGCCCCACCAGCGGGCCAAACTGCGGCACGGCTGAAGTGATCTACAAGAAGATGGATGAGGCCTTGAAGAAAAACGCCATACCATGGAGAAACTGTGTCAGTCTGTCTGTTGATAATGCTCCTGTCAATACAGGAGCAAGGAATTCCATCGCATCCAGAATTCTTCAAGAACATGCCAGCATCTACATCCATGGGTGCCCTTGCCACATCATCCACAATACTGCCAAACAGGCTGGCCAGGCCTTTTTGGAGGTGAGTTGAATCATGTGTGCTTAAGACCGTATCCTCTATGCCTAACGTCAAGTCAAACATGTTGTTAAATGCTATGAAGTGACATGAACCAATGACAGCAACGTCTTGTGACCATAAATAATCATGTGTTGTAGGTGTGTGGATTTGATCCAGAGGATCTCGCTGTTGATGTCGGATATTGGTTTAAAGGAAGTACCAATCGTAAAGGTTACCTGACAGGTATGTACTGTATGTGCAGTCCCAATGTTGTACAAATGAAATCCAGAAGAGTTTGATCAAATTGGCATTAAGATGTTCCATTCTTGTCATAGAATTCTGTGAGCTCCATGAGAGTGAATATATGGAAATACTCATGCACGTTTCCATTCGATGGTTGAGCCTGGAGAAGTGTTTGACTCGTATCCTGCAGCAGTATGAGCCACTGGCCAGCTACTTTAAGTCATTAAGTAGGCATCACATTTTAATGATCCAAATGCATGGTTATTAGAACAGACTGAAAAGTAAATGTAAGATTGCTATAATGTAAAGTGCAATACAAATAAAATGTATTATTATGCACAAACATTTTTTCTCTCTCTCTTTTTCCCACAGATGACAAACAGCCAAGGTTCAGGAGGCTTGTGGGGGCATTCTCTGACTCGATCACAGAGGTGTATCTGCTCTTTTATCAAGCAACATTTCCAGTCTTCTCCACCTTCAACCTCCTCCTCCAGAGAGAGAAGTCTTCCATCTTTCTTCTACATGATGAGGTAAATTGGGAAGGTTGGGATACAGTTTGCAAGTATGATGTACTATCTTTGTTCCTTTTTTATTAGCACAAAATAAATGTACATTTGTACATCTTTTCTGAATTTTTTAGATGAGGGGTTTCATCCGCAAGCTGCTCTCGAAGTTTCTCAAGCCTTCAGCATTGCAGCATCTGGAACTGCATGAAATCTGCTTTAAGGAGCCATCCAACCAACTGCCAGGTAATTAGTAATATTTACATCAGAATATGCACATGCACTATCTACACTCTGATCTCACTCAACACACTGTTTGTTAGAGGGCAGCAGTCATCTCGTCACACACATGGGACCACAATGGAAACAAGTCCCCAGGACTTTTTAGTTTAGCCCAAATGTGTGACTGACTATGCTGTATGCATTTCTGTCTATTAAACTATTCAATCAATCACTGATATGATGAAGATACTTAAAGGGGTGCTTTCAAGTTAGCTATTTGTGGTGTTTGATGGCGGTCACCTCAACACAGTCTTATTCCCGTCTCATACTGACATGTTGGTGCATACAGCATCGTTAATGACCTCTGAAGTTGTTGATTTATGTCTCTTGTAGGAGAAAAGTTGGTAATTGGCTTCACTACTCGAGCTACACTCAACAGGCTCCTTGAAGCAGGAGACATATCACCGCAGCAAGTGCAGAGGTTCCAGAAGGCAGCAGTGGCGTTTCTGGAAAGGGCTGTGGAGTATGCCATAAAGAAACTCCCCTTAAAGGAACCTCTTATCAAACATGCCATGTTTCTGGATGTCCAGCAGAGAGCAGAGTGTGGAGTGGAAGATGCCTTCTACTTTGTCGACAGGTTAGTTGGGGTGTCCAGTAAAGTACATTTTATCTAAAGTGCCAAATCCTGACACAAGTTATCTCAATATGATATGAGAGTAAAGTGGATGTAATGAAAATACTTTTTATTATATTACAGTGTAAACACAACTATTTAAAAACTATTTTAAAGGTAAAAAAAACACTATACTGTATATCTACCTAAGACTTTTGAAGTTTGAACCTTGAAAACAAAAGTGCTGGCTACATAAAAGTAAGAAGAACATTAAAAAATGTTATGTAGTTTTACTACAAATTGGAAAAAAGTCAGACTAAATGAAGCGAGTGGCTCTTTCAAATGCAAATATGAATGGGCTTCATGAATGGGCTTCTACAGGCAAGAGGTGTGAAAATCCTAGGATTTTCTTTTATTATTTTTACAAAGTGCCATCGATACATTCTTTTAAAAAACTCACAGAGATTCAGATGTGTGTTTGGAACAGTTTTTTAAATCCCCAGAGGGGGATTTAGACTCGGGGAGTTAAGACAAGGCTGTTGTCAAATGTCCTTGTTTGATGACCACATCTGAAAAACAACCCCTGTTTCAGTTACACTACTTTACCAGATCAGTGCACATTGTGTTCTTTTTAGGTTTCCTGAACTTCTCCCATACACTGGACCTGAGGAGCGTGACCATCTTAATGAGGAGTTTCTGGACTACCAGTCCATGGACATTGCCATGCCCGAAAACCCAATGTTTGACTTTGAGAGCTTTTGGGGGAACATGGCATCAATCAAGAATAAGGTAAAAATTATTCTCTACTCATGGGAATACCCATTGATATAATCAACTTAATACTACACAAAAATACTTGAGAGTAATTAGGCTTCCTATGTACATTTTTCAAAGGTGACCGGTATGAGCAGATTTGGCAGGCTGTCTCAAATTGCCAAGTTGGTCTTGGTCATGCCACATTCAAATGCTGACGCAGAACGGGTTTTCTCTGCGGTTGGACTCAACAAAACCAAAACACGAAACAGTTTGGCTCTTGAGGGAACTCTATCGTCCATCATGACGGTGAAGATGGAGAGCCTTGAGCCACACTGTTTCAAGTGGGAGCCCCCTGCCTCTGTCATCAAGGCATCAAAATCTGCGACAAACACTTACAACACGAAACATGTCCCCAGTTAAATGATGGAGTTGGTTGAAATTAAATGTCTTTTGCCAAAATTTTTGTTACATTTTTCATTTCTAATTTCTGGTTAATTAAGACTAGCATTAGGAGGCCACAGTGCAGGGAGAGCCGCTGGCATGGAGGTGAGGACAACTCTTAAGGTATAAATCGACGCCAAACAGGCCATATCAAAAAGGCAAAAAAAATTTCGTTTTGGCCACCGGCGGCGGCCAAAACGCGTCACGACACTAAAGTGTCACTCTTATAATTTTCTGAAACTTGGCAGCCCTGTGATGTGAGTTGTGGCTGACAGTTGGAGCCTGCAGATACATCTTGTGGTTAATTGTTCTGCTGACAGGAAGTCTTTAGAGAACACCAGCATCGTTTTGGTGCAAAATGTTGCTGCAGAAAGGACAAAACGGGAAAATACTGATGCTTCTCCCCTTCGGTTTGTTCAAGGGAAGCTTTGTGGCCCGTGCCTGCTCTGTCACACTCTCCTCCGCTTTTATCCGGCGTAATTCCGTCCACATCCTCTCACATGCAGCTTCCCAGTGCAGCCAGTGTCACGTGTGTGTCTGCAGGGTGTATCAGCTGTAATACCAGACTGTAGACTGTTTCAAAACCAATCAATCAAACCTCCCAAACCCTGTTCTTTCTCCGAGATAAGCCAGCTGTCTTTCTCTTTCATTTTTGTAGAAGCTGCCCTCTGATAACAAGCTACGTTGCATGGAAGTTAAAACAATTAAATATGGTTAAAGAAACACAACACATTCATGAGAGTCTGTACTCGTCATAGTTTCAATCTCAACACCGAAACATCATTCTTCTGTCTCGCTCTATGTCCCTGGTTCCTTAAAAATGTTAATATTTGCAAAACAAATATGCTGATGTTGAATAAATCACAAATCACATATTTTACAGATCACATATTGCTGCTTTTGGAGGAATTAGAGAAAAGTGAGGTTTATCTTTGCAGAGCGCTTCTCAGCAGATAAGAGGTTCTCAGACGTGGAGACGGAGCGAGAGACGATAGCGGCTCTCCACATGTTGATTGAGGAAGATGAAGGGCTGCTTGGGGGGGGGGGGGACTGAGAGAGATGGGGGGTGAAAACAGAGAAGATTCGCTATTTTTAGTCCATAGGGCTCGTTATACGACGCCACTGTTTCTCCTCCACAGTAGCTGGAGGTCTGCTATGGCAACACAGGCTGTAATGACTTATGAGAAGTTTACGTTGGCCTCTGAGTGTGTGTGTGTGTGTGTGTGTGTGTGTGTGTGTGTGTGTAAGTGTGCGTGTCCTTTTGCCCCTTTATGGCGCGCTGCCAAGAAATGGCCTTGAATGTCCATTAGTCTGCTGGTCCGTATGACCGTCTTCAAAGACCCACACACACACACACACACACACACACACACACACACACTGTCGCTCTCCAACTCCAAGAAAGACAAAATGCACACAAGCAAATCAATGAGCAAATCAATGGCATGATGTGCTTTTTATATTTCCTGTTTAATTCGATCATGAAAACATGAGCGAGGTTTACTGTTAGAAAGACGTCTCTGTGACCTCCTGCAGCACAGACTCAGCTGGAGAAGCGCTGTCTGGATTTGGAAACCCAAAGCAGGTGATCCACAAGTACTGTCCATATGAAAGGGATCGGCGAACTCATTTGTTTCAGTAAATAAAATAAAGATATAATTTTGCGTTGAATGAAAATGCTGGAGCTCAGGTGTCCTCCTGAGGACTGCCAGAGGGCTGAGCTCTGTACTTGATGCTCCGCCCGTTGGTGTCTCCTGCTCCGATTGAGCTTCCCGCTCATCTGGTTGTTTTGCTGACACATTTTGTTGTTTCGTTGAAATTTGTTTAACCAAATGTTGCCACACAGGTGTCATCTGAAAGGTGTTTTGAATAAACATTTGCAGGCTTAAAGTTAAATCCAGTTCTGAAATGCTGATAACTGTACGTCAGAGTTATACTTTGTCACTACGCGCAGTCGGTCGTTAAGAATGCAGTTTTGTTTCAGTACATTCAGTCAACTTTGGCTTGTGAATGCTAAAACATGCTAAAAATCCCAGTTTACCTCAGCAACCATTCCCAGTAAAAAGAAAGATTTCAGCAAAAAGTGAGTGATGAGGAGGATGACGTATGACACAGAGACCCCAGCACACATGCACACATGCACACATGCACACATGCACAGCAGGAGGGCTGTGCTGCTGTTATCTGCTGCTGCTGCTGAACATTTCTCTGCCCTTGTGTTCTGACAGGACGCGTGACTGAATGTGCAGCTAAAAACTCCAAAAAACGGTTCACAGCCCTCGCGGCTCCTCGGCGGTTCTACAGTTTAAAAATAGAAAGAGGCGTTCCCTGGAAGCAGAGAGGAAGAGGGCCGGCTGCGTGTTTCTGTGAGCGACCGACACATTGTGCGCGTGCATAAGTTAGCATATGATTACTGGGCTCTTTGAGTCAGCGGTGTAGCCAAGTGTTCATGTGTGTGTGTGTGCGTGTGTGTGTGTGTGTGCGTGAGTGTTTTCTTAAATGAAGGCGGGTTAATTGTGGCTAGGAAATGGAAAAAATAAAAGAGTTCAGCATTGCAATTCTGGTCCAGATCCTGGTTTATTTCTGGCGCTGTACAGCCAAGACATGCCTCCTAGTCTCATTACGACACACACACACACACACACACACACACACACATCAGGCCTTCTAATAAAACCCAGACCTTGCCTCCCCTGCTGTTGCCGGGTTGGTGAAGCCACAGTGGAACAGGATCCCGTCAAATTTCAACTGAGGCGAGCCAGCTCCCTGGACCTCGGATCAGCTTCTCTCTCTCTGTCCTGTGTGAGCTGCTGTAGTCAGAACCTACATCACCGTTCAATGTCAATGTATCAGCTGGTTTCATCATGAAGAGAATCAAAGTGGTCATAGAACGTATAAAACATCCTGGATTCATCGCTCACTGTGGCGAGAAACTACTCAGGTATTGTACAAGTACATGTTTGAGGCACTCGTGCTTTACTGGAGTATTTTTATGTTATGATGCTTTAAACTCTACAACATTTGAAAGAGAAATATACGTTTTACTGCACTGCATTCATTTCATGGTGACCAGAGATTTCTATATGTCATCAGTTTATAATGTGTGTGTTATAGATTTAACCCAACAGGACATAACGCTGTTGTGCTTTGACATCAATGAATGAGTAATAATCCCATAATGTATAATACTTATAGGCCTATATGATAAATACAACAGTTTGAATGGGGCAGCTTTGCATTATGAAGATGCTATAATTGCATTTTGCTGCTAACGCTTTCGTTGTTTTATTTAAGGATCCTCTCCACTCTTCTGTCTAAACCTCGACTCGACTGACTTGTGTCTGTGCAAAGTCTCTCACTCGAGATGTTGCTCACGTTCCTCCACTGAAGAGGAGATCTGAGGCTCAGATGTACTCCGGACGAGCTAGATGAGGTCCGTCACGACTCCAAAGCCCATCGCTGTATGAAACGCACATGTGGACACATAGACAGAGAATCACACACAGATCCAGCCAGACTGTACACAGGAAGTGGATGAGGTCATTGTGATGTCACTCATTGGTTTGTTTTGAAGCCTCGAGTTCAAAGATTTCGCCGTCGCCATCTTGGATTACGGCCGTTTTTTTGCAACCGATAAACGTTAGTGAGCATATCTGGACTGAGGAGGAGCGACGTAGAGACGCCGTATACGTCTCTGGTAGAGACCTGTCAATCACCGTGTAGCCCCGCCCTAAAGCATCCCCTGCTTTATGGTCTGTTTGACTCTAAAAGTCAGTTCTGCCGTTATATTTTAGAGTCGCATCGGAGAAATCTTAACCAATAACCGTAAAACACAATCCTCCTCTGAGTTCGTTCTCCTGGTGGCTGTTGGCTGAGTTCGGCCTCCAATATTGATCCTGACCTCCGCTGGAATGCAGGCTTGGACCACTTCACCTTTGACCTTCAGCGTTGCTGAAAGGAGACGGTGGACAGCGACAGGGCTCTGCCGCGTCGACGCCGTGATTGTTGCCGCCAACTGACGTGCTCACACACACACACACACACACACACACACACACACGACGAGGCTGCAGACTGAAGTGGAGATGAACTCCTCGGCTCTAAATGTCGACACATTTTTAAGCTTTTCACGTGTCATTTAACATCGTTCTCGTTCCCAACTTGTCGCATACAAACACACGGTGGCAGTTTTAAACACAAGATTAACGTTTTGAATTTGGAGAAAATCACAGTTTGGGTTAAAAAAAGAACTTTTGTTGGACAGCAGAGAGAATTCAACGTTTTTAGACACTTACGCATCGGCTTCACGTTTCAGAAGCGGAGGTACCGGACTGCAGAGGATCACGATGATACTGAAGGAAGTGAACCAGGCTCTTTCTTTGCTCCACCTCGTCAAGCTGTCAGACTGCAGGTCTGATGAGGTCAGAGGT
>JAFEUB010001325.1:120000-140000 GCA_024529925.1 Ophthalmolycus amberensis | reverse complement strand
GTTCTCTGTACTTTGACATGTGGGGGTCTTGTGCGCTGTGTGATGCGTTCAGTGGAGAGACGGCTTTGGGTCGTGTTGTCTCAGCTGAAGGCCGTGATGGAGGTGAGAGAAGTTGTTCTGTTGCTGGACATATTGCTTTTCAAAAACACAGAGTGTGACTACAAACTACACTCTTAATGTGTCAGAAAAACACCTCCAAAAAATGATTCCACACCCACTTGTCATCTTTTCCAGAATTTGCGGAGCCGTACCTCAAACAGAAAGCTCTGCCGTTCAGGGTAAAAGGAAAAGGGAAACAGCGGTTCTTTATTTTTGGCAGACAAGGTGGAAGTCTGGCTTCTTAAAGCAGCAGCGGTGGCGGGTGCTGTTTTGGGTCACAGCGACTCCCTGTCTGCCTGAAGCATCTCATCCGTCCGTCCGTCCGACCGTCCAGCGTCTCCGACTGCTCATCGTGTCCTCGCGGCCTCTTGTTGAACACCCTGCTCATGTGTGTTTGTTTTCCCCGGAGGGAGGGAGGGAGGGAAGGCTGGACTGCTCTCTGAATAGATATTCAGCAATGTGTACTGTAGTGTGTGAAGGTGCATTCGTGCATGTGTTTACAGTGCAAAGTGCAACCCTGAACAGACAAGACTGCAGCCCAGGTCTCTGGACTCTCTCTCTCTCTCTCTCTCTCTCTCTCTCTCTCTCTCTCTCTCTCTCTCTCTCTCTCTCTCTCTCTCTCTGGAATCGACTGCCGGCCTTCCAGGTCGATACTCTCCTCGGCTTCAGGTTTTCGATAGCCATGGCTCTACAGGCGTGACCAAGACATTCCCTTTCAGACACACTGAACAGGGAATGTCAGATGGTATCCACGTGGACGCTTATTTATTCTCTGTCACTCTATTAGCACAGACCTGGCCTCCCGTCCCTCTCTCAGCTGAAGCCCTTCTGCCGGCCTCGGGTCATGTGACAGCAATGTGTTTGACCCACTTTGGGTTTTTTTGGGCTGAGTAAACTTATCGTGGAGAGATGTGTTGTTGTTTTTTCCATGGATACCAAAAGAAGTGCTTTGTTTTGTGGCGACCCGGCGTCTTCCAGAGTGGAACAAAGAGGAGGTAGAAACCGCTGAGCGGCAGTCGTGGTCAACCAGCGGCGTTTCCAACCGCAGTTCTGACACACCCTCAATTCAGTCTGGCTTCTTCTGCTCCTGATGAAGAGCAGGAAAACAAAAGCAGCCATTTAACCCCGAAACCTTAAGGTCTGTGCAGTTGGAAGTTCAAGAAAGTGATGACAAGATGATTTCAGTGGCAGAGAGAAAGAATGTGCATCGAGAATGGAAGGTGTTCTTCCAGACAGAAGTATTCGTGATCAAAGGAGATGGCCGAGTACTATCAATGCTCTTATCATCCTACGCGGGACACTTTTCAGGAGGACAGATAAGATGGAACAATTGTGGCATACCTTTGTGTTTGTCGTGCAGAGGAGATAATGGCCCTCAGTGGGCTGCTGTGGGGAAATAATCCTGTCAGGTAGACACAAAGATATGGGACATTTCAGCAGACAGACAATCGGCTGCATCGTGTCTCTGCAAATCAAAAGAGGTTCGGCTTTTTTTGTAAACTACAAAAACTCAAATGGATGTTTTCCAAGGAAACGTTGACTTTCAAGCCAGTCACCAGAAACATGTTGCTGTTGTACGTTTGGGGAAAAACACGAGATTCTTTGAATGTCGAGGTTTTTTTAACCAAGAATAAGTTTCATATCAGCCTCATATCACGATTGCAGAAACACACAATGCCACGTGTTAAACGATCGGTTTGGCAACTAAACTACTTGGTTATGGTTGAAAAAAAAAAAAAAAGATCATAATTTGTGTTAGAATAATAACACAACTGTAACAACCCTGACTAGCGTAGACAAATAACAAGCACCTTTAGCGTACTTTCTTACGTAACGTCAAAATAACTTTTTGTTTCAAACGGGACACAAACAGTGGTCTCCTGTGAAAGTCCTGTGTTTGTTTGAACCGCACGCCCTTGATGGACTTTCTCACATGTTATCAAACCACGTAACTTTAAATAACGGTTGCTCGATATACTGCGTCACCTGCTCTGACTGAATGCAAAGACGTAGACATTCAACGTGTCCGTAATTTGCAGAAACTTACAATACCAACATTTAGGGTTTTTTTTCCTGCCGACTGGGCTGCTGTTTGTAATAATGAACCAACTTCCTGTACCTCTATTACATTTAAATCATAACTGTGGAACCAATGGACTCTGAGATTTAATCCCAAATGCTGAAGCTCTCTTTGAAAGGTCAACACGTGAGTTTAAGTTTGATGGAGGCGAGTGATGGACACTCCCAACCCACCGGGCTCCTACAGTAAAGTATACTGTAGCTGCAGCTATAAGAAGCATGCGTCATGCGTCATGCATATGAAGAAGAAAAAATCGAGTGGACATTCCTCCTCATCAGCCATGTTATTCTTGGCCCTGGGAGCACATTCTCACACCTGGTCCCTCTGCAAACCGCCATGCTGTCGCACACGAACACTCGGCTTCTTTATGGCACCGACTGACTGGAAAAACACACGATGGGCCCTTCACATAAAAACACACACACACACACACACTTACACAGGTACTCAGCTCGAGATTTAAACAGGATGCGACCAGGAGTCAGCTCTGCCTTCAAAATAAAAGAGGCAAACTAATGAGCGGAGGGTACAAATCATGCAACATCTAATACTCAGTGCGAGTGATGAAAAACAGATTCGCATGAAGACAGCGCAGCAAATGTATCAGGTAAAGATCACGTTTCCCTTAGAGATAACCAAGTGACTATAAGACAGAACACATAAAAACAATTCAAAATAAATGCTGAATTAAGCCCCTTTTTGTTGTAAAACAATGTGCAGTAACAACTGTGGCGGAGATGAATATAGATTATAAAAGTAATCTTGATAAGATAAATAAAATGTATTCAAAGACCAAAAAAAGAAATAAAAAAATGTAATCTAACATTCATTTCTTTAAGTAACAAAGAATATAATGTTCATTTCATCATTTTACATTATACGTCTTTGGAATAAAATAAAATAAAATCATCTTTGGACCACAAATGTAAAGGAATAATTCATAAACTGGATTATTTTTAAGCTCCACTTTCCAGCATGGTGATGTTAGTGGTTGGTTTTCTTTCAGGCTATAGTATCTCAGTTATTAAAACGTACCAATGACCAACAAAGAAATAATAAATAAACGTTTATACACAGGTCAAGTTTTCTGGAAGTTGTAAGCAAAACATATAGTGCAAATAAATAAACTCTGCCTGGATATAAGTGGACGATATGATTATGTAAAGTATATAGCTGTCTGTAAACATGACTATATTGTATGTAACACCGGAAGTTCACTCTTTGTAGTTTAAACGAGCACTGCCAACAACGTTTCCCTTCATCTGGACTTCATAAGCCGCTTTAATTGTTCTCCACATCCCTCAAACTCCGTCCTGTATAATAAACGCGATTTTATTTTGAAAAGTAACAGCGGAAGTGTGTGTGTATGTCATCCTCCGCTAAAATTCCAACATTAGAGTAAATCGAGGCGGAGCGGAGCCGCGTCGTTCAGACACAGTGGAGACACACACAGAGACAGAGGAGCGCGCACGGGCTTCACCTCCTCTTCCTCCTCTTCCTCCTCTCCATCATGGACTCTCCGCGGGCTCGTGCCCTCCTCTCCACCGGATAAAACACTTTGGACTTATACGCGCTCGTATCATGGGAATAAACCGTCCGCGCGCTCGGCCCCGTGGATCTATACGGTGTTAAATGGAAACCATGTCCCCGCAGCAGGGGACCATGGGACAGAACAGGTCCGACTCCCTGACGGGAGACAGCAAAAAGGTACGAGCGGCGCTTCTCCCGCGGCTTTCTGCCGCTGTGGTGCGTTTTTACGCACTGATCTACCCAGTGCGCTCATTTAGGATCAAACGGTTGAAACTGTAGTGTGAAGCTGCTGCTTCACGGTGTAATAGCTGTCTTATTTAAGAGTTTAAAGACCAAATAGAGATGTGTCTCTCTGAAATCTCAGACTATATCTGCTTTATTTTCTATAATTTAGTTCTTTGTCTTGATATTCTTGTAAATCTGCAGCAGTTTGTCGTGCTTTTCATGAGTAGACACTCTGCCATGCTCCTCATTCTAAGTAACAATCAGTGTTTTAAACATTCCATGCAGCTTTGTCTCATCACTGTGTTTGATTTATCTGGTGAGATATAAAGAGTACAAGAGCGCAGTTTATCAACGTGTTTCAAGAAAAACTGCACAGACAGCCTCTTTATTTTCATATATATATATATATATATATATATATATATATATATATATATATATATATATACATATGTATTAATAATGTCACAAATCCTGACTTGATTAAACAGCTTTTTAAACGAAAGCCCAGAATGAATCCTCGTGTCACTGCTTTAGGTTTCACTTTGTGTTCTGCTGAATCCAGACAGTCTGCGACTGAAGGAGCTGAATAATCGATCGTGATTATTGGTTCATCAGACAGACAGGAGTCACTCATCACGCACACACACACACGCGCGCGCGCGCACACACACAGAGGGATGATGCCATCAGATCTCTCAAATGTCTCCTCATTCATCTTCAATTCAAAACGAACAAGTCTTAATAAATGTCTTACTCTCAGAAGTATTTCCGGTCGTTTCACGTATTGGTTGTAGTTTTCTCGCCCCGGTGTTGGTCCTCTGACCGACCGGAGAGGATCGTGCAGCAGCTGCTCGCTTTGGTGGCAGTGAACAGCGCCCCCAAATCTACGCGCGTTTAGAAGGTGTAACTGCACCTTCCAGCAGGCAGAATGTGAGCTTATAATGTTAAGAATGTGCCATATGGAGATGGATCCTGGATGAAAACATATTTAGCAGAACTAAAACAGAAGTACATGCACGTATTTATACACATATTGTTATGGATGCATAATGTATTTCTTTATGTATGTGCAGCATTGGTTCTGTGTATTATTGAGTACTTTATATTGGGGGGTAATGATCTTTATATATGTAGACTGATGTACTATCAGTGCATACATTTAACATACAGTGCTTCTCTTACTAATATTTGTGTGGTGGGTCAGCTGTGGTTGTAAATGGATTTCAAGACGACGACGAACTAAACTTTAGCAAAAAGCATCAAAAAGCATCAAAAAGCACCAAAAAGCATCAAAAAGCATCAAAAAGTATCAAAAAGCATCAAAAAGCATCAAAAAGCAGCAAAAAGCATCAAAAAGCACCAAGAAGCATCTGTAAGAGTTTGAGCTAAAAGTCACGACGTCTAAAACAAACAGAAGCAGTGAATCCTTCACTCGCTGTGTAAACTCAGATCAACTCAGATCCGTGGTTAGCAGTGACTGTGCAGCTCTGTGATGGTGTTATCCTCCAATACAGCATCTGTTGCATCAGAATGCAGTCACTCGTGTTGTCGGGTTGCTTTCTGTAAGTATTTCAGCGCGTCGCTGCTCGGGGGCTTTTTAAACGTTGTTACTGGTCCCCGTCATGCTGCAGAAAGAGTCAGTGTTCCTGTCGCCCGTCAGCTCATGTGTGTGAAGAACAGAAGTGCCTTCAGGGAGTCACTGACTGGTCTCTCTGCCACGTGGAGCTCATGAAGACCTGACTTTAATCTCAACCACCGTGTTTCTCCACAAACCTTGAAGTCGATCAAAGTCTCCTGAAACGCGATGAAGTGGTTTTCCAGCAGCTCATCTCAGCCGTGAAGTAGAAGTCGATGCATCTCGTCTTTGACCCGCGAGTCAAATTCCTCCTTCAACACTTCTGGAGGAGAGGAATGTTACCCATACGTCTCTGCTCAATGACTTCTAGGAAGCACGGTCTTATTTCCCCCCCACAGATTGGATGACTGGTGAATGTTTCGGGCTCACATGGTTCCGGGTATGTCGTACATAGATGAGGGTTTGATTGGAATAGCTGCGGTGGATGAAGGGATGCCGGTCGTACTTCTGTGAGGCAGCTTCATGACGGATCATATCTGTGTTTATCTTCCTGTCAGTCGCCATCTTTATCCATTTCACTCACTTCCTCTTTTCCTTCTTTACAGACGTCACTTCTCCTTTTCTATCAGCCAACACACACACACACACACACACACACACACACACACACACACACACACACACACACATCTACTGTTTGTGGAGTTTTGTCTATTTCCTTCTCCCATGTTTCTTGCATGACATGCCTCGAGTAGAGCTGGAGAACCAAGCAAACCCAAAGAATGATGTTACCATCACCTGCATTGACCCTAATCCTCTCTCTCTCTCTCTCCGTCTCTCGCTCTCTCTCTCTCTCTCTCTCTCTCTCTCTCTCTCCGTCTCTCGCTCTCTCTCTCTCTCTCTCTCTCTCTCTCTCTCCGTCTCTCGCTCTCTCTCTCTCTCTCTCTCTCTCCGTCTCTCGCTCTCTCTCTCTCTCTCTCTCTCTCTCTCTCTCCGTCTCTCGCTCTCTCTCTCTCTCTCTCTCTCTCCGTCTCTCGCTCTCTCTCTCTCTCTCTCTCTCTCTCTCCGTCTCTCGCTCTCTCTCTCTCTCTCTCTCTCTCTGTAGAAGATGAAGACTTTGGCTCAGAGGAGACAGTCAGCTCCCTCGCTGGTCATCAGCAAAGCACTCACCAGATCGAGAAGCACGTCCAGGTATGAGCACACACACACACACACACACACACACTCTCTCTCTCTCTCTCTCTCTCTCTCTGTCTCTCTCTCTCTCTCTCTCTCTCTCTCTCTCTCTCTGTCTCTCTCTCTCTCTCTCTCTCTCTCTGTCTCTCTCTCTCTCTCTCTCTCTCTGTCTCTCTCTCTCTCTCTCTCTCTCTCTCTCTCTCTCTCTCTCTTTGTCTCTCTCTCTCTCTCTCTGTCTCTCTCTCTCTCTCTCTCTCTCTCTCTCTCTCTCTCTCTCTTTGTCTCTCTCTCTCTCTCTCTGTCTCTCTCTCTCTCTCTCTCTCTCTCTCTCTCTGTCTCTCTCTCTCTCTCTCTCTCTCTCTCTCTCTCTCTCTCTCTCTCTCTCTCTCTCTCTCGGTTTGGGATAAATAACTACGTAAGTGGAGTAACTTAAGTTGCAATTACATCCACATTGACAGCTGGTTTCACACGGGGATTGAACAGCGGTCTGACCTCCTGGTTCATGATTACGTGGCTTACATATGGATTCATTTAGCGTGCTTTACTTTTCATGATCATGGCTTCGCTGGCTGTAAGAGAGCAGCCTGAATGGAGCGCTGGTCTCTCAGTAGACGATGTTTCAGGTGATGGTTTCTTGTGTCTCTGACAGTTCTGCTGTGTCTTCCTACTTCTGTATAAACTCCTGGTCCCTCTGGTTCATGAGGATGTTGTCATTATGCAACACAGGGTTGCACGACGAAATGGAGTTGCAACACAAGAAGAAGTTGTTTTTATTGGGACTCAGAAACGCTGACTCAGGGATGTATTTGTGTGACGTCACAGAGATTAGAAGCCGGGAGGCTGCAGGTTGAAAGGTCGGGCTTCACTCTCTGCAGGAACACAGAGAACCAGAGCTTCAGACTCACAGGTTCAGGTAGTTTGTGGACTCAGACATCAGAACCTCTTCCGCTCATTCACGGCTCTGAGCCGCTATAAACGCCTTCTTCTCACACGGCTATCAGGCTCTTCATCGCCCTCCCTCTTCCTTCAACAGGGTCGGAAAGCAGCCATTACAGCCCTCAGGGACGCTGTGTTCACTGAAGGCTTCGTCTCACACCTCCTCTTCTCTGCTCTTCTTTTAAGGGAGGGTTAAGGACTTTCATGGCGCTTTGAATCTTTGAAGAAAAGGAGTTCCTCATAGACGGAGGCCTCAAAATGCTCCTCAAAGCACTTGTTGCCTTTAAATGTGGGTTCTGTTGGGACGTTATACGTGTTCATAACCTTTGTGTGTTTCTAGTGTTTGCAGAGTTTAAGTCAGACTGAACTGTGAAACTGGAGCGTTTAGACCAAAGCTGAGGGAAAAACACTCCACGCTGTTAAATGGGTCAGTGCTCCAGGGCAGTGTGTGTGTGTGTGTGTGTGTGTGTGTGTGTCTGTGTGTCTGTGTGTGTGTGTACGTATGTGAGGAGTGCGTGTGTGTGTGTGTGTGTGTGAGAGTGTGTGTGTGAGTGTGTGTGTGTGTGTGTGTGAGTGTGTGTGTGTGTGTGTTTGTGTGTGTGTGTGTGTGTGTGTGTGTGTGTGAGAGTGTGTGTGTGAGTGTGTGTGTGTGTACGTATGTGAGGAGTGCGTGTGTGTGTGTGTGTGAGAGTGTGTGTGTGAGTGTGTGTGTGTGTGTGTGTGAGTGTGTGTGTGTTTGTGTGTGTGCGTGTGTGTGTGAGGTATGGAGCCAGGGCTTGACACCCCCAGCTGTCACTCTTAACCTCTGACCTCTTATCAGGAGGTGTAGGGGCCAGCGGGGGTCTCCAGGGGTCAACACCTCCATGTCAGCGAGAGTGTGTGAGGTGTTAATGTCCGAGTGTGTGAGTGTGTGTGTGTGTGTGTGTGAACATTATAGCGGTCAGTCAGGTGACTCACAGTAGTAGAAGGTGATGGTGGTGATTGATGTGAACGTCTGTCAGCAGGTCATTTATTACATATTGATCTTGAGAAAGATGAATGTTGATCTTTCTTGTTATGCATTGTGTGTGTGATCTGTTCTGATGCTCATACTTCAGTAACTGTGGAATAAAGACCAACACCCTGAAGTCCTCATGCAGCTTTACTGCATCAGTGCAACAGACTCGGCCTCCTCAGTGTTGCATCACCGTCGTGCTGTTTATTCAAGAGAAGGAGTGAATACTAGAAAGCATACGCAGAGCTTTCCATGTCTGAGTGTCGTCTTTAACAACATGTTGACGGTGTTACTAGAACAGTAATAACAGGAACATATCAGTGATATAAATCACAACTTTCACTGGAAAGTATTTTCCAAACGATGATCGTTTTTTAATGCGTCTCTTCTTTCTTTTTCCTCCATTTTTCAACTTGTGCGGTCAATAAGCAGCGTGATCTCTTCATGTTCCAGCCATGAGCGTCTGCTCACTGTGTTATGGATCCACCGGACTCACAGTCACTCGTTTTACTTTATCGGCTCATAAACACGACTTCCTGCTTCTTGAAGCTCTGATTTGATGAGCTTCTTCCTTCTGTAGAGTTATACAAATAGAACAAGAGTTTCACTCACGGCATCTATTTTTTTCCCCTTCTGTCCTGCATTTCCCATCATGCTCTCTGGCCTTCAACTCAGCATCACCTCCGCACACACACGCACACACACACATGCACACACGTGCACAATAAGTATAACCTCATCCTTCGAAGCCTGCAGTTCAGGGTGCATTATGGGTTCAAGCTGCTCCCCTTCGTCCTCCTCCTCCTCCTCCTCCTCCTCCTCCTCCTCCTCCTCCTCCTCCTCCTCCTCCTCCTCCTCCTCCTCCCCATGAAATCTACACTTCAGTGGACATGTTCTCAGAGGACATGTTCTCAGTGGACATGTTCTCAGAGGACATGTTCTCAGAGGACATGTTCTCAGTGGACATGTTCTCAGAGGACATGTTCTCAGAGGACATGTTCTCAGAGGACATGTCCTCAGTGGACATGTTCTCAGTGGACATGTTCTCAGTGGACATGTTCTCAGTGGACATGTTCTCAGTGGACATGTTCTCAGAGGACATGTTCTCAGAGGACATGTTCTCAGTGGACATGTTCTCAGAGGACATGTTCTCAGAGGACATGTTCTCAGAGGACATGTTCTCAGAGGACATGTTCTCAGTGGACATGTTCTCAGTGGACATGTTCTCAGAGGACATGTTCTCAGAGGACATGTTCTCAGAGGACATGTTCTCAGAGGACATGTTCTCAGTGGACATGTTCTCAGAGGACATGTTCTCAGAGGACATGTTCTCAGAGGACATGTTCTCAGTGGACATGTTCTCAGAGGACATGTTCTCAGAGGACATGTTCTCAGTGGACATGTTCTCAGTGGACATGTTCGGTAAATCCTAACGATACCCGTCCGTCCTAAGAACACATGAAGACAAACGCATCAGTTGGTCCTGCTGGAGTCTTCTTCTCTGGTGCAGTGTCTCCACTGAACAGAAGCCTCCACTGAACAGAAGCCTCCACTGAACAGAAGCCTCCACTGAACAGAAGCCTCCACTGAACAGAAGCCTCCACTGAACAGAAGCCTCCACTGTGGCCCGAGGAGGCGGCACAGACGTGGTCTTTCATCTGCACGTCGACTCTCACAGACACTGAGCCGTCTGCTGCTGCTGCGTATCTGAGAGGAGGTCAAACTACCGCTGACCAGCAGCAGCTCAGCGAGGGACACGACAACAGAGCAGCTCTCTTTGTTTCCTATCCGTCCTCCTGGAAACACTTCCACTGTGTTGGAACATAAATCGATTGTCTCAGTCAGAGCTCACCTGCTGCAGGAGCAAGAAGGACGCGAGCTGAAGCTCCTCTCTCTTCATTCAACATGTGTCGGTGGCCTCGGAGGCACATTTGACTACCGGAGACGAATCAGCTGCAGACAAACAGATGATGATAGAAACACACACACACACGCACGCACGCACACACACACACACACACACACACACACACACACACACACACACACACACACACACACACACAGCGAGTCCTTCTCTGAGCAGACGGACACTTCTATAAGTGTGTCCTGCTGCCCGCAGAGAGTCAGTCTGTTCAGTCTGTGGAGACGGACAGCTGACGTGACATAACAGTGTGTCAAATATTACACCAAACCATTACATCATGCCTCATTTGCAGTGGGGAAGTTTCAGGGCGATATCTGTTGGTGAAATGTTTTCCACCCCGATCACCTGCAGTGTTGAGCTGTGAGGTGCATTTAAGGTCTCGATATTTAAAACAGAATGTCAGATGATGGCAGAACGAGACGGAGAGACAGACATGGGCTGATAATCAGGGAGAGAGAGGAGAGAGAGAGTCACAGCTGTTATTCCAGCTGTTGTCCTCAGGGTGTGTGTTTACAGGTGTGTGTGTGTGTGTGTGTGTGTGTGTGTCTGCTCTCAGTGAATCAGAAGGACAAACGACTGCTTTCAGTTCATATGAATCAACCTGTGATTGACAGCTGATAAGATGAATGTCAGCCACAGACTATAGAAGCGGACCGTTGGTTCGGTGGACGGACGTTTTGAAGCCTCGTGTTCGGTGATTTTGCCGTCGCCATCTTAGTTTACGGCCGTCGCCATGTTGTTGCATCCAGTAAACAGAAGAGACCATAAACTCATGTTCACAATGTTCACTGAGGGAATGAATCAAGAGAGAAGTAGAGTCATTTTCTCATAGACTTCTATACAACCAGAGGAGTCGCCCCCTGGTGGACACTAGAGGGAATGCAGCTTTGCCTCCTGGTATCAACCTCGTTTCTACACAAATCAAAGCCGGTGCTGTTTGACTATTCACGCTGCGTCATTAGTATGCTGCTGTGTTTGTTAGATTCATTGTACACCAGCTCCTCATTGTGTTCCACGACGTCGACAGTTCTCCTCACAAAGGAGCCGAGCGATCGATTTATCAACATCACATGATGCACAAAGGAGCCGCTAGCTGCTCGTCCGTCACATCCAAAGGGCGGCCGGCTCAGCTGTCAGCCTCACATTCAGGAGGCCGGGATGTGTGCTGAATACGGAAGCGCTGTCGTTTTTTGGGGGGCGAGATGTGAAAAGGGGCTTTGCAGGAACATTTGTATAGTGTGTGTGTGTGTGTGTGGGGGGGGGGGGGGCTCTTCTGACAGCAGCATTTCCCGAAATCTGTGTGGACAATAGGAACAGAGGAGGATGTGTTGAGACTTTCGCTCCGCGGTGATCTCAGTGCAGCTCAATGAAGGAGCCTGAGACGTCCTGTGTGGTGTTTCCCTCGTGTGCTGCAGGTGGTGTGAGCTTAAAGGAATACTTCACCCCCAGAACATTTGTACATCAGGTACTCTCCCTGCCTCTCCGCACAAGCCTCAGTCTGGTTTTAACAGTCAGGTTTTAGTGAAGAAGCGTGTTTGTGGAGTAGTGAACGTTCAACTGGAAGTATGAGACGAGAAGCAGAGAGAACTCAAACATGTCTCTGTCAATGGAATCTATATATGCAACACGTTTCCAACACTGGTAGAAACAATTCAGGCTCCACATGTTGATATTAAGCTATTCACATTCTTCCAGCCTCTCCTCTCCTCTCATCTCCTCTCTCTCCTCCTCTCCTCTCCTCTCCTCTCCTCTCCTCTCCTCTCCTCTCCTCTCCTCTCCTCTCATCTCCTCTCTCTCCTCCTCTCCTCCTCTCCTCTCCTCTGACAAAGATGGTGTTTTTTACAGCTTGTCTGTGATTACAGTAACGCTGTAGTTTTGTCGATCGTTAATAGGAAACTCACGGTGGAGGCGTGAGAGAAGTTTTCTTCAAGAATTCAAAGTAACACAGGATGAGTCATTGAGACACAAATGATCACTGTAATCCAGCAGACAGTTGATGAACATCTTTGGTGAACTTTGGACAAAAGGAACGAGAAGAAATATTGAATCTTGTCCCAGAATGATATGTCTTTGCAGAAAGAAAGAAAGAAAGGAAGGAAGGAAGGAAGGAAGGAAGGAAGGAATATGTTGGTGGCTGTTTAGCGGTGCCTGAGTTGTGTAAATGTGTTCAGAGAGGGTGAAATCATTTCACTTTTACCACACGGAAAGTATTTTCTTTCTTCCAGAAACAATAGCTGATTGTGTTGCAACTGTTGCTTCTCCTCATAGCAACACGATGCCGTGTCCTTTATACAGGAAGCGATTCTCTCCAGAGGAGTGAGACGAGCTCTTCTCTCCAGAGGAGTGAGACGAGCTCTTCTCTCCAGAGGAGTGAGACGAGCTCTTCTCTCCAGAGGAGTGAGACGAGCTCTTCTGTCCAGAGGAGTGAGACGAGCTCTTCTGTCCAGAGGAGTGAGACGAGTTCTTCTGTCCAGAGGAGTGAGACGAGCTCTTCTCTCCAGAGGAGTGAGACGAGCTCTTCTCTCCAGAGGAGTGAGACGAGCTCTTCTGTCCAGAGGAGTGAGACGAGCTATTCTCTCCAGAAGAGTGAGACGAGCTCTTCTCTCCAGAGGAGTGAGACGAGCTCTTCTGTCCAGAGGAGTGAGACGAGCTCTTCTGTCCAGAAGAGTGAGACGAGCTCTTCTGTCCAGAGGAGTGAGACGAGCTCTTCTCTCCAGAGGAGTGAGACGAGCTCTTCTGTCCAGAGGAGTGAGACGAGCTATTCTCTCCAGAAGAGTGAGACGAGCTCTTCTCTCCAGAGGAGTGAGACGAGCTATTCTCTCCAGAGGAGTGAGACGAGTTCTTCTGTCCAGAGGAGTGAGACGAGCTCTTCTGTCCAGAAGAGTGAGACGAGCTCTTCTCTCCAGAGGAGTGAGACGAGCTCTTCTCTCCAGAGGAGTGAGACGAGTTCTTCTGTCCAGAGGAGTGAGACGAGCTCTTCTGTCCAGAAGAGTGAGACGAGCTCTTCTGTCCAGAGGAGTGAGACGAGCTCTTCTCTCCAGAGGAGTGAGACGAGCTCTTCTGTCCAGAGGAGTGAGACGAGCTATTCTCTCCAGAAGAGTGAGACGAGCTCTTCTCTCCAGAGGAGTGAGACGAGCTCTTCTGTCCAGAGGAGTGAGACGAGCTATTCTCTCCAGAAGAGTGAGACGAGCTCTTCTGTCCAGAGGAGTGAGACGAGCTCTTCTGTCCAGAAGAGTGAGACGAGCTCTTCTCTCAAGAGGAGTGAGACGAGCTCTTCTGTCCAGAAGAGTGAGACGAGCTCTTCTCTCAAGAGGAGTGAGACGAGCTCTTCTCTCAAGAGGAGTGAGACGAGCTCTTCTGTCCAGAGGAGTGAGACGAGCTCTTCTCTCCAGAGGAGTGAGACGAGTTCTTCTGTCCAGAGGAGTGAGACGAGCTCTTCTCTCCAGAGGAGTGAGACGAGTTCTTCTGTCCAGAGGAGTGAGACGAGCTCTTCTCTCCAGAGGAGTGAGACGAGTTCTTCTGTCCAGAGGAGTGAGACGAGCTCTTCTGTCCGTCACCTTCTCTTTCACTCTCTTCAGGCTCTTTCAGGGCGACGTGTCCCATCGAGCGTCAGCGCTTTATTGGCTCCATTCAGCGCTTCTTATTGAATCCTCTCTGTCCCCTCGGTTGGAATTTATTTTTGGATGACACACAAAGACAGAAACAAAAAAAAGAAGAAGAGGGAATCAGTCCAGCGCGGCCGTCTGTTCTTCGTTAATTAGTTACGTAACGTACGAGAGAATCCAAGCGCCTCTGGGCTCCAAGAGAGACCTGGACTACCAGCTCCAGGACGTGCACGTGGACAAGAAGTGTGTGTGTGTGTGTGTGTGTGTGCGCACAGAAAGGTAGAAACACAGATAGAAAACGTGTACACGTGCGTGTGTAAGTGGAGATTGAGCTCTTTTATCTGTTGCTGGAGGGTAAACAGGAAGAGATGGAGCCCTCAAACTATTTCCTCTTCCTCCAAATGTTCCCTCTCCGTCTACATCAGTAGAATCAGGACTTCAGTGAAAACAGGACGGAGATATTTCTGTCAGTAACAAACAAACAAACTCTACAACGAGCAAAGAGGAGAAAGAGAAGAGACAGGACAGTATAGAACAACACAGTATGAGGTTCTAATCATGTGTTTAAGAGACAGAGTGTGTGTGCAGCTCCAAACACATGCAAATTCATTTGTAGCAAAACAATTTCACGATTTCAGGTCCAAGATAATTCTTGCTGCAACTGTGAGGAATCAGTGAAGAACATACAGGAATGATTCCACTGTAACTACGCTGCACAAGCACAGGTCCACCTCAGCACGTTGTTACTCAGACGTCGCTGCTCCGTCGTTATTCAACAGTTTTAACAGAGTCAACACACGGAGTGAATGAAGCTCTGTGGTTACACCTCGCTAGTTTTGGCTTTTAGCCACTAAATCATTGAAGTTCTTCAACTCAGACCTCGGTCCAGGTTCCACGCCAGCGGAGCCGAGACTAGAAGGTGGAGCTAAAACACTGCAGATCACTGATTGGTCAGCAGTAATTGTCACCAGTTTGACACGGGACGTCCTGCACAAACCTTTTTAGAATAGTCACGCTGCCGTCAGTAGTGCTGCGGGGTTGTGGGGTTGTCAGGTTGTTTGTTACGTTATGTAACGGTGTTTGTGCTGGTTGTGTTTGTCTGTGTGTTGAATGATAGATTCTAAATCCTGCAATTTCCCCACTGAGGGACTAATAAAGGATTATCTTATCTTATCTTATCTTATCTTAAATGTATGATTTGTGATATTGAGCCCAACTATATTCAAAGCCGTGTTTCTTTTTATCCTCCGAACACATCTGCACGGTTTCTCCTTTGTGTCTAACGGTGCGTATCATTCTTTGTGCCCCCCCCCCACAGGGAAAGCTGCCTGACCCCAGTCAGCCCAGAGTCCTGTCCCCTGGTCCAGGCCTTCCTGGCTGAGAGTCCTCGCCGCCTGTTCCTGGGTCACGGCCAAACGCAGCTGAAGACGGGCCTCCAGACTCAGGAGAGACACCTCTTCCTCTTCACCGACACGCTGCTCATCGCCAAGGCCAAGTACGAGTCCCTCTGTGTGTCCCGATCAAGTGACGGAGAGTGAAGGAGTGCGTGTTTGTGTGGTTGTGGGAGTGAGACGCAAAAATGCAGACAGGGAGACATAAAGAAGCAACATTTCATCTCGTTATTTCTCAAACACAGATTGTAGAGGATGGAGTTACGTCCTTCTGCTATCTTTCCCTAAATTCTCCTCCAATCTCCCTCTCTTCCCTCCCTCCCTCTCTCTCTCTCTCTCTCTCTCTCCCTCTCGCTCTCTCTCCCTCTCGCTCTCTCCCTCTCTCTCTCTCCCTCTCTCTCTCTCGCTCTCTCCCTCTCTCTCCCTCTCTCTCTCTCCCTCTCTCTCTCTCCCTCTCTCTCCCTCTCGCTCTCTCTCCCTCTCTCTCTCTCGCTCTCTCCCTCTCTCTCCCTCTCGCTCTCTCCCTCTCTCTCTCTCGCTCTCTCCCTCTCTCTCCCTCTCGCTCTCTCCCTCTCTCTCTCTCTCTCTCCCTCTCTCTCTCTCTCGCTCTCTCCCTCTCTCTCCCTCTCTCTCTCTCCCTCTCTCTCTCTCCCTCTCGCTCTCTCCCTCTCTCTCCCTCTCTCTCTCTCGCTCTCTCCCTCTCTCTCCCTCTCTCCCTCTCTCTCTCTCCCTCTCGCTCTCTCCCTCTCTCTCCCTCTCTCTCTCTCTCCAGTATATAATTATTTCCCGGCCAATTAAATCCATATGAAGCCCGGCTCAGATCAAAGCCACACCGGCCTGCCTCGGGCCCCGCCCACAAGCGGCCACACACACACACACACACACACACACACACACACACACACACACACACATGTTCAAAAATAGAAGCTTAACGAGCACATTTATGTTTTTTGAAGTCCACAAACACACACACACACACACATAAAGAAACCCACTTCTGGTCTGTGTACTCACGGTACACACAGCAGGACCTCGGTGGTCCGTCCTATAGGAGCAGCGGGCCAGTGGGCGGAGCCGACCCGTCCAGCACAGACGCTATTATTGGCCAGTTTCATTGTGGTTTGAACGCCGGGCGAGTCTGAGGAATGTGTGTTGGTATGTGTGTGTGTGTGTTCCAGAGAGGAGAACTTAGTTGATGCGTGTGTGTGTGTGTGTGTGTGTGTGTGTGTGTACGCCGCATGTGTGGACTTTTCTTTCTGTATAATCACAGATGTAGCGGTGGATGAATACACTTCTAATAATTTAAATCTATATAAAGCATTTGTTGAAGGGCTGCAATATGTTAGAAGTTTGTGGGAAATTTAAGAAAATTTAAAGTTAGATTGCAAAAGTAGAGGATCCCAGTTGGTTCCCTGTGGAACCCCTTTTTATAAGGGACCTTTCAATGCAATCTTTTACAAAGTAAAGCGTCTCGGTAGAGTTGTTCTGATACTGATACAAGTATCAGAAATACCTCCGATACAGCCTAAAATACTAGATCAGGAATCCTCGAGTACGCATCAGATATCACGTCGTCACGGAGTCTCGTGTAACGTAGCGCGCTGTGTCTCCTGCAGGTCTTCCACCCACTTCAAGGTGAAGGCTCAGGTCCGAGTGTGTGAGATGTGGACGGCCGGCTGCATGGACGAGGTGTGTGAGGGCAGCACCAACCCAGAGAGGAGCTTCGTCGTGGGCTGGCCCACCTGCAACTGTGTGGCCACCTTCAGGTACAAACTCACACAAACATACAACATGAGTGTAATCCAATGCAACTCACCTTCTATAACTTCATCCAGTATATCTGCTTGCATTACATGACAGTAGTTCATGCCCAACATATTTCTATAACGCTTCTCTGCGTCGCTCCGGTATATTATTTGAAAGCGGATGCGATGTTCTGAGATGCACATTATAGACGGCAACTAACAACTGAACGCGCAACCGCAAGACCCCTGAACTCTTACGTGTGAAGGCGGTTCCCAGTCGTAAAGCCACTCAATGCAACCGCAGTAAATAAGCACGCACGCACATGCAACACACGCACATGCAACACACGCACATGCAACACACACACACTCACACACACACACACACACGCAGCGCTGCATGGTTGCACCGTCCTCGATGATGAACTCTTTCACACGCTCACTCGGTACATTCTGCATCAGGAGGAATCCAGTCACAGCCGGAGGCGAAGTCTGTGGTTCAAACGTTACGTAACGGATCAAAACAGACAGTTGCTTTCAACACGATTTCCTCTGATTATGTTTCATATCTCTCTCTCGCTCTCCTCTTCAGCTCTGAGGAGCACAAGGACAAGTGGTTGGCACTCATCAAAAGGTAAATGTGTGGTTTGTCTCCTGCTAATACTTTGTTGTTTGTTTTGTGGTGTTTTTGCTTTTGTTTCATCTTTCAAATCAGAATTGAAAGATCTGATTCAGATTGAACAGAACAGCTTTAGATAATAAATGCATGCTTCACATTGTATTTACAGCTCAGATGAAGTGATACTGTACATGCATGAACACTGGACTGGAAACATGAGCTTGTATTCATGTACTTTGTTTTATTCTCTGCACAGTCGGATAGTTTCGGGCAAAGAGAAGGACGACCCCAAGACCGTCCCTCTGAAGATATTTGCAAAGGATATTGGAAATTGTGCATACGTAAGATTCTCTCCTGTGATTTGCTTCCATCAGCACAAAAATGAATATCGTCTGATTTGTCTGTCCTTCAGGGGGAATGAGGGACACGACCGACAGTGCTGCCATTTATGTAACACACGACTAACTCGACTTTCCCACAATGTTTCTGAAATGTGTCCACCAGGCCAAGACGCTGGCGGTCAACAACACCGACAGCACCGCTGATGTCATCCGCATGGCTCTGCTGCAGTTCGGCATATCGGTGAGTAGACGTCTCTCAGCTCCATGTCCAGGACGCTGGTGGCTCAGAGTATCGTGTTAATGGTCCAAAACAAAGTAGTACTTGAGCGTGAGGAGGGACCAGGACCTGGACTTGTTGGCTAAAGTGAAGCTGGTTTGCAGACTCGAACCAATGTCTCCTGCTAAAGTATTTCTAGATTTTTCTTGACAGCACAGACGTGCGTTCATGAAGGAAGCTCCACAAGTAGAACTCAGGCAAAACATGGAAAAGTAATTTTCATTGAAATGTAAAAACAGGAAAGTGTTGAACTGGGTTCTCTGTGTTCCTCTGTCCAGGGCTGCGTTAAAGACCACCGGCTGTGGGTGAGCTCCAGTAAGGACGACCCTCCGTACGCTCTCATCGGTGAGCACCTGTCGTTCACGCTGTGATGTGAAACCTTCTTTAACTCTTCTACCGCTCCACCTCTTTAAGATGCTCTAAAGGAAGCTCCTTCACCTCACTGTGTGGGACATGACGGCGGTGATGCTTAGAGATCTGAATGCATGCTTACGGCTGCATCTTTCATGCAGTCACTGAAGTCAAACGTTCCTCTGATGAGGACTGTTCCAGAAGCTAACATCTGGGAGCAGTTAGTTTTGCGTCCGTGACATTCTGTTCATCTTTTGTTCTGAATTCCAAACATCCCGACTCCAGACGGCCGGTTTGGTCGCCGCATGGGACGAGTTCTGCTCTCGCTCACATCGTCACATACCAGACCCCTGACCTCTAACCTCTAACCTCTGGCCTCTCATTCAGGCCACGAGTTCCCCTTCAGCATTAAGATGAGCCACATTCGGGACGGTGGGAGCTCCGCTGCTGGAGGACCAGGGTGGGATCCGACCAGTCCCACGGACTGTCCAGGGGTGCTGCTGCTGGACCAGTGTCTCCCTCCAGACACCCAGTGCCAGTTCATCCTCAAGCCCAGCAAGGTCTCCCCGGGACAGGCTCCGCTCTCAGGTGAGACAGCCGGTCTGGAGGGTCCGTTCTGGGGGGTTCGAGCCCTGAGGTCACATCAACAGTTCAGTAATTAAACACTGATGACACCAGCAGTTTGCTTTGTTTACCCGTCGTAGCACAACATGTGAGCGTCGTGCAGCTATTTCTGTTTCTTTTAGTGTGAATAAAAAAGCATTTTCTTGCAAAAGTTGCAAAACAAATTATTAAACGTGCTTTCAAACCAAACAAGCCGAACCGCAGGTCCTCAGGTCCTATTAGAGGTTCAGCGTTCTGGGTTCACAGTCAACACGCAGCAGTGAAAGTACGTGTTGTGAAAAATATGAGTTTCTTTCCATCAACATGTCAGTTGAGGTTCTTTTAAGTCGAGTGTCGAGAATCCGTCCGTGAATCTAATTCTCTATGAAACCACGAGAGGAAATATGAGGATGCAGACGCAGTAATGCGGGACAGAGTCTCTGTTCCACTGTGTTGATGCTCGTGGTGAGGATGAGTCAGCAGGTGAGGAGGAACCAGAGTCAACGAGAACGCTGGGAA
>JAFEUB010001325.1:97500-115000 GCA_024529925.1 Ophthalmolycus amberensis | reverse complement strand
ATGTGTGTGTATCGATGTGTGTGTATCGATGTGTGTGTATCGATGTGTGTGTATCGTTGTGTGTGTATCGATGTGTGTGTATCGATGTGTGTGTATCGTTGTGTGTGTATCGGTGTGTGTGTATCGATGTGTGTATATCGATGTGTGTGTATCGATGTGTGTGTATCGATGTGTGTGTATCGATGTGTGTGTATCGATGTGTGTGTATCGTTGTGTGTGTATCGATGTGTGTGTATCGATGTGTGTGTATCGATGTGTGTGTATCGATGTGTGTGTATCGTTGTGTGTGTATCGATGTGTGTGTATCGATGTGTGTGTATCGTTGTGTGTATATCGGTGTGTGTGTATCGATGTGTGTATATCGATGTGTGTGTATCGATGTGTGTGTATCGTTGTGTGTGTATCGGTGTGTGTGTATCGATGTGTGTATATCGATGTGTGTGTATCGATGTGTGTGTATCGTTGTGTGTGTATCGGTGTGTGTGTATCGATGTGTGTGTATCGATGTGTGTGTATCGGTGTGTGTGTATCGATGTGTGTGTATCGATGTGTGTATATCGATGTGTGTGTATCGATGTGTGTGTATCGTTGTGTGTATATCGGTGTGTGTGTATCGTTGTGTGTATATCGGTGTGTGTGTATCGATGTGTGTATATCGATGTGTGTATATCGATGTGTGTATATCGATGTGTGTATATCGATGTGTGTGTATCGTTGTGTGTATATCGGTGTGTGTGTATCGATGTGTGTATATCGATGTGTGTATATCGATGTGTGTGTATCGTTGTGTGTATATCGGTGTGTGTGTATCGATGTGTGTATATCGATGTGTGTATATCGATGTGTGTGTATCGTTGTGTGTGTATCGGTGTGTGTGTATCGATGTGTGTGTATCGATGTGTGTGTATCGGTGTGTGTGTATCGATGTGTGTGTATCGATGTGTGTGTATCGATGTGTGTATATCGATGTGTGTGTATCGTTGTGTGTATATCGATGTGTGTATATCGATGTGTGTGTATCGATGTGTGTATATCGATGTGTGTGTATCGTTGTGTGTGTATCGATGTGTGCGTATCGATGTGTGCGTATCGTTGTGTGCGTATCGATGTGTGCGTATCGATGTGTGCGTATCGTTGTGTGCATATCGATGTGTGTATATCGATGTGTGTTTATATCGATGTGTGTGTATATCGATGTGTGTGTATCGTTGTGTGTATATCTATGTGTGTGTATCGATGTGTGTATATCGATGTGTGTGTATCGTTGTGTGTATATCTATGTGTGTGTATCGATGTGTGTATATCGATGTGTGTGTATCGTTGTGTGTGTATCGATGTGTGTGTATCGATGTGTGTGTATCGATGTGTGTGTATCGATGTGTGTATATCGATGTGTGTGTATCGATGTGTGTATATCGATGTGTGTGTATGATGTGTGTATATTGGTGTGTGTGTATCGATGTGTGTGTATCGATGTGTGTATATCGGTGTGTTTATATCGATGTGTGTATATCGATGTGTGTGTATCGATGTGTGTGTATCGATGTGTGTGTATGATGTGTGTATATTGGTGTGTGTGTATCGATGTGTGTGTATCGATGTGTGTATATCGGTGTGTGTATCGTTGTGTGTATATCGATGTGTGTGTATGATGTGTGTATATCGGTGTGTGTGTATCGATGTGTGTGTATCGATGTGTGTATATCGATGTGTGTGTATCGATGTGTGTGTATCGATGTGTGTGTATCGGTGTGTGTATATCGGTGTGTGTGTATCGATGTGTGTGTATCGATGTGTGTGTATCGGTGTGTGTATATTTTCGTGGCATTTCTTTGTATTTCTTCTGGATTTGATGGACTGAATGATTAACGCAGATGCTGATGTTGATTCTTGTGCATCCAGGACTTCCTGCGTAACATCCCGGGCAGCTTGCTGAGTGCGGATGTGTACGAGCAGTGGATGGAGGTGATGGAGGGGGAGGGAGGAGACGAGAGGACGCACGCTGTCCAGAGGTAGGGTCCTCTCATTCAATGCCCACATCCTCCTAAATCCTCCTGCTCATCTACAGTAACATGTTACTCAGCACACACACACACACACACACACACACACACACACACAGACACGAGTCATACAGACGTTCCTGATACAGACGTGTGACATGTTGAAGGAGAAGACCTGAGGTGTTGTGAAGGCTTGTGGTGGTTCCACATCGTGCTGTTTATGTCTGCAGAGAGGACCGAACACAGAGAGGACGTCGCTTCGGTTCCAGAGGCAACAAACTAAATTCCTTTTTGCTTCAGGAAAACAAAAAACAAGATACAAAGAAAGCTTTGGTGGAGAACACACAGAGAGAGAACAAGTGTCTTCATGTTCTTCTTTCTCTTCTGTCCGTCGCTCTCAGGTTGCTCCGCCTCCTGCCCGGCGACAACCTGCTGCTGCTGCGTCACGTGGTCGCCGTGCTGCACTGCATCCAAGGCAACGCCCACGACAACCAGATGAACGCCTTCAACCTGTCCTGTCTGCATCGCTCCCAGCATGCTTTGGGCTCCGGCGCCGAGCACCCCCGAGATGGAGGGGGAGGGCACCAAAAAGGTGAGGAGGAACCCACACACACAGGGTCATGTTGGTCGACTAACAGTGTTTAATTCAGCGTTCAGTTGATTCTCCCGTCTGTAACCGCTGACTCCTCACTCCTCTTAAAGTGATGACAGCTGCTTCAGCAGCAAAAGGCCTTTCTGTCGATCAGCCGGCCCTAAAGTCAGGACTCTAATAGTCTGTCGGGACACATTTTGACCTTTTGTCGAGGCAAAAAAAAAGTTTGGCCTGATTTAGAAGCGGAGCATCTCCGTGTTACATTCCATACTGACAGTCAGTGTTTGACACAAGACGGACGGATCCTGTTTCTGTTCTTTGAGAGATGGAGAGAGAGTAACCTCGTCTTCATTTAGGAGTGAAGAGGAAGACGCACACTTTTCTAGTTTTCATTATTGATTTATCTGCTGGTTATTATCCTAATTTAATCAAATAAAGTCCATAGCTCAGTTCAGACTGGAGAGAAGGTGTTTCAAAGGCGTCAAAATCTGACTACCGGCTCACTGACTAACACGTTAAATGCCAAGAAATAGTCCCGAACGTGACCCCTCGTTGAACTTGGACATCTGTACGTGTTAGAGAGGCCTGAAAGCTGCCGCCTCATGAGTGTGTACGTGTCTCTGTACATGGTGTGTGAAACACGTGTGACAGACAGGCAGACGAGTGTTTGACAGACGGGTAAGATATTGAGATTTCGTACGTGCACACATGTTCACGTGCACACACAATCTCAGCCGTTTGTCAGCAGACAGGTTCCCTGCGGACGTGTGTTGACCCACTAACACACAGACACACACACATTAAACCAGTCTCACACACACACACACACACACACACACACACACAGTCACGTTCGCATGTCATCGCTGACAAACTAAGATCACAACATTCTTACTCTGCTGAGCTTAAAATCCACGAGCTCAGAGCAAGACTTGACAAAGCTTCACGGTTCCACTGCCACGCCCTCGTGAACACATGAGGATCTGTTTTACCACTTCGAGGATCAGGTCACCCTCAGTATTATGGTAATATTAATAACAATAGTGAGAGGTGTAGCCGTGCTTTTACCTTTATTCACTCAGCTGCTGAGACGATGTGTCGGATCTATTTTAGGTGAATCTTTGAGTTTTTACTGAAAGTAGCTGCACAGTGACCGTTGCACAGAGACACGTCTGAGGAGTCCTGATGAGTGAGTGGAGTTAAGATAGTACAGGTTTGTAGTGATCTAGTGCGGTCCTCGACCAAAGGAGTTCTTTGTCGACTAACACTCACACAAAACGACCACTTCATATCGTGCGTCCCAGAGACGTGTTCATACGTTTCTTGGACGTCATTCATCTGGAAAAACATAAAAAAACATCGACTGGATTAAAGAAAGCGTGAGTCGGCTGAGACCAAACAGACGGATGAGCGGACTGAGAGGAGCCTCGTTGCTCTCTCTCTCTTCTCCATCATAACTTGGCCAGCTGACCTGAGATGACCTCATCCCACAGTGGAAGCCCCCTTCAGCCACCGCCATGTATTCACTGACACACAAAGCCTTCTGATTCGTGGTCTGTTTGGAAGGTTACAGTATTTGCGCTGCACACACTCTCTGTGTGGCTGCTTTGCTTATCTTCTCCAGAGTGTGTGTGTGTGTGTGTGTGTGTGTGTGTGTGTGTGTGTGTGTGTGTGTGTGTGTGTGTGCTCGAGGTGGTTGAGGTTCACTGAGAAAACATGCAAAGAATTTCCTACAGAATCCTGAGGCCGAGTGTGTGTTTTAGGGAAAATTGTGTCGCCGAAACAGCCCTTTCTTTCTCTCTTCTCTCACACACACACACACACACACACACACACACACACACTCGTCAGCACAAATACCCACAAATACCTAAATCTCTCTGTGGCACCCCCCTGATAGCGCTCTCCCGTCTCACACACTGCGTGTTTGTGTGTGCAGACTTGAGCTCAGGCGGCTTTTTTTTCTGGGAAAAATAACAAAGTGGGATTTCGACATTCCCCTCGCTGCGGTGGGCAGTGTAAAGTGAGCGTGGGTTCCTGGCTGTGCAATGGCTGCTTTCCAACCTTATCTGGAGACACGTGCAACGCTCGGTTTTAGCCAATGAAGTTCAGTCTCCGTGCCCCTTCTTTCATGAAGCGTATGCTTGAAATGTTTCTGGCTGAACGTGGATGTTTAGGAGGTGAATACATCTTTAGATGGAGGCAGAGAGAAGGTTCTCCTGCTTTGTGTTTTAGTCTGAATCACAGTGACTTTCTCACTTGTTCTGTGATCGACATGCAGCTCGACGGTCTTCCTCTGCAGCCTGCTGGATGCATGCGTTCCACTAACACACGGCTGTGACTTTACCTCCGTGCACACGTGCAGATGGTCTGTAAACGCTGCACGTGTCCTGCAGTGCTGTCGGGTTCTGTCGCTTTAAAAGAAGTCCACTCAGGTTGAGAGCGAGTTTAACGTCCTATTGAGTGACAGGAGGAGGGAGAAGCCGCTGTGAACGGGCTGCTGATGGACGGTGGACGTCTCCTGGATGCCCGGAGGCTCTTTGGAGCTGAGCTCTGTGTCACGCAGCAGCTCCTCTCTGAGTGGAATGCTGAGTGACTGAAGGAGGACAGGGAGGCTATGCCAAGTCAACGCCTCCAGATACCTGCAGACTCTAGTGCTGTCGGCCATGTTGGCTCACAGATAGATGAGACGTTTGTTCGTTCATGTTTGCTTATGTAAGTGTAACTGTCACGGCAGGTTATGGATAGAAGAGCTGAACATTACCCATAATGCAGTGTGGCCTCAGGCCTCTCATCGTGAGCACATGTCTGAGGAGAGGAGGTGAAACCTGGAGGTGAGTGTTGCAGTTGCTCTCTCTGACACGTGTTCAGGGATCAGCTGAGCCTGCTGTCGTCCTGCAACAGCTCTCATCGCCCATCGTCTGTCAGCTCTAATGGTTTCCGCTCATATTTTTAATCCCAAATTTGTCTATTTTTATTCCTTCGAACACGTGACAGAGAACATCACAGCGCTCTGAAACAACCTGGTTCTGATATAAATCAACTTGTTCTTCACAGTGTATCAATAGAAAAGCAAAAAATTCCACTTTATACTGGAAAATCCTCAAAATATTTCAGATTACTTCATTTCTCGTAGATAAAAAAGACTTTTATGATTTCATAATGAGCAGACAACTCTTCCCCGTGCAGCCTGGTTGTGTGCTGTTAGTCATGTAACGCATGTGGACACCATGCAGACGTACGAACATCTGGCCCCACAAACAAACAAACAAGCCGTGTTTTCCAAAAGTGTCGCAGCAAAAACACAAGTCCTTGATGAACCCGACAGACGGATTCCAGTGGAACGTTTCCACGAGTGGAGGAGGATGTGACTCCCAACGTCTCCGCAGGCTGTTTGTGTCGGAGCGCGTCACGAGTGTGTGTTTAGCAGATTCAGTGTGTTTAGTTTAGAAGTCTGCGCTTTCTGCCAACTAACGTGATTTGTTTGAGGACGGATTCCGACTGAGCCGTGAAAGATCTCTGAGAAGTAAAGCCGGCACGTTTCAAACCGACTCTTTGAGAAAAGAGTTCATATTTCAGTTTGTTCCTGAATATGATGATGAATAGAAGTCATGTGCATCATGTCAGCAGACTTAGCTTCTGTCACAAACTCCCGTTTCTCTGTGTTAGTCTTCCAACACAACATTGGAAGCCAGTACATGATGTCATATGTCATCATCGGGACGATGTCCAGGACCCAGAGGTTGACTGTCTTGTTGGAATGCAAATACTCGAGTAGTCGGAGGGCAAACGAACAAACACTAAACCTTTCTCAGGATGAAGATATGGGACTCACGACGTTGGACTCTGAGGGTTCAGGGCTTAAGGCCTTGGGGGGGGGGACACTGGGGTTGGGTCTCTATTTCAAATCTGCTCCTCCAGCCATAAGGAGCACAAAGAAAGGGTCAGCAGCTCTGACCCAGGCGGTGTTTCTTCCTCCCTGCAGGTGTGCGAGCTGGTTCACTTCCTCATCGAGAACTGCAGCGCCGTCCTGGGAGAAGACGTCCCGTCGCTGTTCAGGAGCTTCAGCCAGAAGAGCAGCAGCAGCGACCACGGATCAGGTGAGAGGAGTCCGAGAGTCCGAGGGTCTGAGGGTCTGAGGGTCCGAGAGTCCGAGAGTCCGAGGGTCTGAGGGTCTGAGGGTCCGAGAGTCTGAGGGTCTGAAGTCTGAGAGTCTGAGAGTCTGAGGGTCTGAGAGTCTGAGGGTCTGAGGGTCTGAAGTCTGAGGGTCTGAGAGTCTGAGAGTCTGAGGGTCCGAGAGTCTGAGAGTCTGAGAGTCTGAGGGTCTGAGGGTCTGAGAGTCTGAGAGTCTGAGAGTCTGAGGGTCTGAGAGTCTGAGGGTCTGAGGGTCTGAGAGTCTGAGAGTCTGAGAGTCTGAGGGTCTGAGAGTCTGAGGGTCTGAGGGTCTGAGAGTCTGAGGGTCTGAGGGTCTGAGGGTCTGAGAGTCTGAGAGTCTGAGGGTCTGAGAGTCTGAGGGTCTGAGAGTCTGAGGGTCCGAGAGTCTGAGGGTCTGAGGGTCTGAGAGTCTGAGAGTCTGAGAGTCTGAGGGTCTGAGAGTCTGAGGGTCTGAGGGTCTGAGAGTCTGAGAGTCTGAGGGTCTGAGGGTCTGAGAGTCTGAGAGTCTGAGGGTCTGAGAGTCTGAGGGTCTGAGAGTCTGAGGGTCCGAGAGTCTGAGGGTCTGAAGTCTGAGAGTCTGAGAGTCTGAGGGTCTGACAGGTGTTTTAAAGATGGCCGAATGCACGCAATGAATCAGCAGAACTCAACCGACAACAATGACGCTCCATAAAAGCTCCAAAGCATCACAGAGTAGCATCGTGAAGCTCTTAACATGTCGTTGCACGTTTGAGGTGAAGCTACTCAGAGCAGCGAGCCGAAGTGTGTTGACTGTAGCTTCCTGTTGCCTGTAGGGGGCGCTGAGGGGGGGGGGGGCCTCAGATCTGGACTTTTATCAAATGTTTGAGATTTGGAAAAGCTTTTTGGTTGAACACATGAGGTTAGGAAGTAAAGGAGAAGCAGAACGTAAACACCGATGATTGGACAACAGCTCCTTAGCTTCGGTGTGTCAGAACCTAAAACAATATTACAACAAGGCGTCTTCAGAGAGTCTCTCCGTGTGTGTGACTAGACCGTTGGTTGGGGTCAGCAGATGGTTGCACTGATTGCCGGGGTCACAGCCAGCTGATCTGAATCTCCTCCTTCATAAGCAGCTATAAATAACCTGCAGAGGTGAAGGAGTGCAGGCGCTCTGTGCTCTGTGCTCCTCTTGTGGCCGTGCTTTCAGCAGAGAGAACATTCTGTGTAAATAAATGTTTGGTCTGTCTCAGCTTGGATTGCTAATTTTGGGAGCTAGTAGGCGGAAAATTGCAGGATGCATGCATGAGAGGGGACCGTCTGCAAAAGCTGTATAATTTGAGGACTTTACAGGAAATGTGACGGTAAAGTTAGACTGTATTTTTGGATTGAATTCTCTGGATCTTGATTTGATGATTCCACTTGTCTCATAATGATAATCTATTTCTCCACCTATCCCCCTCTCTTGTCTTTCCTTTCCCACCTGTCTCGTCCCAGATGTGTCGTCCTTCCAGATGAACGACTCGTCCTACGACAGTCTGGAGAACGAGCTGAACGACGACCCCGAGTCTCCCTTCCAGGAGCAGCTGCCCCTGCGCGACAAGGACAAGCCGGACAGCCGCAGCCGCGACTCCGTCATCACCCTCAGCGACTGCGACCCCGACCCGGACCAGGACGGCGACCTCCTCCTCCAGCTCCCCCCGCTGGCCAGAACCCGGAGGTTCAACCCGGCGGTCCGACAGCCGCGCACCCGCCAGGCCAACGGGCCGTCGCAGGGCCCCCGGAGGCTGAGGAGGAGCTCGGAGCCCGCCTTGGCCCTGGCGAGCGCTCCGTCCTCAGGCGCGGTGGCGGTTCACGCCGATAAACACCACCTTACGGTGAGGAAGGCGAGCTACGATGACGCCATGGAGGCGGGTGGGGGACGAGGTGTTCCTGGAGCAGAGGCTGAGCGGGCTGCAGCTGAAGGAGGAGGAAGAGGACGGATGCGAGAAGGGAGGAGCCAAAGTCCAGAACGGCGGGCGGAGGAAGACGAAGCACGCCCCTCCGCCTCCGCTGCGGCTGGATGCCAGCTGCTCCAGTCTGTCGTCACCGGCGACCTCACCCACAGGCTCCTCCCTCAGCTCTTTAGACTCCGCCTTCTCGCAGTACTCCACTGACTACGCCACCAACGGGGCGCTTCCATTGGCTGAGCCCGCTCCTCTCTCCCCTCTCTTCCACGGACGGCCCCAGCTGTCGACCAGAGACTCCCCCCCTCAGAGGGAAGCCCCGCCTCATTGGCCTCCGCCCTCCCAGACGCCGCGGACCAACCACACCCCCCCACACCAACACGGTCTCCACCCGAACACGTGGTTCAAGAAGGACCGCCGCCTGTCCCTGAGGCAGTCCGATAACGGACCCTCGGAGGAGGACTTGCCGGTGGTAAACGGGAAAAGCCTCCCGACCGGTAACGGCTACCAGGACGCCGCGGCCATGAACCGAAGCTGCCGACGGAGATCCAGCAGCCCTCCGTCCTACCAGCAGGCTCTGATGCAGCTGCAGCGCAACCGCTCTCCTTTCTACAGGGGCGCAGAGAAACCCCTGACCATCAGAGAGCTGAGGCAGCTCCACGACCAGACCTGCACCCACGGACCCCCGGTCCCAGACTCCCAGACAGGAAGTGATGTCGTGCAGCGTCTGGCCAGGAACGAGTGCGTGCAGCCGCCACAGGGTGTTTTCTTCGGACAGAACGCAACCACTCTGGTCCTCCGGAGGCAAAACCCTCTGACTCCGTCCATGGAGGGACACAAAGGGAGCCAGACCCTCCCCCGCCGAGCATCCGAACCCGCCGAGGTCACCGCCGGCTCCAACGCCTCCTCCAGCCTCACGCTGGGCAGACCTCGCACCTCCAAAGGTCAGGCCCAAGACGGCGGCCTGCGGGTGTCCGAGGTGGAGCCCAACCACGGCGAGCCACGCTTCTGCCTGTCTCCCTCCGCCACCCGGGCCGTGCGGGACTACTTTTCCTCCCAGGGGCAGGAGGATGCGGACTCCTGCCTGCGGAGGAGTCAGGAGGTGGCGCTGGCCATCGTGCAGGGGAAGAGGGAGTGGCAGAGCAGGCGGTGCAGCGACCCGCGAGTGGACGACTTCGACCAGCTGTTTTTTGCTGAAGAGTCGTACGTGTAAATAAGAAGACTGGCTGTGTTCTTCATTGCTGATGTGATTATATTTCCCTTAAGCTCCTTTTGTTTCTAGCTCAGTACATAATGCAGTTTACTGTCGCGGTGCATCCAAGGTTTGAGATTATAACTTCCTGCTTCCACGTTTCACCTCCTCCCGTCTCCTGTGATTCCTCAGAACATTGTGACAAACGTTTAGATTGAAAGATTCTTATTTGTTGTTGTATGTTACGTTTGAAGCTCTCATGTGTGAGACAGTCACGTTGCTTTGAAGCACTTTGGGATCCTCCGATAATCATGACGGCTCTGATTCTGTGAATTCATTGCAGAGAAGATGTGAAGAAACAGTTTAATTGCACATCTGGATCCCTGAACAAACACGAGAGCTGCTCACGGTTCCTCTGAGGAATATTTCTCTCTGGCAAAATGAAGGAAGAGTTCTTGAGAAAGGAAAGGAAAGAGGACAAAGAAGCCTTTTGTTTCATTCTCTGGAAGCTTTTTAAAAAGATTATTTTTAGAGACTGGTGGGAAATCACGGCCGTGACACGTTGTTGTAGTCGGTTTTTAACAGCTAAACATTTGATTACAAATTGGAGGTAAAACATGCATTTTACTCTCATTGTTCTGGTGCAGAAAGCAGCTCCTCCGTGTCCCACATGTCTCAGGGGACACTGAGACATTAACGCTGCCCATTCGGTCCCGATGGCTGCTGTGACCTCATGCAGACACTATGAACACGACTTTAAGCTCCTCCCACCACTCCTGTGACGTGGAAGGAGCCAGAGGACGACAGTTCAAGGACCGACGTACATATTCAACAGAAACACCTTTTGATGACGTGTTTAAGTGAAACATGTTCTGTGAAGCGTTTCGATGTGTGCGCATAAAGAAAGTCACAACGTGTCCTGAGCAGGAACGTGAGACAACATGAGAACATGTGCCATTGAGGGAGAAATCTCCTTTTATTCTTGCTGCACTTCATTCTCCTCAACAAGGAACCTTTCACACTCACGTGTGCGTGCGTGTGCACGCGTGTGCATGCGTGTTGAATTCACAGCTTCTCTAACTGTTGTGTGTTTTCCATCCTTTATGATGTCTCTGCTCCAGTACAGATGTCTCTGACGTGACTCTCAGCAGTAAATGACCTCATTTCACTCTTCATTGATTGGCTGATGAAGTGTGTACATAAATACATTATTAATATATTCTGCGCACAAACATCTTCACGAGTATTAAGTGTTATTGTGAGCTAGACTTCTCCACACACGTGAGGTCATCGTCGTGTTAAAGGTCCTTTCATCCTGATTATTAATAGTATACTTGTTGTCTCCATTACAGTGAATTGTGTGTATAGTTCTGCATATTTATGATACAGAAATATATAAATATATATATAAATATATTACCTGGTTACTTCGGTGTGTTGTGTTGTGTGAGGAACTCAAAAGTGTATTTTTCTACGTCCTGCTGCTGCTGTCTCTATAGAAAGTATATTTGCTACGAACCGCACCATCTGTACATTGTGTACATTTGATGTCCGACGCTCACGAGGCCAAAATGTCATTGATTTTAATAAATGTTGCTCTTGGGAAACGACTTATAGTTTAAACTGAATGTATTCTTATTATTTCACGTGTGTGGCTGCTGCAGACATGAAGGTATGTTTCTGCATGACGGGACTACGGAATGACGGGACTACGGAATGACCGGACTACGGAATGACGGGACTACGGAATGACGGGACTACGGAATGACCGGACTACGGAATGACCGGACTACGGAATGACGGGACTACGGAATGTCGGGACTACGGAATGACGGGACTACGGAATGACGGGACTACGGAATGACGGGACTACGGAATGACCGGACTACGGAATGACCGGACTACGGAATGACGGGACTACGGAATGACGGGACTACGGAATGTCGGGACTACGGAATGTCGGGACTACGGAATGACGGGACTACGGAATGTCGGGACTACGGAATGACGGGACTACGGAATGTCGGGACTACGGAATGACGGGACTACGGAATGTCGGGACTACGGAATGACCGGACTACGGAATGTCGGGACTACGGAATGACCGGACTACGGAATGACCGGACTACGGAATGTCGGGACTACGGAATGACGGGACTACGGAATGACGGGACTACGGAATGACGGGACTACGGAATGACCGGACTACGGAATGACCGGACTACGGAATGTCGGGACTACGGAATGACCGGACTACGGAATGACCGGACTACGGAATGACCGGACTACGGAATGTCGGGACTACGGAATGACGGGACTACGGAATGACGGGACTACGGAATGACGGGACTACGGAATGACCGGACTACGGAATGACCGGACTACGGAATGACCGGACTACGGAATGTCGGGACTACGGAATGACGGGACTACGGAATGACGGGACTACGGAATGTCGGGACTACGGAATGACCGGACTACGGAATGACCGGACTACGGAATGACGGGACTACGGAATGACCGGACTACGGAATGACGGGACTACGGAATGTCGGGACTACGGAATGACCGGACTACGGAATGACCGGACTACGGAATGTCGGGACTACGGAATGACCGGACTACGGAATGACGGGACTACGGAATGACGGGACTACGGAATGTCGGGACTACGGAATGACGGGACTACGGAATGACGGGACTACGGAATGTCGGGACTACGGAATGACGGGACTACGGAATGACGGGACTACGGAATGTCGGGACTACGGAATGACGGGACTACGGAATGACGGGACTACAGAATGACGGGACTACAGAATGACGGGACTACAGAATGACGGGACTACAGAATGACGGGACTACAGAATGTCGGGACTACAGAATGACGGGACTACAGAATGACGGGACTACAGAATGACGGGACTACAGAATGTCGGGACTACAGAATGTCGGGACTACAGAATGACGGGACTACAGAATGACGGGACTACAGAATGTCGGGACTACAGAATGACGGGACTACAGAATGTCGGGACTACAGAATGACGGGACTACAGAATGACGGGACTACAGATGTCCTTCAGGCAGAGACACTTGCATCGAGGACTTGGACATTAGCAGCATAAACGATTCGATCTGGGGGACGTACTCTCTGACCCACATGGTGTTCGCTGGCCTGATGCTCCTCAGGGAGGGTTCGGTTGCTCAGCAGTCTGGCTGATGTAATCCAAACACAGCCCTGTTGCATCATGGGAATGTCTCCCGTAGAACATTCCCAGTTCACAGGTTCTTTACGAGGCCGTGTGGTGCTGTTTGTGCTCCGTCAGACTGGAGGGACTCAGTGGAGGCTGACAGTGTTGGAGCAGCTGGAGGTTTATTCTCCTCTGACCTCCCACATAAAGAGTCTGACCCCGGACCCCCAACACCTCCGGTCTCCCCTGGGTCACATGATACACACCATGTTGAACCAGAGGAATCCTGAAGTGTTGTGGACGTTACAGAGCTGTCTGTTATCAACGGTGCCGTCACTATCGCATGGCATTGTGGGATATGTATGCCGTACTGTGTAAGTGTTTGCATACTATAATACTTGGAGGATGGAAACAATATGCGAGTCACATTCTCAGGTTTCGGACAAACTAAAGCTCTGTTTTAGTGAACTGAATAACGTGTTAGTGGGATGTTGGAATCTCAGCAGCTTGTAAAGAACTCTTTGGTCCTGATCGGCCCGATGGACCCCCCCCCCCTCCAGGAGGCTGGTGGGCGGAGTCAGCTCATCAGCAGGATTCAACTCACCTGGTCCGGCTGCACGAGGTCAGCCGGCCTCTCTCCTCTAACGTTTAGCGAGCCTCTCAGGAACCAGTCCGGCGACTTGTTGAAGACCGGTTTGACGCACAGAACTCGTTTCTGTTTGACGTTCCTGGAGTGTTTGGTTGTTTGTTTTTCTTGCTGCTGGCGCTGCAGGTGCCTCTCACACCCTCAGACCCTCAGCGGCCCTCATGGCAACAGTAAAGTTTGCTTTGTTTTCATAAGGCCGATGAGGGAGAATCCCCACGCCATCTCGCAGCTCTCTGTGCGATGAGGTCACGCCTGATACGTCCGTCCCTCTCGTGAAGTTATGTCAAAACAGCAATTAGCCGTGTTTTCCTCCCCAACGCTTCACTGTTGACTGTTGAAAAGCATGCACCTCCCTGCACAGGAACCCTGGTAACATGCACTGCTGTTGTTCTGACACACAATCTGCAGCTGCGGTGAAGCACTTATGCTGCAATGCAAAGCAGGCGTGATGACCTCAGCGGGGTCCTTCGGTTCATACCTGCAAAGTATCACTGACTTCCAGCTCATTTCACAATCGTGTCCCAAGTGATGGAAGCAGCTGGATCGTTTCCACCGAGCTGAACCCGTCAGAATATAACAGTGTGGTGAAGTTCTGGGACTCCAGAGGAACAGACTCGTCCAACAGAGAAACATGTCAGGTTGTGTTTGTTTCACATGTTTTACATCTAAATACCCGTACATTCTCAGGCGCAGCTCAGAAGAAGTTAGGACCTCCAGCAGCGTGAGAACAGGAGAGAAGATCTGTGTGTGTGTGTGTGTGTGTGTGTGTGTGTCTGTGTGTGTCTGTGTGTGCGTGCTTTTCATGTGTGCGACCATGAAAACATGTATTTGTGCATGTCCATCCATGCACATGTCTGTATGTGTCTGTGTGTGAAACGAACCATGAACCCTTCAGGCTACGTTGGCAGAAAGATGTGAGGTCACAGTCAGTCATGCTGGCTGGGGCCGAGGGGCGGTGGTGTGAATGTGACGGCTGATTATCAGAGGCAGCCGACGCCGATCAGCTGACAGTTTGCTTGACTTCACCGCTCTGCCAGAACGACTGCAACGCTTCATTAAGAGTCCAGAAAACCAGACGCAACAGGGAACGAATGCACATTCAAAGAGAGAAGAGTCGCTCTGCTGCTCGAGAGAGGACGGCTGCATCCGTGGACCAAGGATGAGACAAAGGGCCCCTGGGCACAGACTGGTAACGGCCCCCATGCCTCCTACATAAGATGAGCCGCAGATCCAAAGAGACGTATCTTCACCTCATACCTTTGCAGCCGTGTGGCGTCTCGTTCTAGGCCTTTTGCATCTCTTTTTGGCTGTTGTAGATCTCTTTATAGTCGTTTAGAGTCTCGTATTGGACGATTTGAGTCTCTTTATAGTCGTTTAGAGTCTCGTATTGGACGATTTGAGTCTCTTTATAGTCGTTTAGAGTCTCTTATTGGACGATTTGAGTCTCTTTATAGTCGTTTAGAGTCGTTTAGAGTCTCGTAACACCAACACACGGGGTCACAGCGGGCGCCAAGTCAAATATAGAAATGACATTTAGACTACAAACCCTCTTGTCCGCAGCGTGATGCGATGAAGCGGATATCGGGCTCGATGAAAGGCCACCGATGGAGAAGCAAAGCTGCATGAAGTCCGTTTGTCTCTGGCGCTTCAGCTGCAGGTCGGCCGGAGCCGACGGACACAAGTCCGGTCAGGGAACAACAGACGTTTATCATCGCTGCGTTCAATGTTTCGCTTCTTTTCTTTCATGTTGTATCTCCCCCAGGGGATCATGTGTTGGGTGGTGTGTGCGTGAGTGTGCCGAATGTTTGTTTACCTCATTTCTGACTATTTTCTCTTGGACTTCTTGTGGTTGCGGTGATTCACACCTTTTTGAAAACCCTACTTTACTGCTGACTCCTCACTTCTCTTATCCAGCCGGCGGGGGCCGCTGAGGGTTTTGGACTCTTGCTGTTACGACTTCTGGAAGCGTCTTCTTCTCTCCGGTCTCGTCGGCTCAAACTGGTGCGACGCATTTGATGAAGTGTTTCTGCTGAATGTAAACCAAATGCTTTGGACTGACATCACATGCACGAGAGATTCACGTTGAATCGACATAAACAAGAACAGGACATTACTGCTCCTCAGACTCGGTGGTGATGTTTCTCTGTTACTATCTCAATATAAATGTTCTTCATGAGGAATCACGTACATTTCTGACCAGATCTCCTCGTCTTCCTTCACAAATATTTACTCCACGAGACCATTTCTTAAGCAGCTCCAAACGAAACACACGTTGTTTACGTCTGCAGCAACGTTTCTAGTTCAGCGGCAGCCTGAGCTCATATTTACAGTGTCTGTTGTGTTTACTATCCTTCAAGCCAAGTACGTCCACGCTGAAACACAAGGAGCTGAAACATTCTGACCGGCAAAATGATACAAAGAAACGTCTCAATCTGCAAAGCTGAGCCGTGTTCTCATCGTCTACAGATTACAGGGAGGAGAAGCTGACACGCTCACAGGACAAGTGATTGAAACAAAGTGCTGACTGACTTTGGAGGGAAACTTCTTTCTCTGCCTGAAGATTCCCAGAAGAGACGACGTTATCGTCCCAAAGCAGGACGGTGAAGCAGAGCGGAGGGTGAGGACATGACGGAAGGACAACCGTGGTAACGTCCATGTAATCACCAACCAGGAAGTATGAAGACGGCAGAAAGCCACACGGAGCCTGCAGGCGAGGGAACGTGTGGACGGGTCACAGAGAACCCCATCTTTCCTCCGGGAGGTTCCTTTGTGACGTTGTTTATTATACCTAAGTTCCGTCTCTTCCGCAGTTATTTGAACCCAAACGACGATCGTTTCCTTGAACCTAAATGAGTTTTGTCCCCGAGTTATTAACTTGAGAACATTTTCTTCATAAACGATGGAAACGATGCCCAAAATAACAAAAACATCACAAGTTCTGTTTAACCAGAAGTCAGCAAAAATAAAAATACTCTCTTAGGAATCAGGGTTCCAAACGGGTTCTTCCTGCAGGGCTGAGGTTCTACACAGAACCATCTACTGAGGGTTTCAAGGGTTTTACTGTGAGACAAAGAGTTCCATCAAGAACCATTTTCATCCAATTAAAGTAGTTTTAGTAATGTAGAGTGTGTAATACTATGAAATATAATCTCTATTTCATTCACTTTCCTGTCTCTGCCCACTTCTGACATTTGATTTCTGTCCCTAGTGATATTATAATCGGCAGTAATAACAATAACAAGAAGCACAGGTCACCATGAGGACCGTCCTCTCTTTATTCAGCACTTCTCCAGCCAGCAGCACGTCGTTCCGCCTCAATAATACCTCGTTCCTCTGATTCTGCTGAAAGCATCACGTCAGCGTCCAGGTGACCAGGTCTGTGCTGGTCCGGTTTCCAGACTCGAGACCTGATCCGGGTCCAGATGCGAGTCAGACCTGCAAGCTTTCACAATACATCGAGTGTCAGTGACTATTATAGACATGTTATAAACAGCAGAAGTGAGCGGTGGTCGGATGACGGACACTCAATGTGCGGTCTGTCTTCTCTCCAACATGAAACGTACTTTAAGAAAGGCTGCACAATATTTACCTTTTGTTATCGTCAAGGCGACGCCACCTCGTGCCATAAACACATTAAAGACTGAGATGCAGAAAGTAGAAAGCTGTAATTGTAACTATTTATGGTGCTTTTTACGTTCAGTTCAATGTTTGTTCAATAAAAGAAAATAATTTAATAATAATAATTTAGTTTACAAAGTAGTAATTAAACACATTTTCACATGTAAAGCAACAGTGATCTATATATATATATATTTAT
>JAFEUB010001325.1:80000-92500 GCA_024529925.1 Ophthalmolycus amberensis | reverse complement strand
GGGAGGAAGAGAGGGGAGAGACAGTTTGGACACATCCTCAGCCGGAGCCAGTGAGAGGTGAGTGAGCTCGTCGGTCTGTCCGTTCACACCGCGGAGGGTTTATTTATTTACCGGTAACTTATTCCACAGCATCATCGTCTCGAACCGGCTTCTTGCACGTTCCGGGACCGCGAGGTATACGGGTGAGTGGAGCCGTGTCAGTTCGATGCTACGCAATACAACAGTAGCTCATATGGTGTGTGTGTGTGTGTGGGGGGGGGGTTGTCATGCAGGTCGCGCTGAGGACATGCAAAAACCCAACTGTTTACATTTCTACAGACCATGTTGGTCGTCCGTGAATGCATCAGAGAGCTCCCATCACACACGCCCGGTGTGTGCGTGTGTATAGCTGTGTGCGTGTGCGTGTGTGTATAGGTGTGTGTGTGTGTGTGGATGTGTGTGTGTGACATTCCGCTTTTGTGGCTCGCAGCGGAAACAATGTTTCTTGCGCCGTTTGCAACTTTTCTGTTGTTGTTTTTTCTTCCTGCTGACGTCACGCTTTTCTGCAACAACGTAACCACCAGCTGATAAAGCACCTTGTTGTTGACACATTGAAGCTGTTCTGTTTGTCCTCTTCTGCGCATGCCCCCAAAAGCTTGTTTACGGCAACTTAAGAGCCACAACAACAACAACAGATGACACTTGTTGCTATGGTACCAGAAAGCACGCGTTTACACGCAGAGTGGTGAGTGACGCGGAACGTTCTGCTCCACGGTGGTTTTAGGTGAGTTCAGGTGAAACCACGCAGAATTACGCCGCGTGCACAGCACCTGAATACAGCGATCCAGCGCGCGCGCCCATGTATGGACGCTTGCGGCTCCAGCTGGCACAAACAGACGCTCTGTCAGGCGTCAGGTGGAGAGAGGAGTCTCTGATTGGCTGTTACCGCTGTCACTCAGCCCCCCCCCCCCCTCGTGCTGCTCTTGGCCCCGCCCCCTCCGGAGGACCGAATTACAGCTCATTTGAGAGAGAGGCTCTCTGCGTCCTGACACGAGACACCTCTGACGGCCGGTTTTAGATTTCTCTCTGCAATATCTTAGTAACCTGTTGAATAATGTCAAGCCTGTGAGATCAGACGAGCAGTCATCCTCCCAAACTACCGACAGTCTGCTGTTGCTTTGTGTCGCTGAGCAACATAGCGCAGGTTTAACTTCAGTTAACTCATCTTTAAAACCTGAAACGTGTTCAGTGTGTATGAACCGTTCTGTATGAACCTTCCATTCTTACAGAGAGTAGAGTTCGTAGACACGGAGACATTGTTACCCCAAGAGGACGACACAAGTGGCCTTGACTTTTGACGCCCAACATGGCCGCCTCTACAGCGGTGTGGGTGTGATGGGGCTAGAAATTAACCGGTTTATTTCATGCAAATTGGTCCGAATTTGTTCCTGCACACTCAAACTGACACATTAATCCAGACATAGCTAAATTAGCCTCAGGTGTGAGCCTCTCAGGCGGGAAAGTCGGGCTGTTATTCCGGCTAAAAGGTGCGAACACGGAATTGGAGAAACTGAGTTTTCCAGCTGTTTCTGCTGAGTTGACACTCTGAGGCGGGTCGCTCACTTGTCGTTTTTTTTGTACCTTTTAAAAACATTGTTGTTAATGTGAGCATATCGTTCCCAAGCGCATATTTTTCGGGCGTGACGGCTGCTCTCTCGCACACACACGTGACGAGGAGGAACAACCAATCACAGCCGGTATATACCGTACTGTATCTCCGCTCTGTTTTTCCGTATCAGTCTACGGTAAATACACAAAGAGTCGATAACCTCAGAGCAGGACTAACGGGAGCTTCACCTCTGTGGTCTGAGGACGTCACAGCATCCGGGGTTCAGACGTCAAACTGAAGATGAGAAATGGAGCCATTTATCTTTGTTTTGACTTTGAAAAGTTTAGAGACGTTTACTGCGAGATGACTGCAACTTCACCGTCACAGCAGCGTGCAGGTGTCGGGGAGCTTGGCGCTACAGGAGCGCTAACGAAACTTATGACCCATCGTCACATCAGTGGATCTTCTTTTCTTCTTTAAGACGTCATCTCTGTGTGAGATCTTATGCTCGTTGAGCTTGTTGGAGGTAACATATCTTTCCCTTAGTTTCCCTCTTGTGTTAGTTCACATTTACACTTACATCTTGAGTGGAAATGTTGTACTTTGCACTTTTCTTCCCTTCACTACGGTTACGTCATGTCCAGTCCAGGTAAAACCCAAATAACAGAGAGAATGAAACAAGTGACGCACCAGAAACATTCGTTATCCTCGTTCACTGTGTTGTTAAAGTGCGTCAGTAATAAGTACAGTTGGTCAAAGATGAAGTTCCTCTTCACTGCAGTGGACACTAACATACTAACATGTAACAGTTATAATTTATACACTTGATTTACTCCATCATTTCCAAATCAGTGGTTTAGATAATTGAGTTAAAGCCTGATGCCTGATGCTCCTCGGTTTGAGATAAATATTATTATAAGCGATTAAAAAGGTTGGTGAGTGGCCCGGAGCAGAGCTTCTCCTCAGCAACACCGACACCACGCTGCTGGAGACCCAGGACGTGTTGCTGGACCCGCTGGAGGGAAGGGAGGCCCGGGAGAACCAGAACCAGGACTGAGAGGAGCAGACTGTCAGACCTGCTGCAGTAGCATGAGAGGGTTTCTCAAGGGAGTCTGGTGCTCAGAGACACTACAGCTTTAGTCCACAGGGGGCGCCACATTTAAAGGAGCCTCGTAGTAACTTTGTGCTCCTGAGCAGTCCTAAAAGCAGAAATGCCAAATAGTCATTGGGTCCAGCTTCTTCACCGTTTAAAAGAATATTTCCCTGACATTTTAGATACAAAACAATGAATGATGAAAACAATCTAATAATCAATAATAACAATGAGTGAGTTGCAGCTCTAAAAGATACAGTGCCGTGTTTTACTTGGTTAGCATCAGTTGGTGATTTAGTTTCTCAACATCACGACCAGGTTAACTGACAGATTCTAGTTCCTCTTTCCGTCCCTGACTTTCACTTTCTCTGTGTATCCGTCTCTGCTGTGCCGTTCCTCTGAAACGTGACCTCACCCTCACATTTAGATCCTTTATTCATCTCCATATGCGGATTAGTGCGGTGGTCTCAGGTTTAACCCGCGTTGCACGGAGAGTTCAGTCCAGCGTCAGTCCTGTGCTGTTCAGCAAAACACTGAACATCAACCCACCAAACCGTCTTCTGAGCACAGATTGAATATAAGAAGTGGGCGGAGTCATCGTGACGTCTCTTATTGTTTTGAAGCCTCGAGTTCGGCAATTTTGCGTCACCATCTTGGCTTTTTTGCAACCGGTGAACAGGAAGTGACCATATTTGGGTAAATGGACCATAAGTTACGAAATGAACATCATGCTGTATTGAAGAAGACTTGAAACTAGAGATTGAGACCATAAACTCATGTTTACAATGTTTACTGAGGGAATAAATCAAGAGAGAAGTAGAGTCATTTTCTCATAGACTTCTATACAATCTGCCTTTTTGATTCATAACAGTTGTTTTTGTTTGTCTGGCTAGTTTCAGAGGATAATGCAACGAACGGACACGTTAAGTATAAAGCGCCTTCGTTCATGCTCGGCGCTCGCTCGCCGTCTGCGGACGCTACCGGCCCCAAGCGCCAATATCAACAAAGAGTTTCATTCTGCGTGAACGGTGACCTGGAAGCTGCATCGGCCGTCTGGTTTCCCTGAATGAAGGTGACGCAGACTCACCCTGAAGGCCTGTCGATTTACCAGGTGGTGGCTGCTGCACAGAGCGGACCTGTGTTTGATTCTTAGGAAAAGCTCCGGATGCTTTTCAGCTGCAGTGTATGCTAAAGGTCACCCTTAGGTGTGTGTGTGTGTGTGTGTGTGTGTGTGTGTGTGTGTGTGTAGGCCAGGGGGTCGTGTGTTTCCATAAAGCCTGAAGCATTTGAACCTATTAAATCTTGTAGATGGTGATCACTTTCACCTTGCGGAGTGGAGAACAGAGCTCATGTTATCAAGAATGAACACAGAATGAAAGAGGAAGAGCTGAAGTGTAACGCTGGAAGTTCATCCAGAATATATTAATCTTGCTCTAAAGCGCTGCATGCTCTGCATTCAGTACTCTGCGTCTCCAGTTATCTCCTGTCTGCAGGTATGTGGGTGAAGGCGAGCTTTGAATCCTTACGTTGCTCTCCTCTGGCTGACTCTCTCTCTATTCTTCTCCTGTTCTACTGATAAGAAGAGGAGGTTTAGAGGTGGAGTGGAACTGCACAGCGAGACCCAGCTGATGAACCCACCACACGCTGCCTATTGTGCAGTTTTATTAAGTCTACCTGCATCAGATTTTAGACTTCCAGCCGAGGGACCGGCACTTATTAAGGTTCGGCGGCTGATATTTAATATAGGTACCAACACATTCAGGATGTGTTGGTAGAGTTGTATCAGAAATGCCTCTGGTGCCTAAAATACTGGATCAGGTCTCAGCGAGTACTTGAGTTTATGCGCCGATCAGATATCAAGTAATCATATAATTTATTAGCTGGTTAGTCACTCTCTACCCGATCTGGACATCCGGCCCAGTCGCTACTGCATGTGCAAACTATCACTACACACCTGAGGTCCAACTCTTTGTTCCCCTGATAATGATGCACAGTGAACAACAATCAGCAGGAGGAGAGCAAGCTAACGTTAGCACAGCGCTGCTTGGCTAAATAACGGAGCTAACAGCTAACGTTAACGGAGCTAACAGCTAACGTTAACGGCGCTAACAGCTAACGTTAACGGAGTTCAAGCTCCATTTAGTAAAAATTAGTTTTTACAAGCTTCCAAGCATTCAGGTCAGCCTTGATACAAAGTGTTAATATCTCATTAAACACTGTTTATATTTATATATTCACATTATTTAGTGAAACAGTAGAAACGTGAGTTTGTTTAACATGTCATTATAATGGTTGCAGCATAACTCTGCTGTGGTTCAGCTTGTATTTGAGCTGTTTCTGGCCTATGGACGGCTGAATGCCTCTGTGTCTTGAGAACGAGGTCGGTCTGATTGAACAAAGACCTCGTGGACCTCCAGGGTTCACTGGTGGATGACCGGAGGTCTGACGGATCAATGATGAGCAGGTCACCCCGCAGCTACGTGGCACATCAAAGTGAACTGAAAGAGAGAACTGGGACACTTTAAAGTAGATCAATGCTCTCTGATGTGGAGATAACATTGGCAGTTTGCCTTTTAATGCATTTCAAATATGTATGAAGTGTCTTTTGTCAGTCAGGAGGAGGACTTTTAACGGAGAAGGAAACATCCAGGACAGTTCCAGAGAGCTGTGACCTACATCGACTTGTACGAGCTGCACAACTCTGGTTATTAATAGTTTGTAATTCACAGAGTTGATGTCACATTTTCACGAGTTCATAACTGAGTAAGAGCGGCGATCCAACACACACATATGGTAATGATATTAATGGAACCAGATATTTGTCCTCTAATCAGCGTGTTCATGAGCGTAGTTTGATTATAACCGATGAAAAGACAGAATTATTCTCTGGGACTGACGGAAGAGCGGGTCGTCCTTCAACCGCAGACTGTATTTAAGAAGTGGATGTAGTCGTTGTGACGTTATTCATCGGTTTGCGGACTGACGTTTTGAAGCCTACAGTTTGGCGTTTTGGCCGTCGCCATCTTGTTTTTTGCTACCTGCATTCAACCAGAAGGTCGGCGGTTTGATTCAACAATCGCGAACCTTTTATTAAGTGCAGCAGTTCTCTTTTCAAACCAACAATTATTAGTGTCCTTGCAAAAGTTACTAATTAGAAAGCATGTTAAAAAAAAACTTAATTCTTATGTCCTATAACTCACTAAATATGTTTTTGAAACATTTTGGAAATGAGACTATATTGAAGAAATGCTTTGAATCAGGACCGTTGAACATAAAAGCCTCCGCTGGTGTGTTATGGTCATGTTGTGCAGGTCAAGTCTTTCTAACACTCGGAGCCTGACTGAGCACTTTAGACTCAACACCTCGAGTTCTCGGTTTGTTTTCTGTCCTCAGACTGAGCTCAAGCTTTTGGACTGAGCCCGGTTTCATTCTCCGCGCTGACACTTGAGAAAGGTCTATTTCTGTCCTCACACATCACACAGATCAGGCACCTATGGGACACCTTCCAACTGCTCTCTCTCTGTTTAACCCTCCAGTCCTTCAGCTGACGAGCACGACTTCAAAGAGCAGGTCACTTTAAGGACACCATGGAAGTGGCTTTCCTCTCTCCCAGTTAGGCCAGACTCTACTGGTACCACCAGCAGATTGCTCAAATGTTTCTCCCTGCAGGTTTTCAAACTCTTTGATTTGTTGGAGTCTGCTGGGAAACAACAGAGGACACTTAAAACATCTGTGAAGTGTCTTCCTCTTCACTTGTCTTTCTCTTTGTTTTGACCCCGACCTTTGAACGTCTCCTTAGACAGTTTCCTGTCAGTGTCTCTCTGGATAGTGACAGCGAGATGCCGGGAGAGACAAAGAGACAAAACAGAACCGCCTAAAGGGAAGACTGAGTCTGAAGTTAATGCTGTGTGTTAGCTGACATCGGTGCGTTTGTCTTTGTCCCAGGCGCTGGTGCCCCCGGAGAGAGGCAGGAAGACGGAGGACGACTTCTTTTTGTTTTCTCAGCAGCAGGGGACGGGCGGAGAGAGGAGAAAGATGCCCAAACCGGTGAGTACCTAAAATCACTGCCTCTGCTCTCTACCTGCTCTACCACCCACTCATCAGACTGCAGGGAAGCGTTGCCGTACATTCTCTCAAACATCTGTGTCTCCTTTGAGTTCAGATGCATTTCGGTGCTCAATGAGAAAAGACACGCCTTTGTGATCATGACATCTTAAAGCTGAAAGCCATGGCTTCTTGTAGATAATGAATCACATTTTTATGGCATCCACTTGGTTGACTTCTGTTATCATACGACACATTTACCAGAGTTAGGCTCCATGTGTTGGTCTGCTCTTCAGTCTCCTGCTGACAGTGCCAATACAGTCTGTTTAAAATGTCCGCAGAGTAGTGGATGATATTCTTCTTCCCAAATATGTATTCCTATAAGAAGTGGATGTAGTCACCGTTATGTCACCCATTGGTTTGTGGACCGCTGATTTGAAACCTTGAGTTTGGCATTTTGGCCGTCGCCATGTTGCTTTTTGTTCCTCGTCATCTTCGTTGTTTCTTCACGAGATCATGAAGTCAAAACACAATGTGAGAGGGATAAACTCTGGTAGAGACCTCACTGTGTAGCCCCGCCCTAAAGCATCCCCTGCTTTATGGTCTGTGTGACTCTAAATGGACCATAAGTTACTAAATGAACATCATGCTGTATTGAAGAAGACTTGAAACTAGAGATTGAGACCATAAACTCATGTTTACAATGTTTACTGAGGTAATAAATCAAGAGAGAAGTAGAGTCATTTTCTCATAGACTTCTATACAACCAGAGGAGTCGCCCCCTGGTGGACACTAGAGAGAATGCAGCTTTCGGACACTTCAGCTTTTAGTTTGCCATCTGGTCACAGTTTATTTAGTTGTTTCGAGCTTTCAAGAGCTTTTTCAATCACGAGCCATTGTCCTTTATTCCTCGTGCAACATGAAACTGATGTTTTGGTGCCGCTCATACCGGCTTCATCTGTATTTCTTTAAGTGAGCCTGTCATCAGCTCTCCCGGTCACAAGTAATGTGTTGGGAAATCATGCACACACAGAAGCACGACAGTCGGTCACTTCATGGACGTGTCCTGTCTATTGAAGAGAGCAAAGACAAAGAGCGCTTTCTCTGCCCTATTTCTGGACTGAAGGACAGTGGGAGCCTTCATGTTGCTCTGACACAAACACACACAGGCTGAGTCTGCACTGCAGCTTACATAACAGGATTATAGGCGGAGGATTGTGAAGCCATTTATTATATTACCGTTATTACATTTTAACCCTGGAAGCAGGAACATAAACTCCAGAAATTCTCATTTCTTTTATTATATGACTTGGTTATTAGACAGAAAATAATTCATTCTGTTTAACTATCAATTGTCTTTTCCTCCACTAAGGAAATGTTTAAAATTGTAGTGTTTAGAATTCAGTATTTTAACCAAAGTGTTAAAAACAACCAGTTTTAAATAAGTTAAAGTTACTACAAGGAACTGTCCACGGTGGACCGGTCTCTGCTGGAGGATCTGGGTCTGTCCACGGTGGACCGGTCTCTGCTGGAGGATCTGGGTCTGTCCACGGTGGACCGGTCTCTGCTGGAGGATCTGGGTCTGTCCACGGTGGACCGGTCTCTGCTGGAGGATCTGGGTCTGTCCGCGGTGGACCGGTCTCTGCTGGAGGATCTGGGTCTGTCCACGGTGGACCGGTCTCTGCTGGAGGATCTGGGTCTGTCCACGGTGGACCGGTCTCTGCTGGAGGATCTGGGTCTGTCCACGGTGGACCGGTCTCTGCTGGAGGATCTGGGTCTGTCCGCGGTGGACCGGTCTCTGCTGGAGGATCTGGGTCTGTCCACGGTGGACCGGTCTCTGCTGGAGGATCTGGGTCTGTCCACGGTGGACCGGTCTCTGCTGGAGGATCTGGGTCTGTCCACGGTGGACCGGTCTCTGCTGGAGGATCTGGGTCTGTCCACGGTGGACCTGTCTCTGCTGGAGGATCTGGGTCTGTCCACGGTGAACCGGTCTCTGCTGGAGGATCTGGGTCTGTCCACGGTGGACCGGTCTCTGCTGGAGGATCTGGGTCTGTCCACGGTGGACCGGTCTCTGCTGGAGTCTGAGCTGAAGGAGGTTCTGGTGAACCTGCATGAGTTCATCTGGTTTCACCAGAATCCGACCCGGTGGCTCCGATGACGAGCATCAAGAATAACTCTATAGAAACAGACCATCTTCTCTCTGATGGTCTCTGTACTGATGGAGGTCTGATAGAGGATCAGGACTACACTGAGACTGGTTCATAGAGGATCAGGACTACACTGACACTGGTTCACATAGAGGATCAGGACTACACTGAGACTGGTTCAGATAGAGGATCAGGACTACACTGAGACTGGTTCAGATAGAGGATCAGGACTACACTGACACTGGTTCACATGGAGGACCAGGACTACACTGACACTGGTTCACATAGAGGACCTGGACTACACTGACACTGGTTCACATAGAGGACCTGGACTACACTGAGACTGGTTCAGGACCAGTTTAAAGTTTCTCACTGTCACTTTTAATAGATATACATTTTTGCTCCAAACTTAAGCAGGATTATTTCCATTAATATTAGTTTTAATAGATATAAAAAGTATATCGTTGCCTCTGTTTTGTCACTTAAGCGACTCAACCTGTGACTGTAAAGCTGAAGACTCACCAGCTAAGAACAGCTTGATGGAGGTCAGTGAACACTGCAGCGAGGATGAGGAGCTTTATGCCGCAGTGTGTTTACAACCCTGCTGCTGCTCAACTGTTATCTGCAGCCAGCGAGTGCACCGAGCCGCCGGCTCCATCAATCTCAGTAATGGGGAATTAGGCCAGGCCCAATTCCTGGAAAGAGACCAGGGACACGTGATCGGAATAAAGCAGAGGAGAGGATGGGAGGTGAAGGTGTTAGAGATGTAGAGAGATAGATGAGAGCCGGCATGAGGTTGTGTTCAGGGCATCTTGAGTTTAATGTCATAAAATGTTCTTATCCATAGTGAAGTTTATAATCAAAGAACTTATTACACCGAAGTCATTTAGACTGGTTTTATTGACATCAACAAAAATCTATTGGCTGTGAGAAGTCACTGAATTGAATCAGGGAGGAACGTCATGCTGGGAGATAAGACACAGAGTTCACCAGCGTACGAGCAAAAGAGAGCGTTTGAGCCGACGCGCTCAGATTAGTGAGCCTCACCGGAGGGAAGCAAAAGGTCACGCAGAGGATTCGGGAGAGCGGTGAGTGATGGGCACTTTGTTCATATCCAGTCCAGAAAAACGACACCCGAGCCGCCCTCGAGGGGAACTCCCACTCCGGTTACATCAGGACCACGCTTTGACGCTAAGCCCAGCAGTTAGACGGTAAACACAAACCTCTGCACTGCTTCATCTGGGCTCGCTGTTGGGCCACGAAGAGACGGCTGGAATGTCACAATGGATTAAAAGATGAAGCTGAGAGTGGCCCCCTGCAGGCTTTACAGCTCCATTAGCTTCGTAGCTGACGTAAGAACAACAAAAGAACAAATGTATAGAGATGGACCGTTTTCTGCAGGTAAACCACCCACAAGAGTTCTGTTGAGCCACGTAGAAACATCACGTCTCCCTGGAAGGAGACCCGGCTGTGAGCTAGTTCGCCTCAGGCGTGCCATTACCAAGTGTGGTCTGGACTGTAACCCCCACGGCTGTGTTTTAATGGTGCTTCTGTGAGTGCATGCAGCCCGAACACAACATGGGTCCCCTGGTATCCAGGTCCTTCATATTGGTTTTAGGGCCGGGGGGGGGGGGCTCTGTGTCAGCAGGCTGACCTGAAGGAAAGCGTCGGACAAACAGGAGGTGGTTTCATGATGTTACACCGTGTTGTACACATATTGTTCACAGTAAATCTTAACTTTCCATCAGCTGTGATAAAGGATGTGACTCTCACCTTCCTCCGTCTCAAGCGTTGATTTTCTGTCGGATCTTTGGAGTCTCTTCTTCAAACCGTTGTCTCAGGAAGTCAGAGGTCTCATGGTGCACAGTTGGTTTGTATAGTTGACCGTTGTGTTCTGAGTCTGAACTATATGCCTCCTGTTTTATTTAACAGAAGAGAGGTCAAAGGTCAGAGCGAGCCTAACCCTCTGAAGCTGGTGTAGATTAATGATGAGAACTTCCCAGAGAGGAGGCAGACTTCAGGTCACCTCTCCTCTAAAAGGCCTTCTTCAGTAAGACATGTTTAGAACATGTCTTTGCAGCGCTTCATGTTACCTTCGCTCTCTCTAAAGACTCCAGACTTCCATTTAAGTCGCAGACCTGCTGGACTATCGCTGCCCCGATGAGTCTCTCTGTGTTACTGTGTGACTCTGGTGTTTTTAAAGGCTTCGTTCAGATCAACCAGTCACACAGTAACACTGAAGACACTCCCGTGTTCTGTGATTTACTCTCTCATTCTCTGCATGGTTCACTTTGTGCTGCTGCAGCTTCACCTCAATCTCACGACATGCACTTCACATTTGACAGAGCTGTGGAAACGTCACCACGTCTGACCGGGTCTGACCGGGTCTGACCCGGTCTGACCCGGTCAGACCGGGTCTGGTCTGGTCTGGTCTGACCCGGTCTGACCCGGTCTGGTCTGGTCTGGTCTGACTTGGGTGCTTCTTCAGACGGGAGGCCGCCACGTTAAATTGAAGTGCACGTCTGAAAGGGGCTTTAGCGGGAAACGGACTGACCCGTTTGCCAATAATGCTTTTGCGATGAGGAAGGACAAAGACGGCACAAAGGGGAATGAAAAGAAGAGCGAACACGGAGACGATGCAGGAGACAAGAATCACGAGGGTCAGATGTTCCTGGAGAATCCTTTAAAAGATGTATTGATTTCTCAAAGGTTGACAGATGCATGTGTCTCCCTGACGGCTGTGTGTGTGTGTGTGTGTGTGTGTGTGTGTGTGTGTGTGTGTGTGTGTGTGTGTGTGTGAGGGAGGGAGGGAGGGAGGGGGGGGCTTTAAATATTTCAGAAGGCCATTTTCATTTATATAATGGGAATTATCCAAGTCACGAAACCTAATTAGAGGGAGGGTGTGAAGTTCACCTCTCCTCCCACCTCCTCACCCAAACCTCCATTCAAATCTGAATACACAAAAAACTAACGTGCCATATTCCGTTTCGTGACGCTCTCATTTTAAATCCAGTCATCATCGTTCATATCGATACAGTCAATGTGTTTATTGATCTTTATTGATCTATGAAGAACACAAAGTCCCTCGTAGATCCGGCCTCTTCATTTTGCTCTCAAAGTGCAACAGAATGATGCATTTTACTTTCAAATAGGCGGCAAAATGTTCCTTCTAAATGCAAAGCCGATGAGTAATTGTGTTCAATAATCATGGTCTAAATATTGACTAAAGTAATTGTGATAATGAACCAGTCCTGGATCTTGATCGGCATCATATCACCAGGTTCTTGCCACAGTGGCTCATGGATTTCATTTCTTTAAGTACAGGTAATAATAATATTATTCATCATTATTCATTCTTTTCTTTTAAAGGTATTTTTTCTCCACCGCTGTCTTTGAGTTTGAAAACACAGCTGTGATGAAGAAGCTTAGAACATGACTAGATACTGGCATCACTGTCGAGGCCATAAAGACATTACAATATTAAAGAGGAGGGGTGTGAACAGGGGAGAGAGGGAGAAGAGGACTAGAGAGAGAGGTGGTTTTGAAGAGGAAAGAGGGGACGAGAGAGAGAGAGAGAGGTGATGAAAGGAGAGGAAGCGTCAGTAGATGAGTGTAAAGAGTGGACGTC
>JAFEUB010001325.1:70000-75000 GCA_024529925.1 Ophthalmolycus amberensis | reverse complement strand
GGAGGACTGAGTCCTTTCAGAGCATTTTGAAGGATGCGTGTCCGTCTCCTCCTTATAAACACCCACAATCCTTTGCGAATGATTCATCTCTTGTTCACCGATTGGGAAACAGAGGAAACATGCGAGTAAACTTTTACTGACGTCCCCTCAGCAGTCCACCAAGATCCACTTCTGAACAAGTTGAGGAGATAAATTCTTAATTCAGTTGCTGATTCTTCATTGGTCTCAGATCTACGAGGCCGAATTAAAGGCACAGCGACAGACTCGTTCAGCGAGCTGTTAATATCTCTGAGGCAGAGAGACAGCGGGTAGAGCTGCCACATCTTCACAACTCTGAATTAAACCAGCGTGGGTGATTGTTGGAGCCTCTTTCCTCCGGAGGACATTACTTGGAAGCACCCTCCCGACCTTCCTTCACTCCTTGAAGCGCCAAAAGTTTCCAGATGTTAATATTTGGCTCTGAAAGTCTCGCCTGCCTGCATAACTCCCAGAATTCCCTTTTGATTCTGGCTTTCTTCTTCCAACTCCACTGCACCTCACTGCTGCCTCCTCTAGTGGCACTAAAACATGTATTTATTTCATATTTATCTATCATCATGAATAAATATGTCCCTATATTTGGGTATATTTGCACTGGTTAAAATCAAAAGACGAAGAAATAACGTCAATGGAGAGCAAAAAACAGCCTAAAAATTGCTTTTTTTTATTACATTATTCATATTATTAAAAATATACATATCTAGATTATGTAAGAAAACCAGTGAGGAAAATTATAGAAGTTATGTAATTGTAACTTAATGAGAAAAATAAGTTTCTTGAATATAACACATAAGAAAACAACAGTGTCCTAAAGTTAGCAGCAGATGTGTTGCATTGACTTGAATGGGCTGTGATGTCATCCATTTGACCATCATTCATTGGCTCACCAAACAGGAAACGAGCCGTTGAACCAGTTGTTGTGTGCTCGTTGTTCTGGTGCAAAGGTTTACACTTTTATGCCGAAGTGCAGACGACCTGAGGCCCCTGAAGAGCCAGTATTCACTTCCTCTGATCTCTCAGATGCAGTTTATTTTAATGTGAATAAATGAATGCGTGGGAACTGAGTTATAATTCATGTGTGTTTGAGATAACCCTGCTAATGACTTCCCTCATTAGAGTGAAGTGAAAGCATCTTTTTCTCTGCAGCTTGCTGGCAGAAGGATGAGTGCATGAACACCGGCTGTAACACAGTGTGTGTGTGTGTGTGTGTGTGTGTGTGTGAATAATATTTATAGAAGTCTGATAGGACGATACAGACAGGAGAGGGTCACATATAGTTCACTGGATTTTACAAATTTTCCAGAAATCTGCAGAAAACCTGGAAATATGAGGTTATTTTAGAAATAAATGGATGAATTAACAATATTAAATATGATGTATATGTTATTCATTGGTTCATTTCTTCTCTTCTGCAGATCAATGTGCGCGTCACCACCATGGACGCTGAGCTGGAGTTTGCCATCCAGCCCAACACGACGGGCAAGCAGCTCTTTGACCAGGTGAGACACACACACACACGTTCCTGTTTTCATTCCTTTCAAGGACCGTGATCCTTGAGCAGTTTTGTGGGGACAAACACTTCCACAGGAAATACATCTGTCAATAACATGTTTTTGACAGTGAACTCTATGACCTGCTGGAAGAATCACATTGTTTGTTATCCATTAAGTGAAAAGCAATACTGAAAGTGATCGTGTGCGTGTGCGTGTGTGTGTGTGTGTGTGTGTGTGTGTGTGTGTGTGTGTGTGTGTGTGTGCGTGCGCCAGTGGGTGCTTGGCTGGGTTTGGGTTTGGTACTGGTTCTGCACAGAGATGGCACACAAAGTGCTCTTTGTCTACACTGGGAGCTTTTCGGCAGACAGTGGGTGTAAGTGTTGGGTGGATGGTGTGTGGGTCTGAATGTGTGTCTGGGAAGCAAAAGGGCAGCTTTCAGCATTGTTTCATGTCAGGCTCTGAAGGTTTGCGGTGACGAAGACAGAATGAAAGAGAGTCGTGTCGTCGCTGCTCTTTTGTCCTAGTTTTGCTTTATAGTACGAGATCAAACCTCAGAATAGCTTTTATGGAACAATACGTCTGTCTTATCAGATTTAATCACGTTGCTTTGTGAGAGACACCCATCCATTACTTTCCCAGAGTCCGTACATTGTACTGCTCATCTCGTACCGTTTGTGTATTGTTCTTCCTGCTGTGGATAACGGACCAATCAGGGCTCAATAATAGCTTTTTTCCAGAGAACAGCTTTGGAACATTCTGTCCATACTTTCAAAATTGGAAGAGAAAATTGGCTTTTTATACTCTGCTTAGTGCATGGCTGTAAGGGGGGGGGGGGGGGGGGGCAATGTCGGTCAGCCAGTCCACCATTTTGGTTCAGAGTAGTCCAAATAGGACTGCACAGTTCATTGAATATTAAACGTGATCACGATCTTTTGGGCTTCCCACGATGAAGTGAGCGTTACAGACGTTATGATGTTCATGTTTTAAATGCGTGCTCCGCTCATAGAAACCTTCCGAAACTAAAACAGCCGGCAGCCGTTAACTGATGGCATTTTGAAGGAACCGGTATGTTTCTTGCTCTGTTTACGTGTTCTATTGGTTTGAGTTCGGGACGTTTTAGCTGACAGAAGGTGTGGAAGTGTGCTGACAGGTGTAGAAGTGATGACCTCAGTGGTGGATGAAGTTTCACATGTTCATCATGAACTAAAGATAGATGGAGATGAAATAGATACCTCCTCTTTGAAAAAAGACAGAATGATGAGAAGATAAATAATATGACGTATCAACAGGGAGAACAACAAGTTTTATAGTATAGTTATAGTATAGTGATAGTATAGTTATAGTATAGTGATAGTATAGTTATAGTATAGTTATAGTATAGTGATAGTATAGTGATAGTATAGTTATAGTATAGTTATAGTATAGTTATAGTATAGTGATAGTATAGTTATAGTATAGTGATAGTATAGTTATAGTATAGTGATAGTATAGTTATAGTATAGTGATAGTATAGTTATAGTATAGTGATAGTATAGTTATAGTATAGTTATAGTATAGTTATAGTATAGTTATAGTATAGTTATAGTATAGTTATAGTATAGTTATAGTATAGTTATAGTATAGTTATAGTATAGTTATAGTATAGTTATAGTATAGTTATAGTATAGTTATAGTATAGTGATAGTATAGTTATAGTATAGTGATAGTATAGTTATAGTATAGTGATAGTATAGTTATAGTATAGTTATAGTATAGTTATAGTATAGTTATAGTATAGTGATAGTATAGTTATAGTATAGTGATAGTATAGTTATAGTATAGTTATAGTATAGTTATAGTATAGTGATAGTATAGTTATAGTATAGTGATAGTATAGTTATAGTATAGTGATAGTATAGTTATAGTATAGTTATAGTATAGTTATAGTATAGTGATAGTATAGTTATAGTATAGTGATAGTATAGTTATAGTATAGTTATAGTATAGTTATAGTATAGTGATAGTATAGTTATAGTATAGTGATAGTATAGTTATAGTATAGTGATAGTATAGTTATAGTATAGTTATAGTATAGTGATAGTATAGTTATAGTATAGTGATAGTATAGTTATAGTATAGTTATAGTATAGTGATAGTATAGTTATAGTATAGTTATAGTATAGTGATAGTATAGTTATAGTATAGTGATAGTATAGTTATAGTATAGTGATAGTATAGTTATAGTATAGTTATAGTATAGTGATAGTATAGTTATAGTATAGTGATAGTATAGTTATAGTATAGTTATAGTATAGTGATAGTATAGTTATAGTATAGTGATAGTATAGTTATAGTATAGTGATAGTATAGTTATAGTATAGTTATAGTATAGTGATAGTATAGTTATAGTATAGTTATAGTATAGTTATAGTATAGTTATAGTATAGTGATAGTATAGTTATAGTATAGTTATAGTATAGTTATAGTATAGTTATAGCTATAGAGTTGACGAGGACAGACTGAACTCTCTCTCTCTCTCTGTCTGTCTGTCTCTCTGTCTCTCTCTCTGTCTGTCTCTTTTTCTCTCTTTCTGAACGTGATGCCTCAGTATATCAAACTGATTCATATTTCCTCAGCGTGGACATATTTGGTGATGTGGTGTGAAAACACATCTCGTCTCCCATGAGATCATTTCACTGTATCTATGTGGAGGTTCACACATCACACTGTGAGCTCTGTGATAGAAGAGCATGGAGCAGATTCACATGAATGAAGAGAGAGTGCTCCATTCATTTTCTCATAGACTTCTATACAACCAGAGGAGTCGCCCCTGGTGGACACTAGAGAGAATGCAGCTCTAACACATGAAGCTTTGGTGTGGTCTTCTGATATCAGGAACATGATTTAAAAATTTAATTAAAAGTGAAGACGAAGGCTGTGATATGTGTCAATAATAAAATATATTCAAGCTTTTTGGGGGATTATCTATAGTTTAGTAATAATAATGGTTCGAAAGATTATGTGAAAAAGATTATGTGAAATCAAAAACCTTTTTCCTGGGGGGAAAACCCCAAACCCACAATCTTTTATTCACTGTAGACATTTGGGATTTAATGATGATTTCAGGAACCGGCCGATATATCTTCATATTCCTTCCTCTCTCGTCTCGACGCGCCCAAATCTGTCATCCACATTCTGCAGGCTTCACTTCTACATCTGCATGCTGAGCTCACAGCATCCGCATAGCTGCCTCTGCATACCGCAGTGTGTGTGTGTGTGTGTGTGTGTGTGTGTGTGTGTGTGTGTTTCAGTCTTTAGTTTATGCGTATGAAGTGTTTGGTACTCGTGGATGTTTGATGTGTTTATGTGAGCTTTTCTTTCTGTCTCTGAGTGAGAGAGTTAATTAGATTGTTAGTCAGTTGTATTGATTATAAATCACATCAGAGTCTGAGTCCACATCCCCCAGTGACTCTCTCTCTCTCTCTCTCT
>JAFEUB010001325.1:47500-65000 GCA_024529925.1 Ophthalmolycus amberensis | reverse complement strand
TCACTACGAACATCCTGTGATTGTACAAACAAACAATGAAAAGCAGTCGCCTGGTAGCTGAGTCTGAGTGTGATCGTGTGATATTGTGATATTGTGATCGTGTGATATTGTGATATTGTGATTGTGTGGTCGTGTGATATTGTGATATTGTGATCGTGTGATATTGTGATATTGTGATCGTGTGATCGTGTGATATTGTGATCGTGTGATATTGTGATATTGTGATCGTGTGATATTGTGATATTGTGATTGTGTGGTCGTGTGATATTGTGATATTGTGATTGTGTGGTCGTGTGATATTGTGATATTGTGATTGTGTGGTCGTGTGATATTGTGATATTGTGATTGTGTGGTCGTGTGATATTGTGATATTGTGATTGTGTGGTCGTGTGATATTGTGATATTGTGATTGTGTGGTCGTGTGATATTGTGATATTGTGATCGTGTGATATTGTGATCGTGTGATATTGTGATATTGTGATCGTGTGCTATTGTGATCGTGTGATATTGTGATCGTGTGATATTGTGATATTGTGATATTGTGATTGTGTGGTCGTGTGATATTGTGATCGTGTGATATTGTGATATTGTGATCGTGTGATATTGTGATATTGTGATTGTGTGGTCGTGTGATATTGTGATATTGTGATTGTGTGGTCGTGTGATATTGTGATATTGTGATCGTGTGATATTGTGATCGTGTGATATTGTGATATTGTGATCGTGTGATATTGTGATCGTGTGATATTGTGATCGTGTGATATTGTGATCGTGTGATCGTGTGATATTATGATATTGTGGTCGTGTGGTCGTGTGGTCGTGTGATATTGTGATATTGTGATCGTGTGATATTGTGATCGTGTGATATTGTGATCGTGTGATATTGTGATCGTGTGATATTGTGATATTGTGATCGTGTGATCGTGTGATATTGTGATATTGTGATTGTGTGATATTGTGATCGTGTGATCGTGTGATCGTGTGATATTGTGATATTGTGATCGTGTGATATTGTGATCGTGTGATATTGTGATCGTGTGATATTGTGATATTGTGATCGTGTGATATTGTGATCGTGTGATATTGTGATCGTGTGATCGTGTGATATTGTGATCGAGTGGTCGTGTGATATTGTGATCGTGTGATATTGTGATATTGTGATCGTGTGATATTGTGATCGTGTGATCGTGTGATATTGTGATATTGTGATCGTGTGATATTGTGATCGTGTGATATTGTGATCGTGTGATCGTGTGATATTGTGATCGTGTGATATTGTGATCGTGTGATCGTGTGATATTGTGATCGTGTGGTCGTGTGATATTGTGATCGTGTGGTCGTGTGATATTGTGATATTGTGATCGTGTGATATTGTGATCGTGTGATATTGTGATATTGTGATCGTGTGATATTGTGATCGTGTGGTATTGTGATATTGTGATTGTGTGGTCGTGTGATATTGTGATATTGTGATCGTGTGATATTGTGATCGTGTGATCGTGTGATCTTGTGATATTGTGATCGTGTGATATTGTGATCGTGTGATATTGTGATTGTGTGATATTGTGATCGTGTGATCGTGTGATATTGTGATCGTGTGATATTGTGATATTGTGATCGAGTGGTCGTGTGATATTGTGATATTGTGATCGTGTGATCGTGTGATATTGTGATATTGTGGTCGTGTGATATTGTGATATTGTGATATTGTGATATTGTGATCGTGTGATATTGTGATCGTGTGATATTGTGATCGTGTGATATTGTGATCGTGTGATCGTGTGATATTGTGATCGTGTGATATTGTGATCGTGTGATCGTGTGATATTGTGATATTGTGATCGTGTGATATTGTGATCGTGTGATCGTGTGATATTGTGATCGAGTGGTCGTGTGATATTGTGATCGTGTGATATTGTGATATTGTGATCGTGTGATATTGTGATCGTGTGATCGTGTGATATTGTGATATTGTGATCGTGTGATATTGTGATCGTGTGATATTGTGATCGTGTGATATTGTGATCGTGTGATATTGTGATCGTGTGATCGTGTGATATTGTGATCGTGTGATATTGTGATATTATGATCGTGTGATATTGTGATATTGTGATATTGTGATCGTGTGATATTGTGATCGTGTGATATTGTGATATTGTGATCGTGTGATATTGTGATATTGTGATATTGTGATTGTGTGGTCGTGTGATATTGTGATCTTGTGATCGTGTGATATTGTGATCGTGTGATCGTGTGATATTGTGATCGTGTGATATTGTGATCGTGTGATCGTGTGATATTGTGATCGTGTGATCGTGTGATCGTGTGATATTGTGATATTGTGATCGTGTGATATTGTGATATTGTGATCGAGTGGTCGTGTGATATTGTGATATTGTGATCGTGTGATATTGTGATCGTGTGATATTGTGATCGTGTGGTCGTGTGATATTGTGATATTGTGATATTGTGATCGTGTGATATTGTGGTCGTGTGATATTGTGATATTGTGATCGTGTGGTCGTGTGATATTGTGATCGTGTGATATTGTGATCGTGTGATATTATGATATTGTGGTCGTGTGGTCGTGTGATATTGTGATCGTGTGATATTGTGATCGTGTGATATTATGATATTGTGGTCGTGTGGTCGTGTGATATTGTGATCGTGTGGTCGTGTGATATTGTGATATTGTGATCGTGTGATATTGTGATCGTGTGATATTGTGATCGTGTGATATTGTGGTCGTGTGATATTGTGATATTGTGATCGTGTGGTCGTGTGATATTGTGATCGTGTGGTCGTGTGATATTGTGATCGTGTGATATTGTGATATTGTGATCGTGTGATATTGTGGTCGTGTGATATTGTGATATTGTGATCATGTTTCGTCAGAGCGCAGCTGGAGAACGAGAAGAAGAAGCGCGAGCACGCGGAGAAAGAGAAGGAGCGGATAGAGCGGGAGAAGGACGAGCTGATGGAGAAGCTGAGGCACATCGAGATGCAGACGCACAGAGCTCAGAGAGGTGCAGCGAGCTCAGTGTGTGAATGAATGAACCCTCAGTCAGAGACACCATGGGTTTAACGCCCGCTACACGTGTCGGCCACTAGAGGGTGCTCACGTGCTGAAGTGTTCCTATGAAGCACACCATGAAGCTGATCATGTGTTTAGATGTTTATGATGAATATTGACGTGCGTGTGTGTGTGTGTGTTGTGTGTGTGTGTGTCCATGCAGAGCTGGAGGAGCAGACCCGCAGGGCGCTGGATCTGGAGCAGGAGAGGAAGCGGGCCAAGGAGGAGGCGGAGCGTCTGGAGGGGGAGAAGCAGGTGGCGGAGGAGGCCAAGGCAGCGCTGGCTCAGCAGGCTGCCGACCAGATGAAGAACCAGGAGCAGCTGGTACCGGCACCACACACAGCGCTGCGCTGACTCCTCCCTCTCTGCTGTTCACACCCTGAACCCTGAAGCAGCTTATGCTCGCGTCACATGTTTCTCTCTGTGGTCTTGATCTTCTCTGTAACATGAAGTTCTGCTCCTCTATAGAAACAGAACCATCATGAGTAGAAGAAGAGAGAACTAGAACATGACTTTAGTGCAGAATAACAGTTATGATGACGTCAATCAAGTTTCTTTGATAATTTATATTTTGTGTTCGACGATTGTGTTCATTGAGTCAAACATCACAGCGATTATACATCTATTCATTCAACACCAGCTGTGTTTATATCTGACCGATATGCTGTTTGTTTGTTTATCAAACATGAGAAGTTGCTGATTCTCTCTTTCATATTGTTGTAAATTAGTTGTTTGGAAACCAGGTTGAGTTCCGTTTGGTAACCTTTTGGTTTCCCGGTGTGTGTGGTTATCTTCCCAACAGGCTGCTGAGTTGGCAGAGTTCACTGCTAGAATCGCTCTGCTGGAGGAAGCCAAGAGGAGAAAAGAAGACGAAGCAACAGAGTGGCAGCACAAAGTAACAGAACCGTTTATAGATATCATATAACTCAACAACTCTGGGTAGAAGTCTCATTATGTGGAAGAGAAAAAGACCCAAAGCCTGGGCTCAAACCCTCACTTCACAAACGTCACAATGATCATAATTAAATGTGTGTTTCCACATCTTCTGTATCTATGTCTGTAAACTGTCAGCTGGGCTTCTCTCTCTGAACGCGAGCGTGAATGTTCTCCACAGGCTTTGTCAGCACAGGACGACCTGGAGAAGACCAGGGAGGAGCTGAAGACGGCCATGACGTCTCCGCCGGCGCCGGAGCAGGACGAGGAGGACCAGACGAGCGCCGAGCTGCTGCTCAGCGACGGAGTCGGCGACCGCAGCGAAGAGGAGCGCGTGACGGAGGCGCAGAAGAACGAGCGGGTCAAGAAGCAGCTGCAGGTAGATCACGTCATCGGCCTTCAATGGAGGCGATGGACACACGAGCTCGTCTGAATAGACTAGCACAAATAACTCACATCGCACTTTATATCTACTCAGTTCAATTCAATTGACAAACTAATATTTATTCAGTTTTCCACTATAATTTTATTTGAAACTGTTGTGTTCATTTTGCAGAAAGTTTTTAATTTAATAAAAACATATTTTCTATATTTGTATTTATTTGACACAGAACTATAAAAAAAAGAGGCTTTACTGTGTGTTTTTTACATTGAGACTATTTATTGAACTATCATAAGTCATGCTATATTAATAAAAATAAAATATATATATAAAATTCTAATTGCTATCCTTTTACCATTCATTATTTCAAATAAAAATACAATCATTTATTTTCTAACCATTTGAATTGTTTTTATGCAAATAACCACTATTGCATAAAAACAATTAAAATGGTTAGAAAATAAATGATTGTATTTTTATTTGAATTTTTGCTTTGATTAAAAACAATTATTGTCATTCATAGTTGACAATAATAATATATAATAATTATATATTTTAAGCAGCTTAGAGATAATGTTATGAAGTTAAACAGGTCATAATTCAGCTCTAATATCTATTTCATATTACTGTGAAATACTTCAAACAATTCTCGCCCAAAACACACTACATTTTACACATTACATTTTACACATTACATTTTACATAATTACATTTTACACATTACATTTTACACATTACATTTTACACATTACATTTTACACATTACATTTTACACATTACATTTTACATAATTACATTTTACACATTACATTTTACACATTACATTTTACATAATTACATTTGATGAATGTACCTTCTACAGTGATCATTTCTACAACACATCATGATACAACCTTATAAAACTGTACAGCACAAATACTGTTAATAACTATAAGCAGACAAAGAAAGAGACTGTGTGTCTGAAAGTAGACGGTTCAAACACACACGGAGACAATTAAAATGCATTCCGGGGGTTAAGTGCAGCGTCAGGTGTTTCCAGTTACTCTGGTTGATTAGTACTCTGCTCAGGTTGAAGGCAGGCGGAGCTGTGGTGGGGATTGAGTGGGTCACAAAGGTGCGATTAGTCCAGCTGTACCAGGTCCACGCAGATCGGCCCGATAACTGGAAACACCTGTGAGGCTGTTCAGAGGCTTTAAAAGTCAGACAAACCGGCCGACACGACAACGCTGCTCCAAAGGAAACGACGTGTTCAAACACAAGACCGGGTTTTCTTATCACACAGTTTATCCAGAAACCCAAATGTGTACATGCACAAGTTAGTTTATTATTAATGCACATTACTTGCTTAGACCATGAATCATTCAGTTTTTCATCTTTCTGCTACACATACAGATGAAAACGCATCAATGTTTAGCAAAAATGGAAACAAGACAACAAATATACTGATTTGAATGCACCGTGATCGCTAAAGGACGTGTAAAGACAGAAGACGGCCCTCTTCTGATGTTGACTAAACCTGGATGATGATGATGATGCGCCTGCAATGTCTTGTACCTCTCATCACGCCGCTGTCTGTTTCCTGTCTCCTGTCTCCTGTCTTCTGTCTCCTGTCTTCTGTCTCCTGTCTTTCTTCTGTCTTCTGTCTTCTGTCTTCTGTCTTCTGTCTTCTGTCCAGGCGTTGAGTTCGGAGCTAGCCGAGGCCCGAGACGACACCAAGAAGACCCAGAACGACATGCTGCACGCCGAGAACGTCCGAGTGGGCCGAGACAAGTACAAAACCCTGCGGCAGATCCGCCAGGGCAACACCAAGCAGCGCATCGACGAGTTTGAGTCCATGTGAGCCGGGAGAGACGGCTGGTCTCGTTGCCATGTCAACGCCTCACTTAAACCTCGTAAAGCCCAAAAACCCGCCGCCGCCACCAGGAGCTCCTGCTGTTCGTGTTTCTATTCGGGAGAACGAGCGGCTAACGGGCTTCGTAGCTTCAGCCTCGCCAAAGCTCTGCCTAGCAGCGGTTCGGCCAATCACACCGCTACCTGCTTTTAGAGCTCCGCCCCCTCCGCCCCCCCTCCCCCAACCCCAGCGAAGCACACGTCCTTCTAATTCCGAAGGAAAAATAGCAAGCGGCCTCTCCTGACATCGACTTGGGCAGTTTTTAACGCTCGCATGTGATAGTCCAGCGACAGCACCGCTGAATGATGCTTCTTACTCGACAGAATGAAACGGCCGTTTGTAGCTGGTTGATGTTGTCGGCACGCTTTAATATCTGCATCTTACTTTTACGTCTTGTGTCATCAGTTGGACAATTCAAATAATTTGTGTTAAAAAACAACAACAAAGCCTTATTCGTCTTATTTCCTCCTCCAGTGTGACTGTTTGTGATTTTGTGTTTGGGAAAAGTGAGCTTGTTGACTTTGATCTGTTAATAATAACATCAGATGACTTCTATGATCTCGACTCGCTGTCACTTCACTCTGAGAGCTTCAGATATTTTACATTCTTACTGTGCTGGCATCCTCTATCCATTGAGACATTATCTTGTATGTATGTATATATATATGTATATATATATATATATATATATATATATATACACAGTCAGTAGATGGATTTATTCTCACAGGATGTTGTGTCAGATAGACGTGTTCGAACCTGACGCAGCAAATGAATTTGCTGCGTGAAGCCTGTTTGTGAACGTCTTTCTGTTTCGACTGTGCACATTAAACCGACAGCAATGACTTATTCTCTCAATAACACGAGGAGGCGTTACCAAAGGGTTATGTAAACATCATGTTTTGACAGTTACAGCAGAAGAATCATAAAAATCACCACAAGAACAAACTCTCACTGATTAATAACGTCCACAAAAGATAACACATGATTAGATAACGTCTGTTGTGTCAAATATGTTTTGTTCCAAAGTATTCATCCACAGAAATATCATCGGCAAACACCGTTAGCTCTGTCGGCACTGCTGCATTGTGTTGCGCTGTTACCGTTGTTAGCGCTGTTAGCACCGTTAGCACCGTTAGCTGCAAGCCGCCGCCATGGAGGCAAAAGATATGCTCTGAATTATGTAATGACCACCTTTTGAATACAAAGATGTAAAATGAATGTTTGACCGGATACAAAGAAACCTTCGCTTGAGAAACAAGCTGCTGATGTCCCAAGCGGTCTAAAAAAATCCACCAATACAAAAAAAAAAGTAAATCGATCGATAGATGCATCATCACCAATTCATCTGTAGCGGAAAGAGCAAAAAAAAAAAAGTATGAATTATACATAGTTTGTTCTGTAGTTTTCATTTATTTGTATTTAATCTCTATTTGGTCAGAACATGTTTCGCAAAGAATTTGTGCAAAATCAAAGAAATATTAGTCGTTTGTCTACGTCTGTAATGAAGCTGTTAATTTATCTCCATAACATCAAACCACAGTTCATCCATCAGCGTCCTTCAGCAAAACAACATCGATCCAAGAAGCAGAAGTCACGAGGAACACGTGGAAAGCTTGACTCTGGCTTTTATTGCTCACGTTTACATCACACACAGGAACAGTCGGCCACAGTTTCACAGGTTCTGCAGGTTTGTTTTCCGTGCTTTTGTTTTGGGTTTTTATTTCCTAAAGCTCAGTTGAGTTCGACGCGCCTGCAGCACAAACGTCTGAGGAGACCCCACCCCAAAAGTCTAAATAAAAGAGGAAAAGGTTTTACAAAGACACAATTAATAACAAGCTACAATTCATCAGTGGAAAAGCATTCAGACAATTTTGTGTGAATCTCTCACGTTCCTTTTCTTTTGTCTTTTGCTGAGATGGATCATTTGTTCAGAGCACGTTGTGTACATAAAGGAACCGTTTGAAGCGATGCCTTTGTGCTCCTTGAATTGTCACAGTTGTACGTGACGGCTTTGGACAATCTTTTGGAATGAAACTTCATCTGCAAGCAGGACAAAGTGAAACAGCAGCAATGGTCAAACACTTTAATATTTTGGTTTCATGTGACCGCTGACCTGAGCAAAAGGGGAAACATGTGAAAAGCAATAAAACAGCCTTTTTACTTGGCTTTGGTCCCTGAAGAGATGACGCTGTATTAAAGCACATGAGAAATGAAGGCGGGAATAAACCGTGACAGACGGGCTCGCTGTTGGCATTTCACATTTCTGTCTTATAGATTTAGGCCATTTCAAAAGAGCAACACATTACACAAACAGAGTGTCCAGACAAAACCCACAGGTGAATCCTCAAAGGTGTGTTCAGACTGAATGTGAAGGCCGATCACATGACGTGAGAAGAAGTTATGAACACGCAGCAGAACGGGAACATCAGTCGGTTCACGAAGACGGCAGCGACCCTCGTGCGTTCTCAGATGAATAGCAAATGAACCGGAATAAATTGCCGTGAAGAAAATGTGATGTCGCGGTGAGAAAGACGGAAAATCATTGCTGCAGTTTGTTGTCTAAAAATCAAGTGCAGTTTAAAGGAAGTCACATAAATGGGACATTTTGACACTTCACCGTACGATCACAGGTGTTCCTCATCACATGAATGAAGCTCACTGCTGCACCAAAATAACCACATATATGCAGTTTGTTATTCAGGTTTTTGACTACTTTCCCGTACAGTAGAAGAGCGGCTCGATAAAATGTTTTTTAAATATCTGTTACTTATTCAGTCTGTCTTTCAAACTCGGTGACGACTGGATCTGGAACGATGTGCCGGAGCCGCGTGGACGGAGGCTGGAAGTGAGTGCGTCCACCCGTCGGTCACGTCTCGATCACGGCCGATAGCTGGAGCCGGCTGCAACCTCTCCCACTGAAGACTAGAGCCGGATGTTAGTGGGGTTTTGCTCACTGATACATTTTAAACAATACTTGCTGGCTTCACAACTGAATTTCCGCAGCTGAAGAACTTCACTGACTGAACGTACGGAGAGGACTAAACACGGATCAGAGGCTCGAGGACAAAGAACTGCAACGGTGGTTAGGTTTAGCTCTGTGGAATCATATTCAGTCTGAACACTCAAGGAACATTTGGGGAGGAAACCACACACAACATTAGCACAGTTAGCAAAGTGAACGTGCCCTTATTCAGCAACACTGACCACAATCTCTTCCTGCAGGTAAACACAGAAAACAGCTCTTAACGAGTTCATGAGAATAGAAACATAGTTGTTGCCCTTATACACTAAATAAGCTGTTTTTATTATCCACAGAAACGTTAACAGCACCTTTTTACAGGTCTGTTTAGATTCAACTAGACGAACGCTAGCACACGGTGCCAGCCAGAGAGAGAGAGGAACCGACTGATGGACAGGAAGTACCGAGGACTTGTTCCTGAGTCCTTCCAGACGACGGCACAGCCCAGAAGAGAGCTTTTCAAGTCAGAGCGCTTCAAGACAAGAAGGAAGAAAACGTGTTCATTTGCCCTCTGGGAAAAGGTGTCAAAAAAGATTTGGAGGTGTGGCACAAATTTCAGATGCAAGCTCATTAAAACCTCATATTTTACTGCACTTTTATTCCAGCAGTGTTCAGAAATACTGTTCCGAGGTTTGAAGCTAACAAGCTAACAATGTGTCTCTTTAGAAATGAGACGTCACCTTTTAGCCACACCTCTTCAATCTGAACACCTTTAACATCATATCCGCTCCTCTACCAGGTTGTTTGGGCTACACAGCACCATGCTCTCAGGTTGTTTGGGCTGCACAGCACCATGCTCTCAGGTTGTTTGGACTACACAGCACCATGCTCTCAGGTTGTTTGGACTACACAGCACCATGCTCTCAGGTTGTTTGGACTACACAGCACCATGCTCTCAGGTAGTTTGGACTACACAGCACCATGCTCTCAGGTAGTTTGAGCTACACAGCACCATGCTCTCAGGTTGTTTGGGCTGCACAGCACCATGCTCTCAGGTTGTTTGGACTACACAGCACCATGCTCTCAGGTTGTTTGGACTACACAGCACCATGCTCTCAGGTTGTTTGGACTGCACAGCACCATGCTCTCAGGTTGTTTGGACTACACAGCACCATGCTCTCAGGTTGTTTGGACTACACAGCACCATGCTCTCAGGTTGTTTGGACTACACAGCACCATGCTCTCAGGTTGTTTGGACTACACAGCACCATGCTCTCAGGTAGTTTGGACTACACAGCACCATGCTCTCAGGTAGTTTGAGCTACACAGCACCATGCTCTCAGGTTGTTTGGACTACACAGCACCATGCTCTCAGGTAGTTTGAGCTACACAGCACCATGCTCTCAGGTTGTTTGGACTGCACAGCACCATGCTCTCAGGTTGTTTGGACTACACAGCACCATGCTCTCAGGTTGTTTGGACTACACAGCACCATGCTCTCAGGTTGTTTGGACTACACAGCACCATGCTCTCAGGTTGTTTGGACTGCACAGCACCATGCTCTCAGGTTGTTTGGACTACACAGCACCATGCTCTCAGGTAGTTTGGACTACACAGCACCATGCTCTCAGGTTGTTTGGACTGCACAGCACCATGCTCTCAGGTTGTTTGGGCTGCACAGCACCATGCTCTCAGGTTGTTTGGGCTGCACAGCACCATGCTCTCAGGTTGTTTGGGCTACACAGCACCATGCTCTCAGGTTGTTTGGGCTACACAGCACCATGCTCTCAGGTTGTTTGGGCTACACAGCACCATGCTCTCAGGTTGTTTGGGCTGCACAGCACCATGCTCTCAGGTTGTTTGGGCTACACAGCACCATGCTCTCAGGTTGTTTGGGCTACACAGCACCATGCTCTCAGGTTGTTTGGGCTACACAGCACCATGCTCTCAGGTTGTTTGGGCTGCACAGCACCATGCTCTCAGGTAGTTTGAGCTGCACAGCGCCATGCTCTCAGGTTGTTTGGGCTGCACAGCACCATGCTCTCAGGTTGTTTGGACTACACAGCACCATGCTCTCAGGTTGTTTGGACTACACAGCACCATGCTCTCAGGTTGTTTGGACTACACAGCACCATGCTCTCAGGTAGTTTGGACTACACAGCACCATGCTCTCAGGTAGTTTGAGCTACACAGCACCATGCTCTCAGGTTGTTTGGGCTGCACAGCACCATGCTCTCAGGTTGTTTGGACTACACAGCACCATGCTCTCAGGTTGTTTGGACTACACAGCACCATGCTCTCAGGTTGTTTGGACTACACAGCACCATGCTCTCAGGTTGTTTGGACTACACAGCACCATGCTCTCAGGTTGTTTGGACTGCACAGCACCATGCTCTCAGGTTGTTTGGACTACACAGCACCATGCTCTCAGGTTGTTTGGACTACACAGCACCATGCTCTCAGGTAGTTTGAGCTACACAGCACCATGCTCTCAGGTTGTTTGGACTGCACAGCACCATGCTCTCAGGTTGTTTGGACTACACAGCACCATGCTCTCAGGTTGTTTGGACTACACAGCACCATGCTCTCAGGTTGTTTGGACTACACAGCACCATGCTCTCAGGTTGTTTGGACTGCACAGCACCATGCTCTCAGGTTGTTTGGACTACACAGCACCATGCTCTCAGGTAGTTTGGACTACACAGCACCATGCTCTCAGGTTGTTTGGACTGCACAGCACCATGCTCTCAGGTTGTTTGGGCTGCACAGCACCATGCTCTCAGGTTGTTTGGGCTGCACAGCACCATGCTCTCAGGTTGTTTGGGCTACACAGCACCATGCTCTCAGGTTGTTTGGGCTACACAGCACCATGCTCTCAGGTTGTTTGGGCTACACAGCACCATGCTCTCAGGTTGTTTGGGCTGCACAGCACCATGCTCTCAGGTAGTTTGAGCTGCACAGCGCCATGCTCTCAGGTTGTTTGGGCTACACAGCACCATGCTCTCAGGTAGTTTGAGCTGCACAGCACCATGCTCTCAGGTCGTTTGAGCTGCACAGCGCCATGCTCTCAGGTTGTTTGGGCTGCACAGCACCATGCTCTCAGGTAGTTTGGACGACACAGCACCATGCTCTCAGGTAGTTTGAGCTGCACAGCACCATGCTCTCAGGTCGTTTGAGCTGCACAGCGCCATGCTCTCAGGTTGTTTGGGCTGCACAGCACCATGCTCTCAGGTAGTTTGAGCTGCACAGCACCATGCTCTCAGTGCACTATACAGTATACACTAAAACTGTTTCCAGAATGTCTCTTTCCTGCACTGAACAAATATATAAATATCGGCTAAGTACCAAAAAGGTGACAAAGTTTGCCACAAATACTCAAAATATTCAACTCGAAATATTTTCTCGTCTTTAAATATTCTCATATAAAACAATGATCTTGCTTATAAAAGTTTATAGGATACAATTTGTATCAACAAAGAGCGGCGTCATCTGGCGAGTTGTTTATATCTATGAACTCATAATCCTGTTCATAAGAATAACAAAGCGCTCGACATCAAGACAACACGTCGAAGGAGAAATACTGACACGCAATTAATTATAATAATCCCATTTGATCAAACTGTTCACTGTTTGGATATTCCACAGGTTTAATGATGAATCGATTTATAACAATAATGGACAGATTCATTGAGAATAATGCTGATAATATTGCAGTCCTTGGACTGAAGTTATTAGCTCATTGATGTCTGAGGTAATCCTGGATGGTTATAAATAATTTAGAAAGGTAATAACACTTTTATTTAGTTATTTTTCTAAAAATCGGAACCAATGAGTTTCATTTAACCGATGAGATTATTAGTGCCTCTGACAAAAGTTGTTCCCACGGTTGTCATGATGGAATAAGAACCTGGAAATCTTGATTTCGGGAACGTGTTTCCCAGCTCTTGCCGGTGTGTTCCTGTCTCTTACTGCAGAGCTGTGGATCTAACCGAAGGGCACAAACCAGCTTCACCCTGTTTGAGCGGGGAACCCTCCTCCTGGTGTCACCACGGACAAACAAGACCCTGTGTCTAATTCACACACGTAAAACAGATTTAATAAATTAACACATTCTTAATGATAAAATACCAACAATCTTCTTTTCCACTCAAACATTCCTGGAGCTCTCTACAGCCACCTTCACATGATTTAGAATTTTAAAATGGTTTAAAGATGGAAAAGAACAGAGGGTGTGCCTAAAAATAAAAGAGAGAATTCTGTACTGAAACCTGCTGAACGGTGAAGTCAGCTGAGCGGGTTATCCTAGCAGAGGAAATAAACACAGCTCGGGGTTTTCGAGTGGAGTTTTTGCTATTTTCTTTTGTGGGTGCCGCTCGAGTTTCACTTCCCTGTCGGGGAAATCCACCAAATCTGATCGGCCACCTGTCAGTTCAGAAAGAAACCATTGATCCGTTTGTTGAACTAAATTTAAGCCTTAAGTACGGTAGGAATATACCAGCAATGCATGAAGAACTTCACGTTTGAACATATATTCCTCTACCGCGCGCTATCGTCTCAGTGACTGAAGAAACAAGTATTTCACTCAGATGGAAAGTAGGAATTAGAGCTGTACGTATACCCTGATATGATTGCAGCAATAACAAAACAAAGTGCCAAAAACAGAATAATTTAAAAAAATATGTCAATAACTTAAAATATAACAAATAAATTAATTTAAAATGAACAACACTGTCACCTTTTTGAAACGCACTAAAAGCCTCCCGAAGCAAAACCGGTGTCTTGATTCAAAGCTTGAGCTCAAACATGCACATTAATCCCCAACCTTTCCTGATCTTAAGTGCTGTAATAGCAGGCATATTTATAGAAAACAATGGCAATTTGGGGATTTCCCTTTACAAAGATACCATTAAAATGAATGAGGCGACTTCCCTGCAATAAAATTAAGCAGTGCATTAACAGCTGTAGATATATGTGCTTTTGGTTTGCTTCTGTCCAACCTGACTTTACCAATCAAGACCATTGCAAGAATTAAACCTGCAGCCCAGTGCATGGTGAAGCTGTACACTTCACCTTCTGGCTTTCGTTCAGGAACCGTGCTGTGATTTCTCCATCAGAATCACAGCCGCGAGCTCCTGAGCATCCACCACATGGGGGTTCCTGATCATCACCATCCTCACCAAATCAGGAGGGAAGATACGGCACAAGTTAACAAACACCCTCTCTCTGAGGTCCTGGTATCGACCCAAGGCAGGGGGCTCCTGGTGCTGGGGTGCCGGGGACAGGTGGCTTTTGTGAGCAGTGATGGGTGGAAGGGACAGCTGGGGGAGCGGTGGGAGACTTGATGCTGAAAGGCCTCGGGGGGATGAATGGGTTTGCCTGCCCCAAGGAGAGTGCCACGCCTTCTCGAGGACTTCTGGGAGGCTCTGGAAGGCATACGGATCATAGCGAGGCTTCGGGGACTGCTGGTAATGGGGGTCCCAGTTTACCCCATGCTGTGGTTGTTGGTTTAGCCCAGAATGGTTTATTTGGAAATGAAGTGGTGACCCGTTGTACACTTGGGAGTCCTGGAGCCCACCTTCCTGCCAAAGGGAGGCCATCAAATTGCGGCTGAGCGGGGAGCCCTGAGAGTGGGAGTGAGCGCCGGATGCTTGCGGTGGCCGAGCTGGGAAGTCCCCCGGGAAGCTGCTCAGCAACGGATGCTGAAGGTGTGGTGAGAAGTAAGCTGAAGGGGACTTGAATGGATGTGGAGGTACAAATGAGGGAACAGAAGCCGGAGGGTCTTCCAAGCCAAAACCACGTTGTCTCCGCAGTGCTTGGGGAACTGGATAGCCATGAGGAGCTCGGTGGCCCAGTCCAGGAGGAACGCGACTCACAGGGTGGGCGTACTGGCCAGGGCAGTGATGGTGATGGTGGTGAGGATGGTGGTGGTATTGGTGGCACTTGGGGCCGTCATCTAACAAGGGGTCCGGGGAGAAAGAGTCTGCGCTGCCTTCACTGCTACAGTCCGACAGATGCAATCCAGCTCGCAGATCAGCTGGGAGGAAGCATTCGGGACTTTGTGGCACCACCAGATTGAGGCTGGAGTAGGCCTTCACCAGAGAGCCGTAGCCCACCTCTGGAGACTCACATCTGTGGTAAGTTTCAGCATGACTTGGTCCAGAGGCTCCAGCAACCCTGGAGCTGCCTCCACCGTTTCCCACAGGGTGCTCCCATCGGTCAAAGCTTCCAGACCAAGAGGGTCCGCCCGGAGCAGGATACCCTAGAAAGCTGCTGCTACTGCTGCTGCTGTTGCTTCCCCTACGTCCTTCCACTTTGGACTGCATCCGAAGCCTGTCCTCCAAGAGGTCGGTGAAGGAGCTGCGAGGGCTGGGGTTCGACTGTTTCTTTGGAGTGCCTCGACTTCGCTCGGCCTCGGCCATTCCTTCTGGTTGACCGGAGCTTTGTCTCTTCCCCATCAGGGCATCTTCCAGCAGACCTCTCGAGGCCACTGATGACATTTTGGCACTAGCACGGAGCTCATCAGCCACGGAACGCTGGGGCTGGCTGCCCCTTTCAGGGTGGTAAAACTTGCACTTGTGGCCATATGTGCACTTCTTCCCTGAAGAACGGAAAAAGAAATGTACTTGTCAATACCCCTGCTGAAAAGAAAGGTCATCATCTCTAGCACAATAAGTGAATTGTTCAATAATTTAGGGGTCATTCTTTAAAAAAATCAAAAATCTATTTAGAAAAAGAGCGCAAACGCTTTTACATCCTTGAGAACGTGGAAACAAATTGAAGAAGACAACAGCAGCAGTTATTCTTTAGTTTAAGAAACAAATATGTTATTAGTTCTTTCAACTGCTTGAAGTGCTCCACTGACACAACAGAAGTGCACATTGTCTTACCATAAGGACATGGCTGCTTCCTGTGTTCAGCAATAATAGGCCTCTTCCTCAGGAAGTTCTCCAGGCTGGGTCCATGTCGTCCCAGTGGGTCGTCTGGTGGCATGAACCTGAATACGCAGTTAATAGATTAAACCCGAAACAAACATATCTTCATGAAATAATACAAGACACAAGTATCTTTACAGAGGCGATGATCTGATCAGTGACACCAACGTGAAGATAAGTAATAAAGATCAAAAGAACACCGACGAGGAAATGAAAGTGTCGGCCAAGTGAATAGGAAGTCCTCAGATAAAGTCCCTGCAGAAATGCTTTGTGCAAATATTAGTCTGAGGGATATTGGCTCAGTTACAACATCTTGAAGTGATCTTTAGTGGTTGGAAGCCACACTGGACAAACAACCCATGTCTTTGACAAAAGTAAACCTTTTTTATGGCTTTTGAATTTTCCAAATCAGATGCCACATTTTCTTCTTCAGAGTTTTTAAAAAATGCTTTCCTTCCATTGAATTATTATTAGGATGTGTTCATTAATAAATGACCATCACTTTACGTCACTCCAACTTTACTTCCTTTGTCACGAGTTGCTTACTTGTCGTTTACGAAGGAGTACATCAGCAGACGCTCATCGATGAACTTCTTCCACTCTGGCTTCTCATTGGCGAGGTCACGGTAGTTGTCGTTGGAGACAATGATGCCCTCTGACTCGTAGGCCAGTTTGACGATGAAGCGGTCGTCGTAGCAAACCACACGGCGTCCCTGCACGCGGCGCGATGGAGTGAAGACCAGGATCTTGTCCTTCTCCAGTCGCCGTAGGATATCTTGGTCTGAAGACAGAGAAGGGATGCAGTTAAACACAAAGAAGATAAGAAACCAATCCCAAAGCAGAAGGTTTAAGCTACATCCTTTCGCTTGTTTACAGTCATTTAACTGAGTTTGAGTCATCGCTGGAGGCTTTAGTAGCTGTTACCTGTGATGAGAGCATCAGGGCGTGACTGCTCTTTTCTCCAGGCAGGAACAAAAACAGTGATGTCACGGTGACCTCGCTCCAAGAACCAATCAACAGCCAGCTGGATGCCTTGGCAGGAGAACACTTCCTTGTTTCCATGACTGCAGGAGCAGAAAGACACGTTGAACAATCAGCGATGCCAAACTAAAGAGTTGTCCCAAGCACAAACATTTGGAATTGAAAACCTAACATCAATCTGAAACTGTTTTATTTTGCTGACTAGAGCTACACCACAGTTTGTTTTCATCATTTATTAAACAGGAAAAAATGTTGCAAATGTTGACAGTTTACAGCAGTTACCAATATTGTTGAAGATGTGAATATGTTGAAGTGGTATTCATATTTTTAAATTAACATTAAAAAA
>JAFEUB010001325.1:0-42500 GCA_024529925.1 Ophthalmolycus amberensis | reverse complement strand
TTAATCCACGAATCTAGTTCAGTCTTGGTTGCTTGATGCATAACTTTCCCTCGTACAACATCGGGGCTTTTGTTCATTGTGTTGCAGATCATCAAACATTGGGAACAATGGGCAACAAGGCCATTCCTCCAGTTGCCTCTACTTGTCTCTTTGCTCAAAGGTCTGTGCATAAAGGAATACAAAGTCATGATCACTGGATTCAGCGCCGCTAACATCGGCTCACACCACAAACAACAACGGTGTCATGGTTGTGTTTGTCTGACAGGTTGTTTATCTGTGGAAATACCCTTTAAGGGTACTTCACAGCATCGGACTGCTCCCAGCTCTGTGAGAGACGTTTCACTGCAGGCCAACTCAACGAGAGCACTGAAAGATCTCAAACAACACTTCTGATTGTCTGAGATGCTGCTTCTGGACAAAGTGGAAGCAGCTCACTTCCACAGCTGTTTGGATGGTAAAGCATCCTGATGTTTGCTGAAACTTCACTTGAAGACAAGACAAAGAGTGCAACATAGAAGGGACATGAACTAAGACAAGACAAAGAGTGCAACATAGAAGGGACATGAACTAAGACAAGACAAAGAGTGCAACATAATGAATTAAGACAAGACAAAGAGTGCAACATAATGAACTAAGACAAGACAAAGAGTGCAACATAGAAGGGACATGAACTAAGACAAGACAAAGAGTGCAACATAATGAACTAAGACAAGACAAAGAGTGCAACATAGAAGGGACATGAACTAAGACAAGACAAAGAGTGCAACATAGAAGGGACATGAACTAAGACAAGACAAAGAGTGCAACATAATGAACTAAGACAAGACAAAGAGTGCAACATAGAAGGGACATGAACTAAGACAAGACAAAGAGTGCAACACAGAAGGGAAATGACAGGAAATAAAGTGAGACGGTGTGATTGAAAAACGCACCAAGTTCTCCCTGATTCTCTGGAGACGGTTGCTTTAAGACATTGAGCCTCATTCACAAACAAATATGTTCTCAAACCGAGTGTACGGACATTCAAAGCATCGATATCTAAAACCGTTTATTAATTATTGGTCAAGTGTATTGAATATGAAATATGACAGCCTCTAATCCTCACCAAATACTGCAAGAATTTAAAATATTCAACGATAAAATCTGAGCGTCCCAGAGTGGAGTTGATAAGAGTTCCTTTGTTGAAATGTTACAGAAACTGTTTTTAATTCTCTTTATTGAGTTGCCATTAAATTGTGTAGATTTAGCCAAAGTTCATTCGAGAACTTCTTTTCCTTTCTTGCTTTAGAGGCCATGCCCCCCCCCCCCCCCATGTTGTCCATGTTTACATATTATAATCTTGTACCCTCTTCTGATTCTGAGGAATCTTTAATTGCTGCCTCTGGACAAACGTATTTCCTTAAATAGATAAATGCTTTTGCGTGTGCCCTTATTTTGTGCACAAAGTAAGAACATTTCTACGCAGGTATTAGTGAAAAGGCTCCACTGTCGTTAGATGGACCTCAATCAAAGACAGGAAACAGAAGCGTTGTCCTGCTTACAAAGCAGATGAAATGAAGTTCCTGTTACTTGGTCATACCAGGATGTAAAAGTGAGACGAGCTTTCCACTTTCAGCTTTTGTAAGAGAAAGCTTGTGTTACTCTTGTGTTACTAAAGTGACTTATAGTCTTGTTTCATAATAAGAATTACGCATTAACCTGAACAGGAAACAGCTTTAAAAACATCGGCACATATTTCATTTAAGCACTTAAAGGTGCAGTGTTGCTTCAAACAAACAGGGGGCAGCATGTCCCCTCTACTACTGGACCAACTAACTAACTACAACGACTAACTAAGTGTAGTTAGTTAGTCTTCTGTGGCGGGGAGGACAACACTAAAATACCAGTTGTTTTCTGGTGTCGGCCACTTTGGATTTGATCCAATAAACAAACTACAAAACGTCAGACTGACGTTACAGTGACTCACTGTCACCTCTCCAGGTTACAAGTGGTACTACAAGTGAGCTAGCTGGTTGGCATGCTAACTTCAGCGGATATCTTAACGCTGTCACGTTAGTTCTGTTTTTGAATGTTTTAAACAAAACATGAACTCCACATTTGCACATTTTGAAAATGATTCTTTATAAACCAGTCTCTGCCAACTGATTCCAACCAGTTGATGTCAGACTTTGCATGCATGCGTATGTGTGGATATATATTTTGTTATGAGGAGCCTCTCGGATCTCAGGCGAAAGCACCGGAAAGCCGGGGCCTCCCCATGTCCCGACCCCGACGTCTAAGCCGCCGCGCCGCTGTTTGTCACCCTGAATGCCACAAGAGAGCTGGAATAATTTAGTCCTCCAGCAACAAAGGAGGCACAAAAGGAAAAGAGTGTGTTTTGTGTGTGTGTGCATGTGTGTGTGTCAGAGGGTGGGGGTGGGAAGAAGTGTGTCTGGCTTGCCGTCCTTCAACAATGCAGCTGCCTCCCAATCTGTCCTCCTATGACGGGAGTATTGTTCTCACGGCCCGAGCAGCGTGCACAGACGGAGGCTGGGGCTTTTTAAACCCGTTCACCCCCCCCCCCACACACACACACACACACACACACACCAGTCTCGGTCACTGGTTTCCAGACGGCGTCTTTGACGAGTCAGCAGAAATATGACAGTGACACAGCAGGTGTGAATCAGGTGTGTGTGTGCTCAGCTCTGTTAATGTGACTGTGAGTTTTTAGACAACAAAAACAAATGTATTCACGCAATATTATGAATATTGAGACTTTACTGTGGTGAAACCCCCCCCCCCCCCAAAAAAAATATGGAGAAAAAATTGACCTAATTAATGAGGAAGCTGTTTTACACTACAAACGTATACGTGTTATTGATCAGATGAGCAAACTGTTATTTTTCTATGACGTTGATTATTACACCCACGAAAGAACCAAAGTCGTACGATACGACCCAAAAAGATGTTATTTTAAATAATTTTGTGGCTTTTAAATCTAACCCGTCATCACGGCAGAGACACATTGACGGCAGTAAAGTCATCTTGTGTTCATTCGTCGTCCTCCAGCAGCAAATAAAAGTATTTATTTGAGAAGAACGTGGACGTAAAATGATCATGTTTAAAATCTAAATCTACGAGCAGCTTCAACTGTTGATGCTGAGCTCATAGAATATTCATAATGAAATGTTTTATAACATGTCCTGCTTCTGAAAGCTCCTCAAATATTACAAATAACCTTTAGTGTAATGTAGTGACAGTAATGTAGAGGTTAATATCTGTGAAATTACGAAAGTCTATCCAAAAGAAATTGTATAAAAGTACAGAAAATGTGCACATTCAGATGAAATGTATATGCAGTAATATGCAGCTGCACAGGGAGAGAGTATGTCCTCTTTATAAATATGATGTGTACCTTTATAAATATGCATTTCTAAATAAATACGATAGATAACATAACAAGTTAATTGTAAACTACAAATGGACCTCAGCAGTATTCATTTACTTTGTTGATTTTCTGTCTCAATTAATTAAAATTAAATGAGAAACAAACATTCAACGACCTTTCTGTAAAACAAGAAATTTAGAATTTAAACATCTTTCATTTGCAAATGAATTCTGATCTCTGGGTTACAAACTTAACGTGACTTAACTTCTCGTTTCGTCTTTAAGTTTTAGAGAAAAACAAAATACCTTCAGGACAATAAAGAGGCTTTCAGTCGCTTTGGTTAGAAAATAAACTGAATTAAAAGTCGACACTTGCCAGGGTTTCGATTCCACGTCGGTAGGAACTCATTATACGAAGAGAATAACTCATCTACCGAATCATTTCTGTAGGTGTGTCTGTGTAGTGGGGGGGGGCGGAGCAGATGCTGCGGTCTCAGCTCAGTGACCCAGCCTGCCTGCACGGTGTGTATCTCTGTATGTCATGATCCAGGGTTAGCCCCCTCGGGGGGGTGCAGGGTGTGCATGGAGGGATGAGCTCCCCCGAGGCCAGACCCTGACCAGCCCCTCAGGGCCGCCGCATGGCTGCCATTTGCTGGGCTGCACCCGGCGGAGAGCCGGTCTGCCACACCAGCGACCGGCTGGGAGGGGGACAAAGGGGGTGCAGAGGGTTGGGGGGGCAACAGATGCCTGCTGAAGCCACAGGGGACCTCCCTGAAAGCATCTTCTTCCTCCTCCTCCTCCTCCTCCACCCTCCCCGTCCTGCAACTGGTGGTGTCCAGATTCATCCTCAGTGACACATATCACCACTGTCTGTCATGTGACCCGAGGGGGGTCGTGGGTAGCACTCACTTTCACCTCTGAGTCTTTGCAGACTCTCGGGCGGTAACGTCTGGTCCTCGGTGAACAGAATCATTGATCACATTTGGTTCCACTCTCGTCACTACACACAATATTTTCTTTTCTGTTATGAATGGACTAGAGTGAAGTTCAACTGTTCATCGTGCTGTGGGGGAACCCAAAGGAATTCCCCGTGAAGCCCACACACTCCTGTCTGTCTGTCTCAATTTCAATGGTGAACACACTTCATTCTGTTTATCTACACTGACACCGTCCAAAGTGAACAACACCTTCCTAAAAAATTACATAAATTTCATGGCAATCCATCCGATTGTTGTTGAGATCTGAAGGTGGAGGTGGGCGGCAGACGGGCATCGCTATCCAACGCTAGCGCGGCTAAAGCAAACTAATCTCTGCCTTTTAAATTCAACCGTTTGAGTGTCGTGCTAATAACGCTATCTGCAACTTTCAACATTTAAAGCATATCTAAGCTAAAGTCAAAAGAACACAATCACTACAACTTTGTAACTTGGAGTTTCTTTGTCCAGAACTCTTTCTCTAAGTGCAGCATCACACCACACACGAGCTTCTTAAACTGATTACTGCGAGTTCAGTACAAACAGCATATTTTTGCGGTGGATTCTCAGGGAGATTCCATGATAAAACTGTGTTTTCAATATTCTTTAACATGCAAAACGGACGCTAACCCCCAAACACACTTACCGCACAGCTCCTAGAGAAGCAGCAAGGCAGCCGAACAGAGAGAGACTCCTACAATCTCCCTCCTGACATTCCAACTGGAAAGCACAAAGTCAGAAACTTCAGGGAGCAACTTCCAAGTCGAGGTGCTGGCACATTAAGCCAGGGTGGATGACAAAATTCCTTTTTAAAGCAAATACAAATCTCAGTATCCAGTCTCCAGTGTCCAGTATCTAAAGACTTGGAGAAAGTAAAGCTGTCAATCCAAAGCAAAAATAAGTCTCCTGGTTGAGTTTAGCAGCAATCCTTCAAGTTCTTCTTTTTTTTGGGTTGAGAAGCAGAGTGCGATGTTGAGGCTGCAAGTTTGGAAGTGTGACTGACAACAGATGGAGTGTGAGGCATCTACCATCCTCCTCCTCACAGCAAGCCCACCTCCTGACCAATACCAGCGCAGAGATCTGACACACGTCTCACTTTCCCGTCTTCACCGAAAGCTTATTCTGTACAAACACCAATCACCCACCTCTCCACCAATAGGAAGGGACATGAAGATAAGCTAGGATATCTACACCCCCTCCAACCCCCCTACAGACACACACACACACACACACACACACACACACACCACCAGCCCATCCGCCAGGCTTGAGCCATGAATGGACGAGAAGGCGTGAGTTGACAATGGTGGGGAGGGGGACACAAAGGAGGGCCCTCGACGGGCAGCTGCACACACACTCACCATGCTCAGGGCCATTACACACGCACACACACACACACACACACACACACACACACACACACACATACACATACACACACAGTTACATGAGGAGAAAGAGCGAGTGAAAAAAAAAAAAACAGGACCCAGAATTGAGCCCTGCGGAACACCTGGCCCACTGGGGATGGCTGCCGCCTTCAACCTCTTTGTTTCATGGGTGGGGGATTGGCTTGAGTCAGACAATGAGACGAATTATGTTAAAAGTAGTGTGTGCTCCCAAAATGGGTGTTAGGAGTGTGTGCGTGTGTGTGTGTGTGTGTGTGTACATATGTCTGACGGAAAGTTAGCAGGTGGGAAAGGAAGCTGTGAAGGGAAAAAGCCTTGAAACGAACAAGAGGCAGAAAAGGAAAAGAGAGAAAGGGAGGTAAAAAAAAGAAAAAGCAAGAGTAAGGCTTTACTGGTTGGACGCGGCTCTGGCAAAATGGCGGCGTCTTTTCAAAGGCCTCAGATTGTACGGAGGGGTTTTACTTATCGGCTCAGAGGAGGCCAGAAACAAAGACTGGCTGCCTGTCAGGCTGGACTTAAACAGGTCCAGGTTCCAGGACATTTTACCTCCAGAAAGGAGGAGGTTTATTATTTTGCCCCAACGCTGCCAGAGGAACAAAACACGATTTACCCTTCAGTAGAGCAGCGTACAGAGCGAAGTGTGAATACATGCCCAGACAAGCTGTCGAGAAGAAAATCAATCCTCGTGCAATCATGCAGATAATATTACAGGACTAAGTAAATCATAGAGCATGACTTTATCAAAGGGGAACCAGGATTCCGACAGCTCTGACCAAATATCTAAATCTTAAACTATCATCTTTCAGATGTATTAATAGATTAAGAGGTACCTTGAGAACTGCCACGTACTGAAAGCTAACATCGGAGGCCTGTTCAGTTTCAAGTAGTTTTATTTTGGCAAACTTCTTGTTTAGATTTAACATTTGCAAACTTTGTTTTCTCTTGTCAAATAAAAGTTATTTGCGTTTATTTGCATCAAAGTAAGGTTTTGAAAAAAGTACAGTTTTGGTCTCTGAAACTCTGCTATTGAACATAAATCATATCAACCCTGATTCAACCTCATGTGGTTTACAGTTTTAAACAGCTGCTCTTTAAAGGCTTCTTCCTGTCTCACAGGAAGTGATGTCATGTTTCCACTTTGAAATAATGCTGCTTTCCAGACAACCCTGAACTCCAAAAATGGTGCAAATGATTCTTGCTTTCTTCAGTATGATGGAAATATTAAATCTAACTTGGTCATCAAGCGTTTCAACCACCTTCTAGAAAAAGTAACGCCATTCAAAGGCAAAGCCTTCTGCCCCAAACTGACCAAGGAGGAGGATTCTTCAGACGTCACAACAATAGAAGCACACTTTGTAGTGTCAATGATAAAGCATCAACTTAAAGCTAGCATAAAGTATATCTGTCTGTGTTTAATTAAAACAGTGTATAGTATCATAATGTAAAACCTGATCTGCATGTGAATTGATGTCCAAATATGTTGTCATGTTATTTGTAGCTGGCTACGGTAATAAATCTCCGAAAGTTATCTTCTCTCAAAAATTATTCGGGAAAACGTAAAAAATGCCAAAAACACAATGTGGAGGCTTCCCCGCTGAGAGTTCTGCTGTTTGTACACTTGACAAAATGAACATTTGCCCCCGAGCACCTGGGAAAATTCTGACCTCCGACTCGTTTGTAACCCAGCATAGATACAACAAGAAGCACAAATCATCCAGCAGAGAATGAAACTAAACGATCTTTCATAAATCATGGACTGCAGTAAAAATGTGGATGTAGAATGTCCAAACATCATCTTTATGTTTCTGAAGGGACTAAACTCTCCCAGTCAGTGAAGCCTGAACATGTTTGGACAACCTGGTTTCCTGCCAATCACCTGCTTCCAGTTAGTCATCAGGCCCAGTATGTAGTAATATAGTAATATATATATATATATATATATATATACCACCTGAGCACAGCTTTCACTCAGCCTTTCTGTTCCCTTCAGTTTCATCTTCCTGTCTGACGGCCTTTTTCTGGCAACAACACTGTTTTATTCTCAACATTTGAACACTTTAACAAATCACTAGTCACTGATTCCAACCTTGGAGAAGCTTCTTGGTCTAGTGCAGTCGCACAGTGTACAAAGTATGAACTTGGATAAGCAGTTTATTCTGACTGTAGATAAGAAGCGGACGTAGTCACCGTGATTCTGACAAAACCTTTTACCACCATTCACAAAAAATACTGAGCTCTTTTGCTTCCCACTAAATATATCCATCAATCTCTGTTCCTGTCTTATTAGTGAAATGTAATTTATATAAGTAAGTGTGTGTGTGTGTGTGTGTGTGTTGTCCGTAGTTTCCATGTTAGTCTAAAGTCACAGCATTGATGTTCTCACAGTAAACGTCATCAGAGCTCTTCTGGATTCGTTTAGAGAAACACGCCGGAGATTCATAGTTCGTCCAACATGAGAGAATTGATCACATTACAGTCGTGTTAGAATCAGCCTTATCTCCCCCCCCCCCCCTCTGTGACTTGCAGTGACTCCTTAATTGGGGCTCAGCTGACAGGTCCCCCCTCTGGGAGCAGGAGCCCTGTGGACCATCTGCTTGTAGTTGCAGGATGAACAGGTGTCCCGCTCCCCACCGCCGGCCTGCACCGACCCGAGGCTCTCCAACGCAGTGTAGCCGCTGTTTACTCAAGATCAACCCGAGTGCTTTCTGTTTGACCTGTGTGGCTTCTCTGCCTCAAACAAAAGAGGAAACATATGGAAGTGCCACCAAAATCTGAAAGTGAAAGCCGGTTATTGCGGTTCAGTTTAACTCTTTTGGTTATAAATGTTTTCTGAAATGGATCCGTGCATTCTTTTATTCATAGATTGTATTATTCTCTCACATAATCTACAATTATCTCACTTTGATTCGAGAGAGTTCAGGGTTGATTATATGTAAAATGGATGCATACAGTCCTAAAATTCATGTTTATCTAAAAGACATGTGTTGATGTGATGTATTGCGATGCGTTGAGGGTTTTGTGACGCGTCCTCCAGTCTGAATGCAAGCACACACAAGGTAGCGGGGTGGTGTAAATACATGTTAGAACATGAAGAACATGAATATTGATTGAATGAATATTAAAGAAAGAATACAAACATCTGTTCTTCATCCTTCTCCACAGCTGTACTCTTCTCTGCCTGTTTTCTGATCCCTGCTCTATTTCTCCTCGTCTTTCTTTTAAAAAGAATCTTGATCTCAATGAGACAACCTGAGTATATTTGGATCAGACTAACCAGGCAGCTCGGCGTCTGATACCGACACGCAACACGTTCAACTAACTCCAGTGTGAACCTGACTTCCTGTGTAGGCAGGACAACGGGCTGCTGTTAGGTTCATTGTAGTTCACACGGACTGAAATCATCCAGCTGAGTGACGTGAAACAGCTCAGAAACAGAGGGAAGAGAAGGTGGAAAGACGATCGAGGCGGACGGATGGATGAGAGGGCGTCAGTAAAGAACCACAGCCCACCGGCTCATCACTGATACGGGCACCAGGGATTAGTCCGGCCCCTTAACACGGCCTGAGAGGAGAGGAAGAGGTAGTCCAGCTGCTGTCATCCACACACACACACACACACACACGCTCCAACCTATGGAGAGGGTGGCCACACACACCAGACCAGAGTGTGTGTGTGTGTGCGTGTGTGTGTGCGTGTGTGTGTGCGTGTGTGCGTGTGTGTGTGCGTGCGTGCGTGCGTGCGTGCGTGTGTGTGTGTGCATGCGTGTGTGTGTGCGTGTGTGCGTGCGTGCGTGCGTGCGTGCGTGTGTGCGTGCATGCGTGTGTGCATGCGTGTGTGTGTGTGTGGAGGGGGATGGGACAGGGTCACCCAGGACTTTGAAGACACAAAAGGTTGGCCTTAGGCCCAGTGCCCTCTGGGTCACTTAAGGAGGCAGCATGACAACATGTGTGCGCACACACACACACACACACCACCTGCTGTTCACGCAGGCTCGTGTTTGGTGTAATGGAGATGGAGTGATTCAGCAGGACACATAGCTGAGATTTACCACATAGCTCAGGCCAATAAACCTCCGCGGCAACACGACAGCATCTTTGGAATTTTCCAAAGATGAACTAAGAACGATTGTCATCGACCAACAGTCAAAAACCCAAAGATACGCAATTTATGATCATATACAACCGAGAAAAGCAGCCAGAGCTGCATAGATGTGTCAAATAATTGAGAAGATTGACAGAAACTTTTGAGAGTGACTTTTGAGAGTCTATATGCAGAAATGTCAGAAAAATGTAAAATGCTGTTTTATCGATTAATCAACAATGAAAATAATCATTTCACATTTGGAACCTGCAGAAGTGTTTGATAACTTAATTAATCCTTTCGAGTCATCAGGTTAACCTGCTCGCTGGAAAATCACGACAGCAACACACACACAGACACACACACAGACACACACACAGACACACACACACACACACACACACAAATTTGTGTTTTCCGGAACAATCACACAAGAGCAGTAAAAAGGACAGATGTTTGAGGAGTGTGTCAGTAGAACATAAACACGGTTCTTCTTCTGTCTCCCTCTCTGAAAAACTATGAAACATATTTTAAAAATCAACTGTGTTTTTGAGAAAGAACTCAGACTTCCTGCGTTTCTAGAACTCCTGGAGCCCAGAGAGTTCATTTTAGAACATCAGGGTGTGTTTCCAGTGAGTCGAGGAAAACCTGTGAAACTTTGGAAAAAAAAAAACCAGGAGAGGAAAGCATCGCTTAGTCACGGAGGTGATCCACCAACGTCATGGACTTCCTCTTTCACAGCGTTAAGGTTACCATAAAACACACACACACACACACACACCTAAATTCACAGCTCCCTGATTAAGTCGTGATAGATCGTCCCCACAGGGCCTATTGAACACAGTGTGTGTGTGTGTGTGTGTGTGTGCAGCCATGTGTCTGACCGCGTGCAGGTGTGTGTGTGTGTGTGTGTGTGTGTGTGACACCGGGGCGAGTGCCGGGTCAGCGGGGTCAAAGAGGAACAAAAGAGACGGAGCAGCTCCCAGCTGCCGGGCCAAACATCATCCAGCATACCCCCCCCCCCCCCCCTCCTTCCTTTTCAATGGGAGCGTGCCGCTTCTGCTGACACACGCACATTTACACACACACACACACACACACACACACACACACACACACACAGTGACGTCTAGAGCTGGCTGCAGCAGGCGATGGGGGTAAAAGGCCACATGGGGACGTATGCAGCGCTCAGACTAACGTCACGTCTTTAACAGCATTCTGATGATTTCAAACTATTCAAAGAAACACGAAGGTTTAGCAGCCCGTTGGTTTAAAGGTGCAGGAAATAAAGACTGTTACACGTTAGGCGCTAGCTGAGATCTTTCACTTCAGTCAAAGTGGCGATGACACAATACAAACATACTCAACTATACTAACGCTGCAAAGATGAATTCATGAATCAATTAGTTGTCATCTATAAAATTAAACTTTAATAATCGATTAATACATTTGAGTAATTGTCTTTTGCTGAATAAAGGTAAAAAGTCTCTGATTCCAGCTTCTTAAAATGTGAATATTTTCTGGTTTCTTTGCTATCTATCTTATTCTTTGAGTTGTGGACAAAACAAAACAGCTTTAACACATGAAGCTTCGGCTTTACTCGGCAGAACCGGAGGAGAAACATTTATCAGAGAAACGTCTTACATAATTGAATGAATTTAGTCTTTACAAATAAAAATCTGCTACAAAACTTCACCAGAAAAAGTTCATTTTGCTCAAAATGTTCCAACATCAGAGATTTTTTGAAATAAACCACAGACGTCACCAAAGTTTCCTTCTGAACATTTGAAGGAGCAATGATTTAAAACAAAAAGGTGACAAAGGTGACAAAGGTGAGCTCAACACGGGTTTACTACCATGCAGTGTGTTATTACAGTGTGTTATTACAGTGTGTCATTACAGTGTGTTATTACAGTGTGTCATTACAGTGTGTCATTACAGTGTGTCATTACAGTGTGTCATTACAGTGTGTCATTACAGTGTCATTACAGTGTGTCATTACAGTGTGTCATTACAGTGTGTTATTACAGTGTGTCATTACAGTGTGTCATTACAGTGTCATTACAGTGTGTCATTACAGTGTGTCATTACAGTGTGTTATTACAGTGTTGTAGGGGACGACCGAATTCACGGGGCCCCTTTAAGGAAAGGGGCGTAACCCTGGTGACAGAGGGGGTTAAAGGGTGGCAGGAAGTGAATGTGTTTTATGTTTGGTATGGATGGAAATAAACGGCCACAAGGTGCAGCCAAAGGGAATACTCGCCTCCTTGTTTGTTTCCACGCACCTACAGTGTGTTATTACAGTGTGTCATTACAGTGTGTCATTACAGTGTGTCATTACAGTGTGTTATTACAGTGTGTCATTACAGTGGGTCATTACAGTGTGTCATTACAGTGTGTCATTACATTGTGTCATTACAGTGTGTCATTACAGTGTGTCATTACAGTGTGTCATTACAGTGTGTCATTACAGTGTGTTATTACAGTGTGTCATTACAGTGGGTCATTACAGTGTGTCATTACAGTGTGTCATTACATTGTGTCATTACAGTGTGTCATTACAGTGTGTCATTACAGTGTGTTATTACAGTGTGTTATTACAGTGTGTTATTACAGTGTGTTATTACAGTGGGTCATTACAGTGTGTTATTACAGTGTGTCATTACAGTGTGTTATTACAGTGTGTTATTACAGTGTGTTATTACAGTGTGTTATTACAGTGGGTCATTACAGTGTGTTATTACAGTGTGTCATTACAGTGTGTTATTACAGTGTGTCATTACAGTGTGTCATTACAGTGTGTCATTACAGTGGGTCATTACAGTGTGTCATTACAGTGTGTCATTACATTGTGTCATTACAGTGTGTCATTACAGTGTGTTATTACAGTGGGTCATTACAGTGTGTCATTACAGTGTGTCATTACAGTGTGTTATTACAGTGTGTCATTACAGTGTGTTATTACAGTGTGTTATTACAGTGTGTCATTACAGTGTGTCATTACAGTGTGTTATTACAGTGGGTCATTACAGTGTGTTATTACAGTGTGTTATTACACTCTGCCACGCCTTGTTTGCTTCCTACTCTCAGCTGACACCTATGATGCAATAACATGCAGTTTGTTTTGTTTTCACAGTCAACATCCACTTTGCATATAAGCAGAGAGAACTAAGAGTTCACTAAGAGTCGTCTCATTCAAGAATTTGAATAATTATATTGTATAAAAACAGAAAAAGCTTTTAATTTGTCTCGTACTTCAGCAAAATCCCTGCTTATTATATATTTTAGTAAGTGTATTTTTACTTCACCGCACATTTTAAATAGCATTTGTGTTAAAATAGTAAAAGTGGTAAATAGTGAATAAATGTATTAAAGTGCTTTTTAATACATTAATATTGTCTACAACACTCTTTTTGTGGTATTATTTAAATCTGCAAGCATTTATTTGTTACAAGTTTTACTACAGTTTACTTCATTCTGGTTTTTACTTCCTTTGTAGGCGTTTTTTAAGTGGACTTATATTAGTATGACATGGAATCAGCTCTGAAATAAGAAGAAGAAAGAGTGAGACGTCACCACTTACTGTGAAGTGATCCACTCCGTCCTGCACGGATCCTCCATCACACACCAACACTCCGTCAGACTCCAGGTTAACGTGGAATCAGCTGCCGGCAGGGTGCGTGCGTGCGTGCGTGCGTGCGTGCGTGTGTGTGTGTGTGTGTGTGTGTGTGTGCGCGCGTGCGTGCGTGCGTGTGTGTGTGTGAATGTCTCCATGTTGGCTGTCTGTCTCCACCCAGCGGACACGAGCCGTATCACTCCGCGCTGCGCACAGTCTCTCATCTCCTGCGAGTCCTCGCGCTGCTGGATCACGTGTCCATGTTAAAGTGTTGAACAAACAGTAACACCATCTGTATGTTTACACTTTAGACTTGTTGTTGTTGTTGCTTCTGTCTTATTGTATCCAGCATTATGATTCAGATAATAATAATCAATCTATTTGCAAAACTCATTTGGAGAAATGAATAACTGGGAAAATCGGTTCTATGTCACTGAGCAATATCAATATTTAATATGTTTAATGTGAACTGTCCGTTTCTAGCTTACATATATATTATGTATGTGTTATATGTTATATATATTTTTAGTTTGATGGTTTACTTATCTGTTGTATATTTACTTTTTGATTACTTATCATATCTATTTGGTTTTGTACTGATACTTGTTGTCACACTGTCCTTATTTTGTTTTATCTCATTTTAACTTATTTCATCTTATTTTTTATTTAATCTTATTATTATTATTTGCAGTGAAGATTGTGTGTTTAAAGTGAAATCTAATGGACATGTTATAACTGATCTATGACACAATAAGGGACTCACTTATCCTCTGGGCGTGGATACAAAAATATGAATAGTTTAAGAAATGCTCCGTCACATGACCACTGTTTCAAATTAAAACACCTTTCTCATGAGGAAAATAAATGTCTCCCTCTACTGGATAAACGCTGCAACAACAGTTATGTTCAGCAAACACTTCAGTAATAATAGATTTGAGTTTATTCCCCAACAAGTAAATTATACTTTTAATGAGTAACAACTGCTATACAGAGACTTCTCTACATCATATTACAATAGAAATACGGACGACACACAATTAACCATAAGCAACAAATCTGTGGCATTTTTTAAAATTATAATTCTTTATTTTCATATTGAGAAATCCAAAACTTTACAACAGATATAAATAAAAAATAAATGTTCAACAGCTGCGTCTTTATCAATTATACAGGAAGTAAATGGACCTCTAACTGGTGCTGCACCTCCTGACAAACATATTTCAAAATAAAACAGGAAATACAATCACACGAACGGTAACAGAATATAAATAAAGTCTACATTCAGTCGCAGGTCCTGCATCTCTAAAGGTCCTGCATCTCTAAAGGTCTGCATCTCTAAAGGTCTGCATCTCTGTAGGTCCTGCATCTCTAAAGGTCTGCATCTCTAAAGGTCTGCATCTCTGTAGGTCCTGCATCTCTAAAGGTCTGCATCTCTGTAGGGCCTGCATCTCTAAAGGTCTGCATCTCTGTAGGTCTTGCATATCTAAAGGTCTGCATCTCTGTAGGTCCTGCATCTCTAAAGGTCTGCATCTCTAAAGGTCTGCATCTCTGTAGGTCCTGCATCTCTAAAGGTCCTGCATCTCTAAAGGTCATGCATCTCTAAAGGTCATGCATCTCTAAAGGTCCTACATCTCTAAAGGTCTGCATCTCTAAAGGTCATGCATCTCTAAAGGGCTGCATCTCTAAAGGTCTGCATCTCTAAAGGTCATACATCTCTAAAGGTCTGCATCTCTAAAGGTCTGCATCTCTAAAGGTCTGCATCTCTAAAGGTCCTGCATCTCTAAAGGTCTGCATCTCTAAAGGTCATGCATCTCTAAAGGTCCTACATCTCTAAAGGTCCTACATCTCTAAAGGTCTGCATCTCTGTAGGTCCTGCATCTCTAAAGGTCCTGCATCTCTAAAGGTCATGCATCTCTAAAGGTCTGCATCTCTAAAGGTCTGCATCTCTAAAGGTCCTGGGATCAGCGGTCATGAAATGAATGATACCAACAGGTGACCTATTACAGCCCTGCTTATATATCTTTGAAATAAAATCTCTTTTGCCAGATGTTTGATGGAGCAGACACATACTTCTTCCATTAGTTAGGATTATTTCCTATTGTCTTACACTTTCTTTAACCAAGAGTAAATAAATGACTATATTAGCATAATTTAAAAAGTAACTGGAGCGTCTGGACCCTTTTTATTGTACATGCTACATATCTGTCATTCCAGAAAAGGTCAGAGTAAATCCACCAGGGCTTCAAATAATAGCCGACTGTGGACGTTGTTTAGCAGGTGTGGCCGGCATCAGGTATCTCACTCTCTTCCAGAAGCGGGAGTTGCAGGCGGCGGCGCCCCGCGAGTCCTCGTACCACCTGATGGGGGCGCTCTTGAGAATCAGGTGCTGCAGGCCGGCGGGAAGGTGTGCGTAGCCTTGTGGGCCCTCGTCCCCCAGCTGGATCAGAATCACACTCATGTCTCTCTGCAGCAACGCGTGGTGGAGCCCCACCTGGAAGATGATTAGGACATTTATGTTCTGACTCCTGGACGTTTTAGTTGGATGAATATTCTCCCTGGAGAAGTTGCAACAATTCGTTCGGGTATAATTGTTTGATTATACTTTTAAATGATCTCTAATGTTATTTCATCTTGACCACAACAGTTTTAGCGCGTTTCACAACTTTTATTGTTCTTTTTTGGGCTTTTTGATGTTATTTGATAGTTGAAGTGATAGTCAGCAAAAGGCCGTGGGTCTGATTCCCAGGACTCCACCCCGGTATTCATCACTTTTATGTACAAAGTGTTAAAGGGAACTTAACTTTAATTCAAAACTGTCACACTCTGCAGACAAACTCAGATGTAACGACTTCCTGCTGAAAGACTCCTACCTGCCAGTCAAACCCTCCTATGAGGGGGTTTTGGGGTGAGATGGGATGCTGGTCTGAGCTCTCTGACTCTGAATCCGGGGTGAGGATGACCATCAGCCTCCTGCTCTGCTTCATGCGGTCCTCCACCAGCTCCAGACGGTCTGTGGGGTCACACAAAGTCCTGATGCTTGAAAAGAACCCCAGGGTGCAGTGAAGTCTGAAGGACCCTCTCAAAGAGGTTCAACATGCCGGCTCTTTGAGTTAGCTGCGTATTATTTCATCACATCTTTTGGCCGTTTAAGTCGTGTAAATGACTAAAAGCACCATCGAAAGCAAATTTCAAAAAAAGAGAAGAAGAAGAAGACAGAAATGCTAGGAGAGAGAATAAAATGACATCATCGTGCCAAATAAATTGTTCTTCAAAACAATTTGGAGAAAATAAAAGAAGTAGTGATGTCTATGTAGAGATATGAGCGACGCAAAGACAAGTAAAGCAAAATGCTACAGAGTCAGTGAGCCTCTATGGGATAATGGTATAAGCTTCCAGTGGTTTTATCCGTATTTGTGTCCATAAATAAAAAAATCGAACAATAAAAACACATTAAATGACGACCTTCTCCGGGTATGTCGTCCCTCCCGTGGATGAAGAGTCGATATCCGCACTTCTCCTCGAGGACGGAGGGCAAAACCTTAGCGACGAACTGACAGAGCGCGTCCTCGGTGGCCTTGTCCACGCTCTGCATTTGGTAGACCACGTAGGCGTCGAACATCCTCCCGTCTAACAAACACAGACAAAGTCACGGAAGCTGTCAAGACTTGTTGTTATTTGATCATTATGACGCTGCCGTGTCACATGTGAGTGTGGGGAAAAGAGTTCCTGGAAGAACGCTGCGATCGCTGAGACTACTCTGGTCTCACAAAGGCTGAAATAAACTTCAGCTGTTTGTGATTCTTATGTGTCCCATCCAGCTCTTATGTGTCCCATCCAGCTCTTATGTGTCCCATCCAGCTCTTATGTGTCCCATACAGCTCTTATGTGTCCCATCCAGCTCTTATGTGTTCCATACAGCTCTTATGTGTCCCATCCAGCTCTTATGTGTCCCATCCAGCTCTCGTGAGGCGGTGGTCAACACAGCAAAGGAAAAAATTATCTCATTGTTTCAAAATATAATTCCTCCCTCGTTACACAATCCGTCTGACTCACGGTCACCCAGGATACAATAATTCACGATCGGAGTGTGCAAACTGAAGTCACCAGGGTGAGAGAAGACTAAAGCGGTCAGATTGAAAGAGGGCATCCTGGTGATGGGAAGTTCATTGACTTCATTATTTATTCTCTTCTTTATAGAAGGAAAGGACCTCAAACATTCCCAAACATATCCTCTAAGTTGTGCAGCCCTCCATGCAGAAGGAAACAAGGTCGGACATGCAGGTATCTCTGCATGTTTGCTTTTGTGCAGAGAAGGAGAAGTACGGTGGCCCGGAGAACTCAACGCACTGCAAATCAAGAAAACATGCAAACGGACACGTTTCTTAATTTTCAGTTTTCAACCGTAGAGAAGCCTGTTCCTGCCACATTACATATTTATTGCCTATGCATGCGGCAACTTCCAGGTTATGAAAAGTGAAGTCAAAGCTTCATGTGTTAAAGCTACATTCCCTCTAGTGTCCACCAGGGGGCGACTCCTCTGGTTCTATAGAAGTCTATGAGAAAATGACTCTACTTCTCTCTTGATTTATTCCCTCAGTAAACATTGTAAACATGAGTTTATGGTCTCAACCTCCAGTTTCAAGTATTCTTCAATGCAGCATGATGTTCATTTAGTACTTTATAGTCCATTTAGAGTCAAACAGACCATGTCAACACCACTCTCATGTCTCTCATGTGCATTAAAAGGAGTTCTCTATCAACTTAGCGTTGCACTAAGTTTTAGAGTTTCACATTGTCAAAATTGATGCAGCTCTGGTCTTTTTTTATTTCACACATTCTACTTCCTTGTCCAAACCTTCAGTCTACATTACCCACAATGCTGCAGTTTGGTTGGGGACTTGGATGTGCTAACATAGCCTCGAGCCGCTAGCCTCATGCGGCAAGTACATTGTTTTTAACTTGTAGTCCTCAGCCCTGATTCTTTATCAGACTTTACAATAGTACTCCCTAAGACCTGTTAACAGACTTTAATGTGCAATATCGGCGCATTGCCGTTAATAAACAAAGAGATGTTCCTTACCTTTATCACAACGGCTGAGTGGGAAGCAGGGTCTGAAGAAGAGCGCGAGGTCGATGGCGAAGCACTTGACCAGAACGGCGGCCAACACACAGAAAAACAACACACACACTCCTCCAACGACCAGCGGGATGATCGACTCTGGAAAGCAAATGTTTGTGTCTTGTGACTTGTGACTTATTTCAATGAGCAAGTAATGCCTGTGAGGCCAAAGTCTGACGTAGTCATTACTCGTCCATGATCCCGACACTGACCTCTCGGCTTCAGAGTCAAAGTGACATTCCGCAGTGTGTACATGCCAACGCCTCTGCAGACAAATTTAGAGTTGAAATCCTGAGCAGACACTTTGTCAATGGTCAGGATCGCAGTGGAGATGGTGTCCTTCGCAGGGCTCCGACTGACTCTGACAAAGAGAAATAAAAATGAAGTGACTCACTGCAGCCAACCAGAGCAAGGAAATGCACAAAATACTACATTTCATAGCTGTGGTTTCGGTCATGCTGGTGGATACTAACATTAATCAGGCTTCAACATCTCAACAAATACTGGATTGGAAATTCGTTCAATACTTTGGTTGGCTAAATACCCGCAAAACTAATATCATTCCAATCAGCCTCAGCTGTACTTTGTTTAGTGCTAATTAGCTAATGTTAGCATGCTAACACGATAAACAAAGATGTGAAACATTACCTGCTGACTAGATAGATATTATTATTATCGATAGAATGTACACGTGATAGAGGTCACATTATGTATGTTGAGTCCTTTATTTAGTTGTGTTTTTAGTGATGCTCACGGTTTCATGGTTTCATTGTATCCGGCGATCTGGTCGGGAGAAACGCCGTCAATGTGCCAGCTAGCTTTGCAGTTAGCTTCCACGTCAGTCCCACAGAAAACGGAGCAGCTCAGCTTGATCCCAACGCCTGGTGGAAAGATCGCGTTCTTATTCTACAAATTCATATTTCTGGGTGAGCAGGATTGACAAGCAAGATTATTTTTATTAACTGGACAAATTCGGAAGTGAGTTTCCCAAATCTTTATGCGTATAACCTAAAGGTATTATACAAGATTTCAATGTTTATGTTGAAATAAAGACAAAAAATGAAATCAACTGTTATTTTTTAATCTAGACACCTTTTCAACTGCAAATCACCAAAATCATTTTTATATCAGACTACGAGGTTACACAAGGTCTTATGTACGTTTTATTATCTCATCTTCAGTTGTTGCCACGCGTGTTCTGTCTGCAGACAAATATATATACTACAATATTTATTGTTTAATATACAGTAAGATTTCAGTCCCATGGAAAGATTTACAGATGACTACAAACTCTAAGTCCAGGTATGTACCTCTCTGGAATTATCAAGTTTCTTAACTCTTAAAGGATCTCTATTGGCTAGTTAATCAAGTAGCAACAATTCTTCTTCGATTCAACAAAAATACAGCACAATTCAACCGATTGACTGAAAAGCAACACAACTACAACAATCAATAAGTCGTAGGTAAGGTGTAAGTGTTTCAGTCGATACAGGGGCTGTGGCTTCTTGCTTTCCTACCTTCCTCAGCGAACTGCTCCTTGTTGGCTGGAGAGATGATCTCTACGTCTCGGTGAACACGTGGTTCTGCGAAAAGAAGACCCAGCAATGAGATTTAATCAGCTGTTCACGTTCAGTCTGTTTTTCCAACACGAGAGTTTACTTTGTAGAGAACATTGGTCGTTTGTTGTAAAATCCACATAGACTACACAATGAAATGTGTGTCAGGCAAGAGATGGATTCATGTTCATTCTTAGTGTGTTGGACGTGAACAAACAATCTTCAACACTGAATCCTTAAACTGGAATCCAATCTTTGTGGATTCATCCCTGAGTGTAAAAAAAAAAAAATCAGTAAATGATTAGTTAGTTATTCCTGAAGTCCAAACTAAGTTCTGCTGAACACCACTTTAAATGAACACATTGGTTGTATTGTGTACCAACCGGTCCGGGAAAATATTGGCATTGTACGTTTCTTCAACTGATTACTTTGACTTTCGACCTTTCTGATCCAAGAAATGTTTTATGAATATGTTTCATATCAGCCTTGTATCACGCTTGCAGAAACGCACAATGCCAAATAAGTGGTTAGGTTTAGGCAACAAAACTACTTGGCTGAGGTTAGAAAAAATTATCACGGTTTGTCAAAAAATGATAACAAAACAACATAAATATGTAACAACGCGACAGCGCAACAATGCAACAACGCAACGTAACGCAACGATGTAACGCAGCGATGTAACGCAGCGATGTAACGCAGCGATGTAACGCAACGATGTAACGCAACGATGTAACGCAACGATGTAACGCAACGATGTAACGCAACGATGTAACGCAACGACGTAACGCAACGACGTAACGCAGCGACGTAACTCAGCGACGTAACGCAACGGCGTAACGCAGCGGCGTAACGCAGCGGCGTAACGCAGCGGCGTAACGCAGCGACGTAACGCAGCGGCGTAACGCAGCGACGTAACGCAGCGACGTAACGCAACGACGTAACGCAGCGACGTAACGCAGCGACGTAACGCAGCGACGTAACGCAGCGACGTAACGCAGCGACGTAACGCAGCGACGTAACGCAGCGACGTAACGCAACGACATACCATCGTAACCAACAACGTGATGAAACAATGTGACGAAACAACGTGAAGTCACAACTTTATCGAACAGAGTAACATAACTGACTTTCTTACGTTATGTATGGACTGGCAGTGTATGCACTAGTGGATCTATGACTGCGAACCTTCAAACTGAAGTGACTACAGGGCCTCTAGAATTTATCACTGAACAAAATCAGTAGCTTTTAGCAGTGGAGCTCCTGTTCAGTGGCGACTGAGAGTTCATCACGTGGTGACCGCCGTTCATAACCGACTGCTGAGCTTTTAACTCGATAAACAACTTGTTAAGCCTTGTTTTGTACTAAACTGAACGTGACAGTTCAAACCAGCACCAGACTGAACGTTCAGTTTGGATGAACCAGTTAAAAATATCTGAACAAAACTATTTAAATAAGCAAATATTTCTATTTCTAAGCCTAAAAGATAAAAACATAGCATAGCATTGCACATTGAGTTGATTTAAAGTAGATACTTTGTAGAGATGAGATTTAAGGAAGGGATGTAGAGTTCAAAAAGCAGATTCAACATTCAAAGCTTTATTGTTATACACACAAAGACACACTCCACAATACACTTTTTACTCTCCTTTGATTTCCATCTATACACACTAAACTAGTGCAAAAAAGGGGGGATGACTTCGCAAAAGTATTAAAATAAATAAAATGTGTAAAACGTATATAAAATACAGTTTAATTAGGCAACAGATGCAAATTGTAGCGCAAATTCCAGCGTGATTTGTGTTTGCAGCAGTCGTATGAGTCTGTGCAGTACATTTAGATATGTAATACAATACTTCAGAGGTACAATATGAAAGAGGCACTCCACTGATTCTATACATGAAGTTCAGTTGGCCCCTCAGGTCTCTATATGGCTCCAGAAAGCCCCCCAAATAAAACAAAACAGTTTGGTGTAGCCCTTCAACTATATGTTGAGGTGAGCAGCGCATGTCTTGTGATATGGCAGCAGTGGTTTAAACAGGTTTATATGTATTATGTATGTGTGTGTACTTAGAGAGTTGAGGGTGGGTCAGTATCTGAGGGTCTTGTTTGAGGTCTTATGTTCTGCAGAGATGGAAATATCGTCCTCATGGTTTCTTGCTTCAGCGATGACTCACTCACAGTTTTTCCACGTTTCCTTTTCTTAACTAGCAGGGTGTTGCAAATGGAGGACGTGAGGTTCAGCAATTAAAATTCAAATAAATGACAGTCAGCGGTACATTTAATTCACTTTTTACAACCAACAAGTTAGATAGATATTCTTACCTCTAATTGAACAGTGCATACGTAAAGAGAAACAGATCAGATATTCATTTTGGGATGGTCACTGTTGACAAATGTTGACTGTATCAACTTTGTAGAATCAACCAAACTTATTAGCCAAAAGATTCTTTGGTGATGACTTTGCAGTTTACTTGGAAATTTAGTTTTGAGCATATTTCAAAATTGCAAAAACATTATTAAAATAAATCTTCATTGTCTGATGAATTAACAGTTAAGTTTACCACTAAGCCAGTAAGTTTACGTTTACCTTTATAAGGGCGCTACAGTCATTTGAGATCTTCCTGCTAACTATGCTAACAGGGGACTCTATGCTAACAGGGGACTCTATGCTAACAGGGGACTCTATGCTAATGAGGAACTCTATGCCAATTAACAAATTGGCCATCACAATGAAACTTTTTAAACTCCTGCACGTTCACCTTGTTGTGGGATGACAATCCATCAGGAAACACATGGATGATGTAAATCATCATTAATAGTACATAAAAAACAGAAAATGCTCGCTCACCTAAATGTTTCAGCCTCCTGGAGGCCGACGAGGTGTACTCCATGCCGTTGTGCGTCCAGGTACAAATGCACGTGTAGATGCCCTCGTCAGCCTTGGTAGCGTTTTTGATCCACAGGTCTTTTTCGTGTCGGCCTTCAAGGGGTTCGGAGTCCTGCAGGAGGGGCCGCAAACGTGCGGTAATTTGAAGAGGGAAATAAAGAAGGAATCAAATGAAGTCATATGGAAGGAATTTGGAAACAGGACATAAGAAGGACTTGGTACACAAAAAACAAAACCAATAGATTGCATTTCATGACTTTTTCACAAACTGCCATGATACTGGGCTGCTTAATTTAACAAGGTCATTTCTGTTAAACTAAATCACATTACTCAAGTTTCCAGGTTTAAACCTGACCACCATCACACCAGAGTGACTGTAATCACTCGTACCTTGTTCCAGCTGAAGTTTCCATTCAACATTTCACAAAAGTGGCCGATGGTGGACGGACATGGGACCTTCTTGCTGTCGTCAGAGTTCTTTATTTTTTCATAGAGGAGTTTGCTGTAAAACTTAAGGCTTTTTTTGAAAACCCTAAAGGTTACATAATGGTTGTAACACTCTCCTGATGAGCTGTCTTCCCTGGAAAACAAGAAGTGATTACAATCAGAGATGGTATCAACAGATCATCTCAGTGAGAAGAAGGTATTTCAGAGAAAGTATCCTGACCGAGCGGTGTACAAGCCAGAGTCCGTAAGAACCGGGTTCAAGAGGAAGAGCGCTCCACCGTGGTGATGTACGTCCTCATTCTCGTCGCTGGTGATATTCTCAATCTCATTGTCGCTATTATTTCTGAACCAGGTGAACTTTTCATCCAGATTCTCCACATCGTAGGGCACAAAGTAAAACGCCTCCCCTTCAATAAGGTTGTACGACTCCGGGGTACTGTTGAAACATCGGCGCTCGGCTGACTCTGAACGTGTGGGGAGAAGATGACAGAGATAATGGTGATGAAGATGAAAGTGAACGGCATGGTGTTTATTCATGGATATGTGAATGTGCAGGTACACAGAGCCTGCAAGTATTACAGGCTTGAAATGCTGCAGTGGAGAACAACAACAACAAAACAATAGAATCAGATGCAAAGAGAAAAGGTGTTTACTCTTTTTAAACAGACTTTTGCATCAGTTCTTATGGAAGATAGATTAAAACCTTAAACACTCTCACACACACACACACACACACACACAGGTACTGTATGAGTCAGGTTTATGCATTTATGCTTGTTACATGCAGTGTCTTTTTAAAATAAACGTACTTTTACTCAGTTTTTAGGTTTACTTACGCAACAAACCTACTCGGTTTGGTTAAAATAATGTTACGTAAAATACTTGTACTTGTTACATAACAGAACTACAGTAAAACAAGTCAGAATACTTCCTTTAATCACCTTTTTTGACTTTCTCTGTATTTTAAACAGTCTGATCTCACTGGGAGGAATTTAAATAGCACGACATGTCAGATATTATCGCGTCTTATTTAACACCAACAGCAACAAAACCCCAGTTTCATCTATGAAATACACGACGGTTGGGCTTAGAGTAAGTATGGAAACATGCATTTACAAACATAGTTATTATGTAAAAAATGATTGTTGATTTGGTGAGAATAACAACGGCTTGATACAGACAGGATAAAGTCCATTATACTCTGAATATAGTGACTGTTATAGAACTATATATGAATATAGATCTCTTCATGAATGTAGTGCATCCGTGCCACTACACTCCATTAATGTAAGTGTCAGTGGTCCATTTGAGAGGGAGCTTCCTCTACATGTGCAGCGTCAGCACTATGAGGGTGTGTCCTGGACCTGTGGGTCCCTGGGGATCAGCTAACAGATCCACTAATGCACTCCTCTCCATCATCATGCATGCCCTACCTGCACATTCAGATGCAGTCATCACCGTGAAGATGAGGAGGAGAAGTCGGGAGGCATCCATTGTCTGAAAGAGAGAGCGAGAGAGAGACAGAGAGAGAGACAGACAGAGAGAGACAGAGAGAGAGAGACAGAGAGAGAGAGAGACAGAGAGAGAGAGAGAGAGAGAGAGAGAGAGAGAGAGAGAGAGAGAGAGAGAGACAGAGAGAGAGAGAGAGAGAGAGAGAGAGACAGAGAGAGAGAGAGAGAGAGACAGAGAGAGAGAGACAGACAGAGAGAGAGAGAGAGAGAGAGAGAGACAGAGAGAGACAGAGAGAGAGAGAGAGAGAGACAGAGAGAGAGAGAGAGAGAGAGAGAGAGAGACAGACAGAGAGAGAGAGAGAGAGAGAGAGAGAGAGAGACAGACAGACGGACAGACAGAGAGCACTTAAAGTTAAACCTCGTGTTTTTTTGCTTCTAGTTGAATAATTAACACGATACATGTTCATGCACTTTTTAGTCCTGCAGGAACCCTCTTCCTCTTCCACACACGATACCATCATGGCAGTTTCGAAATAAGTAGAGTAGGAAATTGTTATTAGAGGTGACGCGGGGCGGATGTTGAAGGGACTGGACGGGCCGCCAGGCAGCAGGAAGTGAGATTAGATTGCGTGGTACTTTGTATTTTTTAGTCCTTTTTCATGTTGAAAGATGACATGCACATGTCTGTTTAAGTTACATGGAATATACAGTCCGCCATGTTTCTACAGAAGCCCAGAATGGACAAACCCAGTGCTGGACTATTGACATTAATATAACTGTGCTGCACCATGAATACCTTTGGCTCAGTCTCACTGCATCTTGTTTCAATGCCTAAATGGGATAACTAATAAAATTACAGTTAATACGAATAGCAAGTTTAGAATCAATACAATGTAATAATTATTTATTGTATGTAGCCCATTACCACACATTTGCCTCAGAGGTTTGAACAATGTGTACAGTATGGGACACTCTGTCCTCATACTCTCCCAGGATGGACAGAAGTGCAATAGATGTCCTGAATACAGAATGAACCACATAACGGTGTGAGTGGAAACACATGTTGCATGAGTGACAAATTGGTCAATTATCGGCAACAAGCATGCAGCAGCGATTTGCACGCATTGGAAAATGTGATGCTCTCAAACAGTGTCCGCCGAGGACACGAGGATCTTATCTCCCTCACAGCAAGTTCCTCTCCTGATAAGAATGAACAACTGCAGGTTACACAACCCCGGCCATTACATACGAGTTCCGGCAAAGACATCAGCAACTTTGAACAACCGTTTCATTTGAAGGCTTTAAGAAACACTTAACTGGAGACGATTAAGTGACTTGTCTGAGAAAGCAGCGGCCTAAGTGCACATCCCGCATCCTTCAGTCGACCCATGTCTCCATCTAAACTACGTCTCATCTAAACTACATTCTCAACTACGTTTAGAGTTGGAATGCTTTTCCTCCCAGATAAAGACTGCAGTTTGAGACACAAAGTTAATGTTACAAACAACGTAACAAAACAAAAACGACTTTGTTATTTTGAGGCAACACAATAATTGAGTTCAGCTGTCTTTGGGGTGAACGTCCTGTGTGGCAGTTCACGTTGCAGTTTTGTTGGTTTTTAGCTCTGTTGCGGTCTTTGGCTGCTCAACTTTGTTCAGCAGCTAACTGCTAACTCTGCTGATCAGTTAGTGTTCAGTGAGTTTCTTCTCCTAAGCTGCCGTCTGCTGCTCGAAACAGGGTTGATGAGAGCAGAGAAAACCAAATCAATGAGCTGAAAGAGGCTAAAAAGCTCAGACCCCTTTCACATTACAGTCATCGCCTGTGAAAATAAAGATATTGATTAGCACACACCGTGCTGTGTTTAATTCTTATTCAACCTTCATGTAATAACCTCATTGAATCTCATTTCCAAGGCGCTCCTGATGGCACAGCTTCAAAACACAAATAACAGACTTAAAAAATAAAACTGCAAAAAGATAAAACCAACAACATTTCAATAAAGAAAATCACACAAAAGAGACGACAGAATTAAAACAAACCAATAAACCAAAAGTCATTCAGTGCTGAAAAAAATCCTTAATCTTGTTTTTAAAATCTTTTTTATGAAGTAATAAACGAACAAGATGATGGTCCATAAAAACAAATATAACTAACATGGAAAGCATTACACAAATAACCAAACCTATCCTATCCACACTCTGGCGTAACAGAAATACATTGTTGAATCCGTTATGGTTATTCATACATGAAGCCACTGTTAATATCAGACTTGAGACTTCCAACATTTTGCCTTTAAGAAAGAACGAATGGATTTAAAATACATCTTATGAAAAATAAAAAAGCATCGATTAAATACAGTGAAGTTCAGTCCTCGTTAACAGTTAACAGCATGCTCACTAAGACCGTAAATACAAAAACACCCTGTAGTTTTACAGTTTAATGCCGTTTGAAATAAACATGGAGGACACAAATTAAAACCGCTTTGCTTACCTCGTGAAAGTGTTTGCTGACAGCTGGATGGTGTCTCCTTCTTCTGCTCTACCTGCTTTATATCCTCTCTGCTCATCACTGAACTCTGCAGATCGAGTGAGCAGCAGAGAAGGGAAATCACACACACCTACACACACTCACACACACTCATTCAACATTCTCCCTCCCTTCTCCCACTTATCTCCCTCACACACACACTTCACTAGAAAATCCCAAGAAATATCCTGTTTCAGTGACAGCAGTTTCTAATTCATCATCCCGATCAAACACAGTCTATGATATGTGTGTTTACTGGAGGACTCTCTGAGGTGCCAACTGTGGCCATAGTGACTTTATTCAAAGCTAGGCTTGTCTCCCCTCTTTTGCATGGGACATAATAAATATTTACATAATACCTCAGCAGACAGAGCATCATGTGAGGTACACTTAACAGAACAAGACACTGCTGGTATACGTTGTACGTATAGTCCACATGTTGACGAAACTGTCACGCTGTGTTGTTCCCCAAGGCAACAACCGAATCAGCAATCGCCTTTGATGAGCAACGTGCTTCCTACTAACTGACACGAGTGGCATGTTTGCATCGAGCAAAAGTTATTGAGTGTTACGAGGTACAATTACGAGTCTAAAGAGCAAGAAAGTCCACGAAAAGCGAGTGGAGGGGTGGGGGATGGGTCAAGGAGACCGCTGTTCACGTCCTGCTGTATGAAACCGACTTAAAGCCTGTTAGCTGTTAACTTAGTTGTGCTTGTTATGTAAGAAAATCTGCAAGGGACGGTTGTTTTTTATATTACTTTACATTTCTACATTATAACATTACATTTATATGTTGTTATGCTAATTTTGTTCCATTATGCTTTTCAGTTAATACGTTATACCAATTTTCACAAGGAAAGTTAATTTGAATGTAATATTATACTTTCTCTGTTCCCATCAGAACTAAAAGTGGTGACCTCAGATTTCCGGCCCCTCGGCCCCCCCCCCCCCCCCGCTCAGCGACCAACACCAACAGACCAGTGTTATTATATGAATGTGACATGCAGGTTGTTGCCCTAAAAAAGCTTCTTGCACAGTCAACTGTTCCTGGATACGAGGCTTCCTCATAGTTGGAGACTCCCAATGAAGTAACAGCAATAACAAATAAATCCCAAATAAACATTCCCACTTAGTAAGAAAGTAGACGGTAAGTGATTTGCTATGAAATGAGTCAGTGAGTAGAGGACGGTGAGTGCTTTCCAATACAGTGATTAGATGACGGTATAAGTGCTTCATAAGAGCTCATTGTCTGCTGAGACTCAACAGGTTCAGAACAAAAGCAATGCAGAAACATTCAGACATTCATTGATGTGGCTCAGGACGATAACAATGCCAATGGAAAGTCAATTAGGATCCTTATTCGTGGTGAACAGACAAATTAAAATTATCCATGAGACTAAGAAACGGCCAGAGGAATTGATTTGGTATCGTGACAGTTTTGTTGCCTAAACCTAAATATTTGGTTCTGTTGCCTAAACCTAACGTTAGTTTTGTTGCCTAAACCTAAATATTTGGTTCTGTTGCCTAAACCTAACGTTAGCTTTGTTGCCTAAACCTAACGTTAGTTTTGTTGCCTAAACCTAACGTTAGTTTTGTTGACTAAACCTAACGTTAGCTTTGTTGCCTAAACCTAACGTTAGTTTTGTTGCCTAAACCTAACGTTAGCTTTGTTGCCTTAACCTAACGTTAGCTTTGTTACCTAAACCTAACGTTAGCTTTGTTGCCTAAACCTAATGTTAGTTCTGTTGCCTAAACCTAACGTTAGCTTTGTTGCCTTAACCTAACGTTAGCTTTGTTGCCTTAACCTAACGTTAGTTTTGTTGCCTAAACCTAATGTTAGTTCTGTTGCCTAAACCTAACGTTAGCTTTGTTACCTAATGTTAGCTTTGTTGCCTTAACCTAACGTTAGCTTTGTTACCTTAACCGAATGTTAGCTTTGTTGCCTAAACCTAACATTAGTTCTGTTGCCTAAACCTAACGTTAGCTTTGTTGCCTAAACCTAACATTATCTTTGTTGCCTAAACCTAACGTTAGTTTTGTTGCCTAATCCTAACGTTAGCTTTGTTGCCTAAACCTAACGTTAGCTTTGTTGCCTAAACCTAACTGTACGTAGTTATTTTAAGCCCAACCATGATGTTTTACCTAAACCTAACTAAGTGCTATTGTTACCTAAACCTGGCTTTTTTTTGGTTGCAATTTGTGACACATACTAATGTGAGACTGTGATGTCACTTTATACCCAGTGACTCTGTCAGGAGACTCACCGTGTGGTTCAGTATGATTTGCTGTTGGTCAGAAGTCTGTGGGCACAAATGGAAACATAAAGTCCCGTGAATACAAACATGAGTAACATGGTGGTGGAGCCTTTTGCATGTCTGTGCCCAGAGGCTCATAGTCTCATAATCCATCTGTTATGAGACATTATGGAGATGAGACATTGTGCCGTGAGTATTCGGCTTTAGACGTTTTCCTCGTGGTTGAGGCAAAACATTCTGGAAGAAGAATTCAAATGAATTAGAGAACCAATGTGAAATCAGTCTTGAGAGCATGTGCATGGCAGCTCATTTTCAGTGCAACATGATTCTGATCCTGAATGTGAACACCCTGTGCACACGTTTAGACTATGCTGCTGTAGGGTTTTAATTTAATTGGACAAATCTGCCCCTCGTCTTTTACGTTTAATCCAGTGCCAATGCAGGAAGGAGTGTAAGGGATTCTCTTGCAGTGAGTCCAACTTTCACGGACCAAAGTTCCAATAACATCACATAAGTTAGAATTAACGCTCTTCTTTTATTTTGAGTGTAACCACAATTGTTTTTGATGCCTGATACTAACTCTACCAGTTTGTCATAATCACAAACTGTCCATAACCTCAACCAAACCGTACAGTAGTTGCCATTGGCATGATTTCAGAGGTGAGGGTTTTAAAAACGATACAGGAAGTGACATATTAGGAATGAGGAGGAGTGACGTAGAGACGCTGTAGACAGGTCTCTGGTAGAGACCTGTCAATCACTGTATAGCCCCGCCCTAAAGCATCCCCTGCTTTATGGTCTGTGTGACTCTAAATGGACCATAATGTACTAAATGAACATCATGCTGTGTTGAAGAAGACTTGAAACTAGAGATTGAGACCATAAACTCATGTTTACAATGTTTACTGAGGTAATAAATCAAGAGAGAAGTAGAGTCATTTTCTCATAAACTTCTATACAACCAGAGGAGTCGCCCCCTGGTGGACACTAGAGAGAATGCAGCTTTAACACATGAAGCTTTTGATTCAATTTTCAGAACCGGAGGTTGCTGTGTGTGGAAAGGACTTCAGCAACTAAACCTACCCATCTACCACTCGTCTCATCAAGTGGGTTTACCTCACAGTTATAATTAAAGTTTAGTCTTAATTCATTCTTAATCGAATTAAGGCTACAGCAAAATGTAAGACAATGGTTTGTTTCCATCTTTATTGCAGCAGTAAAGGTCCTGTTGCTGTTTGAACCCAGCACTGCTCCCATGTACAAAGCCAAGTCCATGAATATTTCAAATAGTTTTATGGTTTTATGTGGAACAACGTGACCGGGATGGAGCCAGGCCTTGATCCTCTTCGTCACTGTTGGACCTCACTGATGCTCTTGTGGTTTAATTGGAACAAATCCATGCAGCAATCTTTACCAACAGCATTCAGCTGCTTTCTCAACAGATACAGTTTTTTTCCCAGCTCAGCTGCACTGTGACAGGGTTTCACGACGTGTCTTCAACCAGGTTCTATTTCAGCCAAAGGATGCTGACTCCCTTTGAGGCGCGACGGACCACAATGACTGGATAAATAGCAGATCGCATGCCACCACTTTATATTACGTGCATCCCCATGAGCTGCCACACTTCAACCCACAATAATGTGCGCCACGGTGCAGTTTGTGTACATGATGACATATAAAACAATGCTTTGAGGGGCGCCATGCTGCTGGATTTATCTTTGGAGGCAAAGCTCTGAGTCAAAACCTTTTGTGTCCCAGTTAGCAAAATCTCCATTAAAGTTGTATTTGCAAGTATTCTAAAAAAAATTGGATGCAATTTAAATTTTAGAGCCAACAAACAAACAAACTGTTGTATAAATATTTATTCATAAAATTAAAACGAGAACAGAGATGAGCAGCGTAAAAGGGACAGGATGCCTGAGATACAGTGAGATAAAATGACGAAGATTAGAAAACAAGATGTTTCTCTGAAAGACTGAACAGGAAATGTTGCTGCAAGATTCATAGAATCTCTCAGTCAGCGCGATTCTGTTTGTGCTAGAAGCTTCTACCGTGTAAAGGAAGAGACTCAGTTATATCTGATGCTCTGTTTGCTTCGTCTAATCTTAAAAATTCATTAAACAAACTATGATTGAATTATCCGTTAAATGACCCAATGAACCCGTCTAAGAGGCTCATTATCTGTCTGTGCCCCTGAGAGTGGGGTTTCATAGAAGCTTTTAGGGACGTGATGCACGTCAGCTGAGCCCAAAATGCACATTTACAGACTCCGATGCTGACAGGAAACAACAGATCAGACAGTGAAGAGCTGCACCAGTGACGTTCACCATGTCTCTGACTGGGGAAGATGGTTTCCAGTGTGCAGCGCTGACGGCTGGAGAAACGGACAAACGCTTGGAAGGCACTGACACCATGTGGAAAAAGCAAAGCTCCACACTGTGTTCTTCCTCTTCCTCTTCCTGAGATCATCATCACAAATGGACATACATAGCAGCCAATAGTTCTCAACAGCCTGCTGGCTTAAACGCTGAAACGCTGAATGACCACCTCCATGGAAGGGCTGTCACACAACGGGCCCCTGGGCCCGGACATGCTAAAGGGCCCACCCTCTGTTGTTGTTTTGAGTTTATTTGTGATCATTTTGTGTCTCTTTGCAATTCTTTTGTTGTACTTTGCGGTTGTTCTGTGTCTCTTTGTGGTTGTTTTGATCTCTTCTTAGTCTTTTAATGTGTCTTCGTAGTCATTTTGTTCTCGTTATTGTCACTTCGAGTCTGTTGGTAATCATTGTGTGTCTCTCTGTGGTTGTTTTGGTCTGCTTGTTGTCACTTTGAGTCTCTTCCTGGTTGTTACTTGTCTCTCTGAGGAGGCCCCTGACACGTTGGGCCCCTGGGCCTGTGTCTCGTAGGCCTATTAAGTAATCAACCCATGCTCATTTCTTTAATGAAGTCTCTTTGTTGGTCATTTTGAGTCCTTTTTGGCTGCTTAAACCTCCGATCACGTTGAGGTTTGGTGGTGTCGGAAAGTATTTGAGATTGTTTGGTGAAATGTCGGTTTGACAGATGGTCTTATCAAAAAACATCTTTGACGTCATCACGATGTTTCCAGCGTCTCCAAGAGAGACAACGACACAACAAAAGGTTCAACAGCATCGAGCGTCGTGGTTTATGTTAGAATGAAGGAGTTGTAGATGCAGACATGGAAAGACTCCCCCATCACTGATCCACATCTGGCTGTGGGCTCAACAATGATGAACTCAAGTCCAGTTCATGCAAATGATGCATGCAGTGATATTTCATGCGTTTGTGTTTCTGGGGAACAGGAGACTCTGCACCAACAGGCTCATATGAGTGTAAACAATGTGGATTCCAGAAAGTGAATCAACGAACCAGAATTTCAGACAAGGCTGATGAATAAAAAAGGCCTGTTCCAGATCTGAGGATTACTCAGTCACCATAACACCTGACGCGTGCTCAGGTGTTATGGCGACACCGGTAGAACAAACAGATGAAATCACCTCGAATTGAACTTCCCATCCAACATCCTGCTGGGCTCCAACACCGGTGAAGTATTCCTGTTTCGTGCCAGGATGAATCCAGATGTTTTTGTTTGTTTGAAGTGAACTGTATGTTAATCTGGTGATGATGATGAATAACGGATATGAAATATGTTTCAGGGATGCCGTCTGGTTCCCACATGTCAGATAAATAAGCAAAGTCTCCCGAGGACAAGAGGTCTGAAGGTCCCATCTGTGTCCCGGTTCAGACGACGGTCTGGAGTCTCCCCACCGGCACAGAGGGCATGAGGTACCGCAGGTTCTTCCAGAACCTCCTGTTTGAGCGCAGCTTGTTGGGTTTGTTGGTTGGGAGGGAGCTTTTCTTCCACTTCAGAGCTCCTTGTTTCCTCCTGAAGTAGCGCAGAGACTCCGGCAGGCAACTGTAATCCACCGGACCGTCTGGAGGAACAGAATACAACGTGGGCCGTTTTTATTGACATCTTCATTTTAAGCCGGCCTTCACAATAGTGAGTGCGTTTCACAGCATGCATCGCTGCTTTGCTCCGTGTTCTAAGAGGCTCATCGACGATTCAAAATGGAGAGGAGCTTTAGCTCTTCTTAAAAGAATCCTCCAACATTTCTTCATTTTGTTGCTGAGACTTTTCTGAAGATTGAACTCGTGTTTGTATATAAAATACATGAAAGTCCGTCCTCACCGATCTCCACCAGGATCACTCGGGGGTCCTTCTGGGTCAGCGCGTCGTAGAGGCCGACCTTCTGCTCGTAGCACAGCTGGTTCTCGTTGTTCCTCAACGGCACCTCCTCTGTTTTTCCGTCAGCGCTGGATTTCCCCTCAGGTGAGAGGATGATTATCAGTCTGCGGCATGTGCGCACCGTGGCAGCGATGACGTCATGCACCGCTGGAAGAGATCAGACACAGGAAACCAAGAACGGGTCAAATGGAAAACACAGACTTAGATGAAGGACAGATGGTCAAAGGACTTGTTCTATTACGAAAGCTTATTAACGAGAATCAATATAATTCAAACTACAGCTGAACATTTTACAAACTTGTTCTAATTTCACAAAAACTGTGCGAGGAAATGTTTGACACGGTGGTGGAAAGTACTTTAGTACAACCTTGAGGTACTTGTACTTTACTTGAGTATTTACATGTTGTGCTTCTGTCAATTCCACTAAATATGGGACTTTTTACTGCACTACATTTCTTTTGGCAGCTTTAGTTTTCACTACAGATTTATATTATATACAACAAAAAGTAATAAATAATGATGTATAATGATAAATGAAAGTACGCAGCAATCTCCGCAACTTGATGACGTCAACGTGTTTTAGTGAGAAACACCGAATGTAAACATAACCGGGTTTGTTCCCTCGGAAACCTTCTTCATTAAACCTCCACATGTGAACCAGGTGAGTGCCGGTTGCTGACCTTCTCCCGGGCAGTCGTCCCGCCCTCTGATGTACAGGGAGTACCCGTGTTGTCTCTCCAGCTTCTCGGGAAGGAGCTGCAGGACCAAGCTCGCCGTCTGAGCTGAACTCAGGGCGTCGGGGGGGAGGAAGCTCACATAGGCGTCGTAGAGCTTCCCATCAGGAGCTGCAGAGAGGACGACAACAGCGGTGCAGTAAAGCAAACAAAGAGAGTTCCCGGCAGCGTGCGGTCGGTCCGACGATTCCACCGACTATACCTTGCTTGGAAAAATGCCTCATCAGCTTCCTGTGGGCCAACACCAGATCCACTTTGAAGACCAGGACGGCGGCGGCGAGGAGCAGAACGGCCAGGGAGGCGGAGAGGCAGAGGGCCACGTGGGTGTAGAGCGCACTGTGGTCGGCTGGAGAGAGAGGGAGGCAGACTGTTGTAGACATTCGGGTTTTACACAAAAATAAACCAGATAAACAAGGAGAACAGGGCAGACCTTCAGGTGTGATCCGTCCCCGGAGGGAAGCTTTTCTCAGAAACGAGCAGTTTATTTGTAAATCCCAGTCCCAACAGAAACTCAAATCGTCATTTTATGCATTCATTTGTAACTAAATCTGTGGCACACAAGACCTGAGCTTTGTAGGAATGTTTGACAAAACACACATTCCCTTAGAGGTTCAAAATAAATAGACGAATGCATCTATAGACAGAAATTCCGTACCTTTGTGTTGATATTGCCTTCAATATTTCCTGCACATTTCTGTAATGTTTAATAGAAGAGAAGAAGAAGAGGAGAGAAGAACATACCTTCTTGAAGCCACACAATGCCGTGTTTGAGTCCGGCTGAGTTTGATACCCAGCAAGAAATGGGAACATTCAGGAAGTTACGACGGACTTTCGAGATGGACAGAGTGGACAGACCGTACACACGGCCTCTGTCGTGCACACTGAAAGGGACAGGACCAGTCAACCAATTACATCCATCGATCAGTTCATCAATCAAGCAACCAGGCAAGAATACAAATGTTGTCTTCATGCTTTTTCTTCTTCCATTCTGCGTCGTTTAAAAGCAACAAGGAGGCAGACATTTTAATCTGTGCACGATTAGGTAACTTCAACTTTGCCTGAGTCATTTTGTCAGGAAATGTCAATGTCTTTATCTTGTTTTGCTTCACAGGCCCCCTCCACCCCCACCCCCACCCCCCACCTCCACCTACATGACAGGAAGCAGAAAAACTCACAAGTTCCAGGAATCTTTAAGCTCCTCGTGTTCGTCGGTGTCATCATCGTCGACGTTCCAGAACATGAACGTCTCGCTGTCCTCGCTGAAGCCGATGCGGGCCAAACACTCCAGCTTCACGCTCGTGCCTGCAGTCATCATCGGAGGAAGAACAAAGCAGCTGTCACTCCACACATCCTGGTGCTTTGATGAAAACGGTCACCGGGAGGTGAAACTCTCTTGAACCTCATTGTGATCAGTTACAGGAATGAGTTTGGGAAAAGTCCAGAGTGCACGTTGACCTCTGACTAAATCAAACCTGACCAATAGAAACCACCATTTCAGAAGAGTTGGTGTGATCAGGATCTGAAGACCTCACTTGGTCCCTGAACACATCCTGGTGAAGAAAGCCCAGCAGAGGCTCTTCTTCCTGAGGAAGCTGAAACAAGCTGGCCTGCCCCCTGAACGTCTGGTAAACGTCTACAGAAGCGTGATTGAAAGCATCCTCTCAGTGCGTTACTGTGTGCTGTGCAGCTGCACAGCAGAGAACAGGAGGGACCCGGCCCGGGTGGTTAGAACAGCACAGAGCATCGTGGGAGTCACCCTCTCTGACCTGCACTGTGTATGCTGGCCGCCTCCAGCAACATCTGTACAGACATCACACACCCGGACCCGGGTCCCTCTCTGTTCAAGACTATGAACCTGGACTAACAGGCTGAGGAACAGCTTCTTCCCCACAGCGGTTTCCTCCATCACCCTGTTCATCATCATCATATATTTATTGAATGTCTGGTTTTAATCAGTAATGTCTTGTCTTACTTGTTGCTGCTGTACTGACTGATGAGTCGCCAACTTAATTTCGTTGTATCTTTTTACGATGACAATAAACATCCTCATCCTCAGATGCAAAACTGTAGACTTTGCTGGAATAACACGTGAGTATTGTTGCACTACAACCAGGCGATGCACACGAAGGTCTGAACTGTGGGAGGGAAAGGACTGCAGACCGAGAAGAGGAACGCACTGTGATCTTCAGATTACGGCCTTGAGGTTGATTTTATTTTATTTTACTTTATTTTTGTATTACATTTTATTAAATTAAATGTATTTTATTTTTATTTGACCAGGGACAGTGCACATTAATCAACATTTCACTACATTAGGACACAGTTGAACAAATGACTCATTATTCATTTCAAATGCTGAATAGAAACTTGAGGCAGTAAACCTGCAGTAAGAGGAGAGAGAGAGATGCAGCAGATGACTCAAACCTGACAGACATACAGTGTGTGTGTGTGTGAGAGAGAGTGTGTGTGTGTGTGCGTGTGTGTGTGTGTGTGTGTGTGTGTGTGTGTGTGTGTGTGAGAGTGTGTGTGTGTGAGTGTGTGTGTGTGTGTGTGTGTGTGTGTGTGTGAGAGTGTGTGTGTGAGTGTGTGTGTGTGTGTGTGTGTGTGTGTGTGTGTGAGAGTGTGTGTGTGTGAGTGTGTGTGTGTGTGTGTGTGTGTGTGTGTGAGAGTGTGTGTGTGAGTGAGTGTGTGTGTGTGTGAGAGAGAGTGTGTGTGTGTGCGTGCGTGTGTGTGTGTGTGTGTGTGTGTGTGTGTGTGTGTGTGTGAGAGTGTGTGTGTGTGAGTGTGTGTGTGTGTGTGTGTGTGTGAGTGTGTGTGTGTGTGTGTGTGTGTGTGTGTGAGAGTGTGTGTGTGTGAGTGTGTGTGTGTGTGTGTGTGTGTGTGTGTGTGAGAGTGTGTGTGTGAGTGAGTGTGTGTGTGTGTGTGTGTGTGAGAGAGAGAGAGAGAGAGTGTGTGTGTGTGTGTGTGTGTGTGTGTGTGTGTGTGTTACTATGACAGTGGTTATACATTGTTAGAGAGTGTTACTTACCTTCTTCAACCACCACCACTTTCTGTTGAGGGTACACCACCATAGGCTCTGGAAGAATTGTCTCATTGATATCTGAAGACACATGTACAGTGTAACCAGAGCATAAAGCACGTTATAACACAGTGTGATAACAACAGGCTTAATAACAGGCTTAATAACAGACTTAATAACAGTGTGGGTGCAGCACACACTCTTGTCAGCAGTCAGCCGGATGCTGCGTGCGGCCGTGTACGTCCGGCCGTCCACGCTGACGTCCACCAGGCAGGTGTATTTCCCAGCATCCTCCTTGGAGGCGGCAGACATTCTCATGAGGCCGTCCTTCTCCACGGAGATGTGATCGCCCGGAGGCTCCATCAGCTGGCAGTCCTAGTGTCACCAAAAGGACCAGACTGTTATCTACAGAGCACTTTCAAAATAAAATGACAATAAAGAAGAAGGTCAAGTGACTTGAAAATGAATTAAAATCAGGAGAAGCTCTCTAATAACGGCGTGTTTTCAGTTTAAAGGACGACTTCTTGGTCATAAATAGTTCAAAGATAACCTCCCATAAACCACTAACTGCATGTTTGTATCATGCATTAAACAAATGAGGTGACACATGTCTTTAGAGCTGCTGGTGGATGGATTTAGATTTTTTAAATCTTCAGATGGAGCCATGCCAGCTGTGTCCGCCTGCTTGCACTCTGTATGCTAAGCTAAGCTAACCGTAGCTCCAGTAGAACTACAGTGACTGATGGAACGATGGAGCTCCACCGAGGAAATACAATGAGAAATACAGACGCTCATAGTGATTGTAAATGACCGACAGCTTTAGTTGTCCTGATGCTACTGTACACTACTGTACACTACTGTGTGCTGCATGTTATCTACAGCACCTCTACAGGAACCAATCAGCAGCAGCAGACGGGCCAGATGTTTTGCACATGTACCTGCAGTGTGCAGCAGCAGCAGCAGGGGGCAGTGTTGCATTTATCAAGACACAACGTAAATACAGGACGTGATGCAACCAGAAATGAGGAATATAAATGTATATATGAATCATAAACTATGCTGGCTCTATCCATTCATGTGCTTTCACTGATTGCTTCTTGGTATTGAACAGCAAGAAGACATGAAGGCGTGTAAATGCACTAAAAAGAGCACACGGACATCATGGAGCTGTGCCCACCTTCATCCATCGTATGTTCCCCACGTCGTTCAGTTTGAAGATCTCTGACTGTTTGCAGGGCACACTTTCACTGACTCCCAGGGTGATGGATTTGTTTTCAGGCGGATCAGGACACTTTCCACTGGACACTGACACCCCAAACGTCACCGGTCCAGACCGGCCCCTGAAGAGGAGGGGGACTGTGAGACCACCAGTAATATATGACCGTATTTAAAGAATGTAAAGCTTCACAGCACTCAAAATGTTTGTGGAAACGGATTACCGAAGAATATTTAAGTATCGCTCATTAATTATTTTTTGTAGTATTTTTTTAAAGTAAAAATTAAGTTAGAAAATATATATTCAGTTAGCTTACGTTGTTCTTTTTATAACATATATATTTTAAGTTCTCTGAACTTAAATAAAATATTTATATTCTCTCAATATTTGTAATTGCTGCATACTTAAGTTAAACTTACTTATTAATGTTAACTTCCACTGACTAATCCTGAAGTGAGTCACTTGTGCACAGCGTGCAGCCTCTAGGAGGAGTATACCACAATACCTCTTCTCACAGGTGTAGGATCCATCATGAGACATCTGCACAGGTAGAAACCACAGCAGCCCATCCCTCACCTCCACTCCAGAGGGCAGCTTCGGGCCGTGCCCCCCCGCTCTGCTCCACGTCACGTGGGTGTGGGCGTCCACCAAGAGGCACTTCAGCAGGAAGAGGTGGCCGACGCTCACGTGGTAGGTGTCTGTCGCCTCGCTGTGGTCTGCGTGTGACAGTGCAGAGGGAGGTCAGCTGTTAGTCTGTCAGTGCAACTGTGACGCCACAGAGCATCATCAGTGTGACGTGCTGCAGGTGCAGCAGGACAGGTGAGTTAACAGGATGGATGACGAGGCTTTATATTTTAAAGTGTTCACCTTGTGTGCATAAGAAGAGCTTAAACAACCCTGTTTTGACTCATAACTTTTAAGCTACATTTCCTTCTATCGTATTATTATATTGGATTGCTTCCATATATTGCATATATTACTTTTGCTGCTTTATCTGTCAAAGCACTTTGTTTGTAGAGGTGCTATATAAATAAAGTTATGATTATTATTATTAACATTATACTGTGATGCTAAAGATACACAATTTCCTTCGACTGTTAACTGTTACCAGTGATGCCAACATTCAACAACCCCACTTCAGAAGAAGTTCTTCAGTAGTACTCTTATTGTAATCTCTTTTAATACATATGTTCTACTTTAAAATGGTGCACAGACCTCCCATAGCCAACGCTTAGTTGGAGGCTTATAGTAAGTTATATGTGATTTATTTGTGATTTATTAAAATAATGCTTATGATATTGGTCATCACAATGAGCTTAAAGTGCATGTTGTATTAGAGGTGCTGTAGCCTTTTGTATTCTCTTTACATCCTCGTGTCTTTACTCTCATCGCCACAAGGGGGCACTGCTCCGCACACATTGTATAATGCGGCATTCAGGTAACGTCGGCACTATGGGAAGAACGACTGTTGTTGAAATATACCAGTAAACCAGTACAAACAACACAACAACACAGACTGAAAGGGATATTTGAAAAACAGCGTAATTCATCTCACCAGATCTCATATTTATACTATTTTAATTAACGTTAGAGCTTTCAACCGTAGACTGTATACGGCTTTCAACGAGTGTACCCGCTGGTTGTTATATCTACTGTCTCACGTGAACGCAGCATGGCAGTCATTTCAAATGGCGGGCCGATTTTACTATGGATGCACGAGACAAACCGACGTTAATGGACAGATTGTGCTCACCTTTACTTCAGGTAAAGAACAAACACAAAGTATCACTGCTGCACGTGCAGATGTTTGTTAGCAGCTTGTTTTGTTAGTTTGCTACAGCTGGTAGAGGAGTGATACCAGCTTTTATTTACCAATATTCACTGTGATATAACGGTGTTTACACAATGAATAGCAGACTGACTGGTTTTGATTGGAAACTCCAGTATTTTGTTAAAACCTGTAACAGGAAGTGATGACCGGATGTTGTCTACCTCATGATGTAACTCATTGGTTGTCTCTTTGTTTCCCTCTGATTGCATTCACTGAGTGAATCCTGTATTGACTTGATTGAAGCTTCACCTATGATGTGCAATGCTGCACACTATGTTTGCATTTAATGTTTGTTGTTGGCACACTAAACTCTCCTTCTATAGACTCCCTGTGATGTCACTATATGATGTGTGATGGTAGTTTATATCCAGCTCTGGATGTCGGGGGATGTGGGAGTTTGTGTGTTTCTCTGCATGCTGGTATGATTGCTATTTTTTTGCAGTAAAATATTTCAGCTCTTGACGTATTTATTACGTCAGATTCCCATGTAAAGCTTGCTTTTATTGTGTAACTTCACACCGAGTCAACAATTTCCTTTGCGACACCATGCTGACGTCTTTCCTGCAGACTCAACCATAAAGGTGTGATACTGAACGTTTGCCACCTTTGACCTATTTAATCTACAGCGGAGGCAGATGGAAAGAACCTACTGACCTCACAAACCTTTGCACCCTGTCGTCTGTCAGACTGTCCAGGTCTCTGCTCACCAGGCCTGATGTCTCTCTACACTGTTATCAGATCCTCCTGTTGATGTGAGTCCATGGCAAAGACCCACCGGTCCAGCATGCTATCAGTGTAGCCGTCCCTCTGTCAGATACATGTACCTACGCTAAACCTTCCACAGTACTGTATACTCTGCATGTCAACGGCCTCAATAGACACACAATAAATAAAACATCTGCTTAGGTTATTGTGTGTCAACATGAAGCAGGACCAAACAAAGCTGAATGTAAATACTGACAGATAGTCTTCCGACTTTAATATATTTAAAATGAATTGATGCCACGTATAAAAATAACAACAACAATACATATCCGAATGTCTTTCGACCGCGATACTGTGCCAGATTACAGACATCGTCTGCCTGATCAGAGATCCGATCAGAGATCCGATCAGAGATCCGATCAGAGATCCGATCAGAGATCTGAGATCTGATCTGAGATCCGATCTGATCAGAGATCTGCAGAAGACCGTCACATTTGTCACAAACGTCCACCTGACTGAAGGACGAACTGATCAGACTTTGGTGGTTAAAGCTCTCTGTGACCTCACGAAACACATTTTTGGCCATAATTTAAGAATGAATGTGCTGATTATGACAATTTCACACAAATGTCTAAAAGGATGAGGTGATGAAGTGATGATATTTCGGACAGGAATGGATGTAAACTGTAACTTGTCTGGTTGTCGGAGGCGTTGATTTTAGTTTCTATGAATCTCTTTATTGTTGTTCAGTCACTGATCACGGTTCAGTTCAGTTCATATTTATCATCCGACTTCATGACTCACTAAACTATCATAACTTTGATGATTGTTATCTGCTTTTGTACTTTGCTTTCTTTGTTCCCTTCCAGTATTTGACCCTGCATCACAATCCCATATCTCTAAATATAATACGTAGGTGTTGTAAATACCTTTACATTGACGAGAGAAAAGAAATTTGTCAAATGTTTTAATATCCTTCAAGTTCCCAAGAAATAGAGGAGTGAACGTCCGTTCGGCTTCATTTTGCTTTAGATAGTCCGACA
>JAFEUB010001324.1:145000-163110 GCA_024529925.1 Ophthalmolycus amberensis | reverse complement strand
GTGATGTAAGCGTGTGTGTGGCACTGACTGGCAGCATCACTCTGGGGTTTTCCATCTTGGGAGCGTTGTGAATGGAGTGTCAGAGTATGTATTTGTACACGCCTGCTGTGAAGTAGTACCTGTGTTTTTGTAGAGGACTGGAAAGGCTCTCCTGAACCACAGCACGATGTCGACCTTAAAGATGTAGTAGACGATGACGCTGACGACGAAGAGAACCATCACACCTCCGAGCACCGATCCAATGGGGAGCATGATGTTGGGATCTGTAGAGATGAACATCACACGTAAAACAAACCATTTTTAATATGTCAGCTGTGTGTGTGTGTGTGTGTGTGTGTGTGTGTGTGTGTGTGTGTTGGGGCAATATGGACCAAAAATCTTATCTCTGTATTTTTAGGCTGAATGGCGATACACAATATATATATATATATCTCTGCATTTATTATGGTTTCATGTTGTTTTTTCATGTATTTGATATGTTTGATTCAACTTCAAGCCAAATGCAACGATATTTTAAGAGGCCACCCTCTCTACATACGAGCCATCTAGTGTTAAAACCTACAGTTTGATGAACAGGAACATGTATAAGTCATACACGTGGCCCCTTTCATGGAGTTTTAAAACCAACTTTAATAGAACAAAAGACCTCTGGTTGAATCTTGTTAGCAGCAGACAAACTATTCATTTTGAAAGAGCGACGACCGACGTTGTAACTTCATCGCTCTGCAGCTTTCTGACCCAGTGAGTCACTCAGTGAGTCGGTGACATACATTAGAGTTTACAGGGCTGATCCCGCTCCGCTGAGGTTAAACCACAAAGAGCGAGCGGGGGTTGAGTTGCACGGAGATGCAAACACTGGCTCGTTATGCAACAACAGCTAAGTCGATATAAACGGTCTCATCCTACAGATCTCGTTTGAAAATACATCGATATACCGTGAAAGGTTGCTCTCCCACTCAGCCCAAGTGTGTGTGTGTGTGTGTGTGTGTGTGTGTGAGAGAGAGAGTTAAAAGATTGCACCTCGTTCTTTCTTATTCCTTTATTATATCACAAGCAATTAAAGCATTGCATTTAAGCAGTAAAAAGTGAGGATCGGCCGGTATGGAGACCGTTATTTGGAGGCGATTTACATTTGCAGTAAAAACAAGGATTCAAAGTCCAACACACAACTTTGTTTAAATGCCTTTAAACATTATCTTTAATGAAATGCTGCAAAAGAGAACTTTTCAACATTATCTTTAGAGAAATAGAGCCATTGCTCTCGTCATGCTGAAATCTTCTCAACAACAACTTGCGCTGAGCGTTTGTATTGTTCGGAAGCAATGGCCGTGGGGTTTCGGTCCAATGAGACATTTGTCTGGACTGTAGTTATGGAATAATAGGCCTTCAGAACAACGTCTGGCTGGGAAGTGTTTTCGTTAAGTTGAGTAGACACGGGCATTATTTAGGACAGTGGTTCTCAACTGGTCTGGCTGCGGGACCCACCATCACCCCTTAATGACAAGCCGGGACCCACGACCCAAATTATTATATATATATATATATATATATACTATATATATATATATAGATATATATATATATATATATATATATATATATATATATATATATATATATATATATATATATATATATAGATATATATATATATATATATATATATATATATAAATAATCATTTATATGTACCATTTACATCATTATATCTATATTCAAGACGTCTAGTAGTAGTAACGTCTCTGTGTAGTAAACAACTGTCAAATCAAATAAAGAAAGCACACATCATTATATTTTAACAAATATTATTCTCATTTTTCAAATTTAACTGGATGGATTATAAATACATAGAAATACATGAATACATGTTCTTCTCATTTCAAGTAAAATAACGGCTGGATTAAAAAATAAATTACGTAATGAAATTCAATTTAGAAAAAATATTTTCACTGAATTGCCCTGCAGCTTTAAATTCAGTTCATTCAGGGTGAAGTGAAAAATCCACAATATTATATTTTTCTCATCTTCCAAAAAGAGAAAGTAGTGTTGGAAGAATTCACCTCTATGAGTCTGTCCAGTCAGAGTCTAGTGACTCTGGTCTCTCTGGACGTTTCTCTCTTTTGGAGATCGTCTTATGATTTGACTTTCACAACCCACACCACAAGTGCCGTAAATGCTGGAATAATTCCGCTGCATAAAAAATGCCCTTCAAAATAAAATCACAATTTTTTATTTTTTTTTTCTCTTTTTTTTTCTTGGTCAGTCAAAGGCCCGCGACCCACTGAAAACGGGTCCGCGACCCACTTTTGGGTCGCGACCCACCAGTTGAGAATCACTGATTTAGGAGGTCATTGTGCCTAAATTACAAAAAAAGGGAACACGGTAACACGGATGACTGAGTTGTCATGTGTGAAATATTGCTCGCAGATTTTCAGTGTTTTGAAAGGATTCTACCCTGTGTGTTTACCTGCAGGTAGCAGACTGAAGTAGCCCGTTCTCGAGCCCCTGGAGCTCAGTGCCGTACAGGTAAAGTTTTTTCCGAAATCCTCCGTCGTCAGCTCAGAGAATATCAGCATCTGCTCCGTCCAGACACCTTTAATGCGACCGTCCTGTTTCCACGAACTGGTGAGGACAGAAGGACCATAAAACACGTTATGTGTCGGATAACTTAATATTCTACACGTGTTGCTCCTTCTCCCTCTGTTGTGCCTGTTGTGCTGCAGCAGACTCCTTCTCTAATCAACTACAGCTGGACAGGGCTACAGAGAGGAAGCTACAGTAAGTTAAAGAACTCAAAACATTTAAATATCACGGCAGTAGTACGGTAACGGATCATAAAACTCACCGTCCGGATCAGCACAAAATAAAAAAAGGAGCAAATAGAACTTTTGGATCTCTGATCACGTGTTTTTGCCGCCGATACTTATTGCAGATCACTGATGATCCGTATGAACAGATACAGATCTCTGTGTTTGATTATAGCAGCTGCTCTACAAGGATTTACCAACGTCCCAAAAATCATTCCTCAAAATACTAAATGTTATCTTTCACTTTGTTATTGTAATTGATAGTGGGTTTTTTCCTTCGTAAAACACACATTTGAAATGATAAGGAAATAAAAGATTGTATATTTATCGACAAACTAAATCTGGTAATTATTATTTTTAATGAAGTATAATAATGTTCTTATAGCTCGTGTTAGGAAGTTAAACAGCTCATAATTCATCTCTAATATCTATTTTATATTAACGTGAAAACATCTTCAAACTACTGGATTTATTCTAGTTTATCACTAAAGCTACATTTTACAGATGACACGTGAACACATCACGATAACGTTATAATGTACCTTCAGCCAGTACTCATGTTCACTGAGCAGAGCCTGAAGGCATCATAGTGTAACGGAAGTGAACAAAAGCAGCAGGTTAGAACGAGGTGATGGTGGAGGTATGAGGTGGAGGTGCTGACCGTGGTTTGGAGGTGTAGATACGGTCGGGTTCGGTATTGCGAATGTTTGAATAGGGGTCCATCCAAAAGACATAAACATCCGGCCTCCCGACACACGGCACAAACACCCGGCACCACTTGACGAAACTGGACCCTAAACACACGCAGACACAATCAACACCAATTACACTCTGCAGAAGTGTTTCTCTGAACCTATGAACCGAAGGAGCTTCAGACCTTCGCTGGTGTCAGAGCAGCTTCAGACCCAGAATGAATTGCACTGTTTGAGTCTTACAGTGAAAAGATGAGCTTCAGCCAGAAGTTACGTCTGATTAAGATAAAACAGCTTATCAAGCACCAAGGCACTAATACATCAATGTTCAGAAGCCACAAAGAGTTCGGCCTCAGATGAATCGAGTAATTTGGTGAAACAGTCGATAGATTCATTGATAGAAAATGAGTTGCGACAATGAGACAGGATTTTACTCTGTACACTTCCTCCTGCTACCATCGTTGTATCCTCCCATTTGACGGAAGGTTCACAGTAGAATTTGTTCTCCTAGCTGTGTTTTTTTCCGACACAATGCAAATGTTGGTCCGAACAAAAGCCACAGTCGGTTCCTCCGTCCGCTAATGTGCACTGTGTGTTCTCTCAAAGGATGTGTTGCAGGCGGAGACTCACCCATCGGTACCTTGATTATCTCATTGGACGGTTCGTGGACTTCTGGAGTCAAAGAGTAATTTTCTGAAAAGACATGAAATACAGATGTTGAGGTTACCGAATCACGGGAATATACCGTAAATAGAACGCTTCCAGAGAGTCGCTAGCTCCCGTCTGTCGTTTGTTTAGTTTGGGCTTGGGAATGTTTTGACCTCTTGTTCACAGCCTGTAAAACATTCTGCTGAGATCATTCGTGCTGCTCACTATATTGATGGTTTTTAGAAAAGTGAAATGCACTGTTAAAATATAACCCATGTCCGTTCTAACCTGAGACCGACGCCTCAATGGTCTCTGACACGGATAGCGTCATGCCGCCGAGAGTGAAGGTGAGCGTGCAGGTGTAGGAGGAGTTGTTGTTACGCCCCACCCTCTCGATCTTCAGTTTGGCCGAATCCAAGTAGGTGTACTGGCCCTTCCCTATCCACGATGGGTTCACAACCCTAGATGAGGAGAGGAAACAGAATATGACTTCATGATGGTCGACAGGCACGTGGTTCTGATTGGTCAAGTCTGATCAATCTTGACGATCGTCTAATCTTTTTTACTAATTGATCCTCCTCTGCTTCAGCTCAGACTTCAACCTGTGAAATTCCCATCTATGCCAGTTTTCCCCTGATTGTTGCGTCTGTGTACATCTGGTCCAGCAAACACTTCTCCCCAACATCTGGACTGATGTAAATGAATGTTAGTGATCACCACTCACTCTGTACCACGTGATGTGGGAGGTGATGTTGTAGCCGTCCAGTGTAGCGATGTAGTCCTTCAGAGGGCAGCTCAGCATGTCGGTGACCATGTTGGTCAGTGTTTGACTTGCTTTCCTCGGCCGTCCGCACTCTCCAGGAACCGGCAGCTCCACCACCAGCTTGGTGGCCTGCCTGGTAGCACCGAGACGGAGTTCTGGTGGATATAAAGACGAGAATTAGCCGGTTTGTCTTCTCTTTGTTCGCGCAACAACGGCTTCAGATTCTCAGAGTTTACGAGGTGCACCTGAATGCACCATGAAATGCTCTACCATGTGGTCTTGTTGCTGGATTCTTTGAATCTTCTGCAGCCTACAAACACAATGTGTCGTCTTTGAAGGTTTCTTTTGTTTCTCAGGAAGACAAACAGTTTCTTTCACCTTCTGTTGATGTTTCCTGTTCTCTACTGATGCTGCCGTACCTCAGGATGCTCACATAGTCTCCAGAGTCGTCCATCTGTAACTTAAGGAACCACAGCTTCTCCCCGTTCACCAGGATCCGCTCGCTCTGGTCGCTCATCTCTCGGCCCGTCTTGGAGTCGTACCAGGTGATGTTGTAAGGGACGGCCGTGAAGTCGAAGACGTCCGGAGACACCAAGGTGCTGTTCAGCATCGCCGTGTCCCCGGGAACAGAGAAGACCCGCTCGAACTGGAGGTCGTAGTTGGTACAGTTCTCTGAAACACAAATGGATCGGTCATTTACTTTGTTAATGTCAAATCTAGGATTTTTCCAGCAAAAAAGAATTGTTTGGCAATTGTGTTTATGTAGCACAATTCATGACAAGAGAACTCAAAGTGCTTAACTTTAATATGATTTAAGAGGAAACCTTAAGGCCCTGATCAGATGCGGACCACGCTGCATTCTTTATTGCCTGAACAGTGTTGTTTGCAGTATGTTGAGGCAACTACAGCTTGAGTGCTGACATTGAACTGTACACTACCCTAACAGTTCAGCACCGTTTAAATGAATGAAAACAACTGTCCCAAAAACTCAACCCTCTCAAAATATATTAAATAAAATATAATTGGTAATGTGCCATTATAGCTGCACCATGAAGCATTTCATCTGGAATTCTGTGAATAACAGAAACACCACGTCACTGCAGTTACACCAGTGGCCAGAGGGGGGCGGTAACATGCTTCTGTACAGCCTGGAGGCAGACGTTGGACTTAGTGTGCCCAGTATGTAGGTATGTTCCAGAGCTCTGGTGGTATTCCTGTAGTTATTCTGGCTCACCTTGTTCAAATCCTGCACAGATCCCAAACAGGCCGAGGAGAAACACAACGGCTCCCGCTGCTGATTGCTGGCCCATGGCTGAAAAACAGACATTCAACCAACAGTTAGAGATGAACACACACAGGACACCAGGGTGGGAAGTGCTACTGGAGAAAGGACTTACTGGAACACTGAGGGGTCACCAGAGGCTTTCAAGTACACCAATAATCAGCAAAACAAACCAGTTTTCTTTCCCCTTTAAGACAAACTCTACCCTCCCTAATATTTCACAACTTGCGTCTGTCCTCCCTCTCCTCCCTCTCTCTCCCTCTCCCTCCCTTTCTCTACCTCCCTCCCTCTCTCTCTCTCTCCCGGAGGCAATGATGAGCAATGCTCTGGTATTTCAGGAGTCACTGGTGCAGAAACCTCTTACAGAACGCTGCGTAACGCTCCGGAGCTGGAAGGAGGCCCAGCATTCCTGAACACTGCTGTTACGCAAGTGAGCCTTCCTACGCAGACTTGGCTGTGAGTCTATGAATGAACGCTGAACGGACCCTCAGGACAGACGTGTTTCCTGTTTGTCTCCTACTTGTTCAGCTGCTAGAGGGGCTGTGGGGCCGTTTCTGACTTGACTCCAGGCCTTTGAGTCTGGTACCATCAGGCGGCTCCGTTGTGATGAGCAGCACCGGTCACATTAACATTCTTGTTTCACACTGCTGAGGTCAGGTTCGCCATCACCTCCACCTATAGTGAGGTCTGGGTATTCTTTGACATGTTGGAATGCTGCTACTATGAATAGAGAAATGTTTGTCGGTACCTTTAACTGTTCTTTGGTGCTACAGAGATTCGATATGTATTTGATATCCAATGACCATATTCAGGAGAAAGTGCCATCTCATGGTGAGCTTTCCAGAGAAAATGTTATTATTGCTTTAGCCGATTACCAGAACTGCTCACTCACTTGATGAGCAGCCAGTAACATCAGCTTCATGTACGTCCAGTCATCTGGATGGACTGTAGTTAAAGTCTGTGACTAAAGCTGGAGACAGGCACAGATGGGTCTGGGTGTGGATTGACTCACTTAAACTCAACTCCAGAGTGAAAGTATTTCTCAAAGACACTTAATTCATCCTCATCCATGTCACACGGTTTACTGTCCAGCAGAGGTTTGATCAACCTGATCCGAAGCTTGTAGACGACTTAAAGTAGTTCTAAAGTTCAAAATGTAGTCAATGTCAAACAGACATCACCCAGAACCCTGCAGGAGTGTGATGCACGATGGGTATTAGGGGTGGGGGGGAAAATCGATACAGCATAGTATCGCGATATTTTGCGTGGCGATATTATATCGATACACGGACGCCAAGTAACGATATTTTATTATATAAACTATTTTAAAAAATTAAAAAATCAAATCAATTGCTTTTTCAGTCCACTAGATGGTGCTGAGTTGTTTTCTGGTGAGGTCAGCAGAGGTGCCGGGTCTGCGTGCGTGAGTGGTAGGAAGTTGGTCGAAACAAAGATGGAGACATCAGAGAAAGAACTCAGATAAAACATGTTGTTGACACAGGTTTCCTTTGGGGACATAATTTGAAGTTGAAAAAAGTAATAAATCGCAATATATGTTATCACAATACTCAGAATATCGCAGTATCGTGAAAGTATCGTGATAATATCGAAGTATCGCGATAATATCGTATTGCGAGATCTCTGGCGATTCCCACCCCTAATGGGTATGTTCACATAAAAACAAAGAAATGGATGTTTGAGGGGAGAAATGCACTGAAGAGTTCAATAAACTGGTAAATAAACTGGAAGGAACCTTGAAAACATCAACGAATCCTCAGTCAACGGTTCGTATGATGTCTAGCAAAAAGCTCCTCATGGTTTCTCGTGTGTTTTCATGCGAACGGCAGCAACGCGTGGTGATTTCTGCCCGTTACATGCGCATACGTGCATTTTCAAATGACTTCTGTCTTCACGGGACCTTATTCTTCGTAGGTTCTTCTATGAATGCCGTATGAGAGCAGCCTGGAAAACACATACGTTAGTTTCCATGAAGTTGGTCGGGATTAGAGACGCAAACATGAACCACAGAGCACGCGTTGGCTTTCTTTATGAAAATGTAATTAAAGAAAGCGTGGTTATGGCCCTGCAGTGTGAAGGTGAATCTATTCATGACCTGGTGGTTAGATGTGAACTGGCCACATTCAGATAAGCTTCCTCGTCTTCATCAGATAACAGCTGATCTGATCTCACCACATCTTTCTACAGCATGCATTCACAGTGCAGCCTCTTCACTGTACGTAGCGCTGACGCATCTCTACATTCAGCAGCTGAAGCTGTTCATAGACTTCTGATCATTCTACAAATGTCACATCTGGCATCACAGGTATGTGACGGTGCATCAGCAGATCCATTGGTACAAGCTGATCTTGTGGAGCCAAACATATTTTAAACATATGAAGCCTTCATTTTGTTTTGGGGAAATGATGCACAAGACATCCAGAATATTTAGACTTCACAGGACGGTGCAAACATGAAATCTGGCATTTTGCTCCATATTTAGCATGACGAGTGTTGGAACAAACACAGGATATATATTTATGTATTTTCCAATTGTTTTAAAGACAAATTAGGGGATATTTAAGGGAGAAACTTTCCAAAGTTCAAACTCTTTTTGCTTTGTAGTTTGTGTGCCGCCACAAACGTTCTCTGAAAAACAAGAACAGAAGCCACAGAGACTGTGTGAGAGTTCTGTGGGGGGAAGATGGTAAACTAGAGGAACATTTTCCAGACCGCAGTATCTGCACCTCCATCTCACTGCAGGAAGCCTCGCTGCCGGAGAGATGCAGACACACATGAATCGGTGTCGATAGAAGCTGGTTTAGCTGCAGAGAGTGAACTTCTGCAGAATGTTGTGGTTTGGCTTCTCACCACCAACCTGTTTAGATCAGCGTCGCCTTCTGCACGGACAGTAACCTGAAACTTTCCTTTTCTCACCTGCAGTTCACTTCATAGTCTGGACCATGAGATACAGCGAGCTGCTGTTCTACTTGACTTCTGCTGAAGTTCTCAACAGACAGACTGTCATCCTGCAGCATCCGTTCATGAAGCACTTCAATGCTTCTGGTATTTAACGTTCTCTGGTGTCACAAAGAGATTGTGAAAACGTTTTTTAATTTGCACGACAATATATTTTTTTCAAACTATTGTTTTTGTCGTGAATACTTTCACTAAGAGGGCGGGTATAATACTTGGAAAAAGCAACGTAATATTGATTTTTATGAGCTTTCACACCACAAATAAAGTTGAGTTGAGCCTTTATTTATATTTAAATCAACTCCAAGGCTCAGTAGTATAAACCAGGTGGTTCTGCTGAGTGAAGTTAAAGCTTCATGTGTTAAAGCTGCATTCCTCTCTAGTGTCCACCAGGGGGCGACTCCTCTGGTTGTATAGAAGTCTATGAGAAAATGACTCTACTTCTCTCTTGATTTATTACCTCAGTAAACATTGTAAACATGAGTTTATGGTCTCAATCCTCTAGTTTCAAGTCTTCTTCAATACAGCATGATGTTCATTTAGTACATTATGGACTTAATAAAATACCAAAATACACGTAAAATATGAGTAGTTTAGCTTTTCAAATCATGCAAAGATCACATATCTATTCTCTAAATATGCTGTGGTCACTATCGATTCTTCTGTAGGTTATGTTTTAATCGATAACATAGTTTCAATAGTCTGTCTATAAAATGTCATGTTTTCTTAAAGGTGATGTCTTCAAATTGCTTGTTTAGTCTAAAAACGAGCCGTTACAAGTCAGAATTATATTAAAGAATGGGAAATGCATCAAACATAACATTTTTTCTTGAGAAACAATTTACAAGATGTATTGTTTGTCATCATTTCTGTTTATTGACTGATCAAATATTTAGTTTTCTAAGTATTACCAACGAAAAACAAAAAGCATTAGAAGTGATTGAGGAATATTTTACCTTGCTTGGTGTTAAAGCCTAGAAATACTGAAAGGGTTAATCCAAAAACAGCGTATTCAAGTAAATCTCAACTTAATAAAACATGTATTGAGAGTAGTTGCTTGTCGAGGCGCACTGACCGGACTGTCGGTCTCAGGCAGCAGAGCTTCCCTCCGGGACAAGCCCAGACAGGACAGGGCAGCGTGGGAAGAGCTCAGCCGGTTGGTGGCCTGAACAGTGACGTGGGAGGAACACACGAGGTGAACGACACCGAGCCGCACACCACAAACGTTTAGCCGCTTTCCCTCAATACGGGAGGCCTGGAGGTGTGGGTGGTTGTAATGTGTTGAGCGGTGAGTCACGCGCTGTCTTTTCTTTACCGAGAGATGGAAGAACAACCGTGGTGCATTCTGTTTTTACGTTTCTCTCAATAGATAGATAGATAGAGATATAGATGAATAGATAGAGAGGGAGGGAGGAGGAATGGATGGATAGATGGATGGATGGATAGTTACTTTATTGATCCCGCAAAGGGGACATTTTTTTCCCGCTACAGCAGCATTTGTATATATATATTATATATATATATATATATACATATATATATAAACTTTCTGATGTATTGGGCAGCACACTTGTGTCCCACTCGTCATCTTGAACGTTTCTCTCTCAGCAGCACTTCATCTGAGCTTCCCTCACATATCACTGGTGCTCTGCGCTGCTCTGCAGACAGCAGCTTGATGGAAACATGGCTTCCTGCAGGAAACTGTTGAACCAAAAAAAAGACGTTGCCGCCGCCGCCGCCAAGACTGCAGTGTTGATGTGTCTTTTTATAACCAGGCCTGCTTATTTAACCTCGAGGCTGCCAACTCTGGCATTGCAACTTGAACATGTGCAGTTCTGTTATTGGAAGAACACGTCAAGGACTGACATCCTGTTCATCAGCTTCTAAGCTTTTCCCAAGTTCAGGCTCTGGATCCTCTGAAGGACCTGAGGGGGGGGGGGGGGGGGGGATGAAAGGTATAGAAAGTACACCTGTATGAATCTTAACTGCTTCGTATGCTGTTCAGACTAAAGTAGCTAAACAGCGAACGTTAATGGAGGTTGCAGTTGACTTGCGTGGTGCGTTCAAGCTCTACTCAGTCAAAATGAGTATTAGGAAGGCAAATACTGTCATATACACCGCCGCAGTCCGTGCTTCAGATTTCTATCTTGATATAAACTTGAGGCCACACCACAGAGAGAACAGCTCTGAGGTCTGATCGGACTCTAATATCAGCAATCGCTCTACTGTCTGTCAGGACGACTGGTTGGGAAACGGTAGAATCACGGCTTTCACATTATAAAGTTATTAATCTGGAATGAGTGCATGCTTGGATTTGATTGGTCAGTGCAGCGTGTTGTTGATTGGTTGACTCCGCCCTTGATTCTGGAAGCTTCGTTCGCTTCCACAGCTTGGATGGACTTTCTATATTTGAACCGATGAATCATCAGGAGATTAGTAATATGTGCTAGAAAATATCCAGCTTCTTGTCTTTGAAATGAGACCAGCTGTGTGAGCACGCTTGGTTTAAAACATGTAGTCTTGAGCCACCATGTCAGATTTGGAGGAAAAAGTTGAATTCTTTTAAAGCACAGAACCAGAAGCAGATGCTGTTTTCCTCCGGAGCAACCGGGATGAAGCTTCTGTTTTCTGGCATCAGCAGAATAAATGAAAGGTCGATGTAAATATCGTGAGTGTTTATGAGCAAAGGCTGCTGGGAAATGTGGCACATTTGAATCAATGTTATTGAAGCAATAACTGCTCTACAAACCTGCGATAGAAGCTGCTTTCTGTGTTGGAGACATACTTCAGTTGGCTGAATGATGTGTTGTAAGCTGAGGTTGAAGGCAGTGACGTGGGAAACCAGACGGACACTTTTGGGAAACGGAGCCTCACTAACTGAACAAATTTGTGTAATGTTTGTTGTCACGGAGAGAGAGGAACAAGCGTCCATTTGTTTCTGTTTGCACACAGCTGAGTGGTGGCTGAGTTTGTTCAACTACAAATCTGCTCAGTTGTGCGAACTTTGTCCATCTGTCAGTGGGACAGCGGTCCAAAGTCCCGACAGCATGCACGAATCAAACAACAGGCTTCTACTGTCAACCTCACGCTATGTTTACTGTCGCCTTTCCTCTCACTGCAGATTCATGTCATCGAATGTAATAACCTAGCTCGAGTATGAAAAACATTAAATATGAAGCTACAAAAATGTACAGCTTAAACACGAGGATGTGTGAAGCAGTGATAGCAGTGATTTGGTGTCACAGCGAGTCCTGATATGAGTCAACATAAACCTGGAGATTCCCTCGTGATTTACTGACGATGACGAGACAAACGTGAGGCCGCAGCAGCAGCTCAGTGTCCTCTCACCTCCGGCCCCTCCGGCCCCTCCGGCCCCTCCCAACACTCTCACCAACAAACTGTACAGCAGCAGCTCAGTGTCCTCTCATCCTCCGGCCCCTCCGGCCCCTCCCAACACTCTCACTAACAAACTGTACAGCAGCAGCTCAGTGTCCTCTCATCCTCCGGCCCCTCCGGCCCCTCCCAACACTCTCACCTAACAAACTGTACAGCAGCAGCTCAGTGTCCTCGGAGCGTGAACATGCTGAAGTGTTTTGACTTCATGAATTACTAACTATTTATTAACAAGAACAGAAGCCACAGAGACTGTGAGAGTTCTGTGGGGGGAAGATGGTAAACTAGAGGAACATTTTCCAGACCGTAGTATCTGCACCTCCATCTCACTGCAGGAAGCCTCGCTGCCGGAGAGACGCAGACACACATGAAACTTTCCTTTTCTCACCTGCAGTTCACTTCATAGTCTGGACCATGAGATACAGCGAGCTGCTGTTCTACTTGACTTCTGCTGAAGTTCTCAACAGACAGACTGTCATCCTGCAGCATCCGTTCATGAAGCACTTCAATGCTTCTGGTATTTAACGTTCTCTGGTGTCACAAAGAGATTGTGAAGACGTTTTTTAATTTGCACGACAATATATTTTTTCAAACTATTGTTTTTGTCGTGAATACTTTCACAAAGACGGCAACTTTCACAAAGAAGGCAACGTAATATTGATTTTTCTGAGCTTTCACACCACAAATACAGTGTTTTGACTTCATGAATGACTAACTATTAATAACAGCTACGTGTGAAGCTGCTCATACATTCAGGTTTCAGTTTGTTCTGATGATGTGAGACTTCAAATAAAACAAAGATCTTCCTCGTGAATCAGGGTCCAGATTAATAATCCATGTTCTTAGAGAGATGGAGAAGTGCTGAGCTAAGCAAAAACAAAGCGCTTTGCTTTTAGTTTCCTTTGAAGGGGAAGAGGATGTGATCTTAGATGGGGAGAGAGAACTGAAACCTGCAGGTCCTCAGTGGACGTCTTCAGTAGATGTGACTTGAGATGACCGGCACGCCCTGAACGGCTTCATTCAATACGTTACGTTAATACAACTCCACTCTGATGGAAACAAACTGTGTTTGTGATTCTTCAGGAAAAACTCTAAAGCAGTTTATTTTGAACACGTCTGAGAACATCTCTCTTAAATTAAAGAGGCGCTGAAGTCAGTGAACGCTCCTCAGCTCGGCCTGATGGAGACAGAACAACGTGGGAACATTCTGATACAAAGAAGTTCAGTTGGAGCCATTGAGCTCGTGGGAGGTTCTCCGACTACGTGACTCATTTAGCTGCACAAAGGGAAGACGATGGGATTCACCCTCCCTACAGCGGAGCACGAGAATATGAGCAGCTTAACCACAGCTGATGTTTCACACCGAGGACACCGCTGGAGTTAGTGGGAAGTGGCACCGTCTGTCTCTCAGGGACAAACAGCTTTCCCCTTCTTGGTTCTTGCGGTGAGGTGCTGCACCAGACTGCTGCCGGGTTTCTTCACCTTCTTTCCATCGTGGTTCTGATTGTTTTTAATGTACAACTACACTGAGGTGAATCAGATGAGGCGCTGCAGCCGCATGAACACCGCGTCACTGCACAGACGGTGGCATTTCCACCTCACAAGGCTTTTACTAGCAGCAATAAATCAATTTAACCCTTTAAACAAACTGCAGCGCTGCACCAAGGAGAGCAGGAGACACAGAGTAAATATAATAAAGTCATTCTAATGCTTATGCATCGCTAACCAGACCTCAGTTAGGAATTTACTCATCAATAAAACCCACAGATATCAAAGTCTAACACACACACACACACACACACACTTTCTGGTGTAAAACGAAGGCGTCCGGAGCTCACTCATAAAGCACACATCTGCACACATCTGCACAGTGTTCACATTTAAAGCAGAAAGAAGCCCATTGAACCCTGAACCTTTGACTTGACTTGCAGTGCAAAAATTAATTCAAGCATCAATATTACCGAATAGCTTAAAATAATAGCTTTACTCTTTATTGGATACAGAAGGTTTAGTTTAGTTTATCTCGTGTAGTTTATTCATTTTGCACAATTTAAACAATAAAATAATCAAACATAGATAAATAAATATCAGGAAGAGGCAAAAAGCCAACTGGGCTTATTTGAAGCCTCAAACTATAAAATATTAAAAACTTCACAATATCACAGAGAACATAAAATGAATATGCATAAGATATGACGACGTAAGATATTATTGACATGTTTTTACACGATATGAAATGTGGTAACAACACCAACACATTACAAACACAAGGTGCCTCGAATGTGTGAAAGGAAGTGTTTCTTCTTCTGTGGTTAGAGTTACAACACACTTCTCTTCAGCGGTTAACGTGCAACGCTTAACGGTGCGTTGCTTAACGGTGCGTTGCTTAAAGGTTGAGCAACCCTGATATTCCTACCAGGGCAGCTGAATACAGAGCTGATCTGAGACCTGTAACTCTGTCTTCTGATAAGCAAAAGGGAGCAGAAAATAGACATTGACTCACCTCGGAGAAAGCGACTCAGAGGCACCGACATGGACGCAGGAAGGAGGCAGAGGAAGGAGGCTGAGGAAGGAGGCTGAGGAAGGAGGCAGATGAAGGAGGCTGAGGGAGCAGCCGGAGCGGAGCTACCACAGGAACACCTCTGACCCTCGCTGTGCAGAGTGGAGTCTGGACCTCACAGCTCAGCCGGTGACTCTGCGGCTCTGCCCCACTTCTGTAGACGAAGGCACAAAGAACTCAGAGAGGGAGGGAGGTTCTCACTGCACCTCTCAGCCGTCTGCCTCTCAACACACTTAAAGAAACCTTCCACAGTATCTCACAGAGTAACTTATTAAACCTTATGTTGTGACATAAACCAAAGCTTAGACACAACAACACGCAGCTGTCACTGAAGTTTAGTTTACATGCAGAAAGACAAACATAGAAATATAAAAAGTGTTTCCACAGGACTTAGTGAGACTGTGTTGGGTGGACCTCAGACCCTTTTATTAATAATAATAATGATAATACATTTTATTTGTATAGCGCTTTAAGAGGTACTCAAAGACACTTTACATCAGGGGTCTCAAACTCATCTTCACTCTGGGCCACATCAGCATCGCGGTCGCCCTCAAAGGGCTTCTAACTAAGACTGTGTAACCAACTTCTAACATATTGTTAAATAACTCTGCATTTGATTATTGTTTATTCAAGTGTAAAATATTGTACATGCAGTTATATAAATTTAAACATATATTTAAACACTTCTGTTATTACTTCAATCCTTTTAATTTAGGGTTAAGAAACCCACATTACTCTATCAAAGATCAAACTATTAAAGAAAATATCAAAGACAAGTTATTGCAATAACTTTGTTCAAAGCTTAAAATCCTTTCAAGGGTGCGTTTGCACAATCCGACATGAAGTATTTCATGCGTTTTAAAGACGTTTAAAGTCTTCAATGTACTCGCAATACATTTACATGTCAAGTGTACAGTAACCAGCCAAAGAGCTGCTTCTGCTGTGTTTAAGTATCTCATCATTACGACTTTCTATCTCATAATTTCAACTATGGGGATATTTTTATTATCAAGTCTAACTTTTTATTATTATTTTTTAATTCTTTTGCTGGCGGATTCGCGGGCCACATAAAATGACGTGGCGGGCCGAAATCGGCCCGCGGGCCTTGAGTTTGAGACCCCTGCTTTACATGGTAAAAAACAGAAACAACAGAAGTAATTATTATTAATTATTAATCGATGACATAACAATAAGGAACAGCACAAAAAACATACATAACCAACTTCACAGGTTAACAGCAGGTTTAAATAGGTGAGTTTAATGTGGGGGGCCGTGTTCCAGCAGAAGAACTTGATGCACATTTTAAAGATGAATGCATCAATCTGGAGCACGTTGAGAGCAACATGAAGAGGCGTTGTCATCAACACATGGGTCAGATAGATATGAAAGATCACAGCCAGCATGCTGAACCAGCCGGTGAAGCAGAAAATGGCGTAATGGTGTAATGGTCGGGGTGGTCGTGGTGTTTGGTCGTGCACCTCTGAGTTTCTGTAACTTGTAACTATAAACATGTCTGTGGATTATATAAAGAAGGACAATTCATTGATGAGCTTTGGAGACAGGAAGTCTTTAAATACATGTGAGTGAATATTTATCAGCCGAATCAACTAGTTTACAGGATGTTCATCCTTTGTGTCTTCATAACACATTTAATGTTGACTTCTTTCTCTACAGGGTTTGTATGAAGACAGTAAAGTAGTCCATGAATATGAGATATGAGTTTACAGATAATAACAATCTTTTTCTCAGGATACAACTGAAAATCTGCTTTTCATCTCAGATGCAGAGAGAATATATTGTTCTGAGATACATCCACTGAGTTATGCTTTTAGTTTCGTATAATAATCCATATTTTCTTTCTTTTATTACCAACTATCTGATAACAATGTCTACAATCTCATCCTTCACAGAACTGAACCTAAAGCCTGAGATGGAGCTCTACTTCTGCAGCGTTTGGTTCCCATCGTTGACACATTGAGCTGACTCGGGGGGGCAATTCTTCCAGAACCACTTCAAAGGCTGCAGCCACACCCGGGCTTCCCCTGGACAGAGGAATCCCCAGAAGACACGTTCACTCAGCGACGAGCTCGTCCCTGGTTAAATGTCACTGTAGCAGGGTGCATGCTGGGAAAACTTGAACAACATTTAAAGCCACACTGTGGTCGTTAAGCACACGCTTCCTGACTCTCTGTTCTCTGTTCTCGTCTCGTACCGTCAACATGTTCCCCCGTCTTTCTCTCGTTCTTACCGCAGCCCATCGGAACTTCTTTGTGGTCAGAATCTGACTTTATGGTCGTTGGTGATGAAACTAATAACAGAAGACGTGTTTCATCATCACAGAGTTTGATACACGAGGATTCTGACTCTTTGGATAACTCAGGACTGACACTGTTTAAATCAAAACCATTTTTATGTCAGAAATCATCAACTGACGGTTATTTGAAATGTAAATATCTGCTGATTACTGTTTTGAATAATAAATGATTTGTTCCGTGGTTCACAGAATAAGGAAGAATCACAGAGTTGATTCGACCCCCCCAGTCAAGTACTGTAGTATTTACACTATACTATATATACTGTAGTATGTATACTGTACAGAAACTACTGTAGTATTTATACTGTGTGTGTGACACTGAGCCTGACTTGTGGTTAGAGGTTCACTATGTCTACAGATAACAGCTGTTTGATGACTTTTAACTACATTTCCCAGAGAATCCAATCAGCTGGAGGTTTCTGGGGTAAATTGCGTAAATGTGGAAAAACAAAGTGTTGGATCAACTCGTTTGAATCTGTAAAGTTACTGATGAACAGGACGATGAAGGAGAAAGCTGACTGCATGCAGTGACGTGTTTGACCCAACAGAGTCCAGCTTGGTTGACTGGACGCTGACGTATTGATCCAGAACTTAACAGAGTCCAGATGTGGAGCAGACGACGTCCCAGCCAACAACATGACGTCTTGATCCTACATGTGTTAAGATGATCCACCTCTC
>JAFEUB010001324.1:72500-137500 GCA_024529925.1 Ophthalmolycus amberensis | reverse complement strand
GGTGGTGGTGGTGACGGGGTCTATGGTGGTGACGGGGTCTGTGGTGGTGACGGTGACGGGGTCAATGGTGGTGGTGGTGGTGGTGACGGGGTCTATGGTGGTGACGGGGTCTGTGGTGGTGGTGGTGGTGGTGACGGGGTCTGTGGTGGTGACGGGGTCTGTGGTGGTGACGGTGACGGTGACAATGGTGGTGGTGGTGGTGGTGACGGGGTCTATGGTGGTGACGGGGTCTGTGGTGGTGACGGTGACGGGGTCAATGGTGGTGGTGACGGGGTCTATGGTGGTGACGGGGTCTGTGGTGGTGGTGGTGGTGGTGACGGGGTCGACTCCTTAACACATCCAGACAAACAACTCTCAGAATAATCATGACTTATTTCACTCAACAACAATAATAATAATAATTATTATTATATTAGAAATTATGAAACAATCACACAGGTACTAATTCATATTATTATTATTATATTAAGTTAACAACACTAATAATAACGATACTAATACTACCTCCACCGATAATATTAATTACAATAATGATGATAATAATGACAATAGTGATGATTTAAATAATGATAATCCTGGTAATAATAATAATTATTACTATTATTATTATTATTAAAATAATATGTTATTAATATGATTAGTATTTTGATAATAATGATAATAATCATTGATGCCAGGTAGCAGTGTTTGGGTTTTCCAGATTGAGTCCGGCTGTCTGAACCTACTCAGTGTGTTACACTTACCAGTCCAGCAGAGGGCAGCACACGCTAATGAGTTATTGCGTTATTGTGAGGAAGTAAAAACTAATAGATGTGATTATTGTTACTTATGACCCTATAATTGCAGTAAATTATGTGATATAGATTTTTAAACATCTGTAGTTTTACTGACGCAATTTGTGGATTTAAAATAAATCATGATGTAGAGTATTCTTAATTAGGTTTTAAAATAAAACAGATCATAGAAATACATAAAAGAAATGATGCGTGTCGTCACTCACCTTCCACGTTCAGCACCACGGTCCTGCTGACTTTGTACTGCTGGTCATCGATGAGCGCTCGGAGCCGACAGGTGTACACACCTGTGTGTGACCGCCTCACTGCAGGAATGAGGAGTTTACCTCGGTGCTGCTGGAAGGAGCCCTGGACGCGGCCTGACCGGCGGGTGAGGCCGGAGTCCTGTCAGGAAGCAACACACTGCGTCACTCACAGGGAAGGAGCAAGGCACTAACACCGGGAGGGTTGAGGGTTCAGGTTGAGCCGAGGTCTTTATTATATGATGAGGTTAGACCTCCAGCAGCTGCTCGTTGATATAACCTCAGTGGCTCAGGAGTGGCTCATCATTGAAGCCAGTGTTCAGGGTGTTTCTCACCTTGTGCCACTCGATCAGCCTGTCCGTGCTGTTGAAGTCGCTGAGAGACGGACACGACAGCCTCAGGTATTCCCCCACTGAGACGGGGATCGGGTAGGACAGCTTCTCCACGTCGGCAGAACCGGACTCGTACACGTGGAGCCCGATGCTCCCGGTCACACAGTAGGTCTCGTTCCTGGAGAGAGAAAGTGAGGACATGCACTTTACAGAAGCTGCAGCAAGTAAAACGAATTGTTCTTCACTAACTGTGCATTCAAGTACTCGTACTACCACACAAGTATGCCAGAAAAAGACTTAGTGTGCCCCAATACATATATATCAAATGCAGTATGCACAAAGTACCAGGATGTCCTGCTGCATCCGGTTACATTTTGCAGTTTGCTTTTCTGACCCACAATAAATAAGTAATAGATTCAAAGTTCAAGGTACAATGTTATGATGAAGTAGTACGTCCCAAATGAATGCATACTGCAACAGTGTGTACTTTAAGACAACTGCAGTATGTACTAAAAGTACAAAGTAAAAGTATGTGATTTAGAATTCTCTGCTCGTGTCAGAGATTAATTTAACCTCTCCAGAAGAGGAAAGATTAACTTCTGAAGAGAGAGCGTCACAAAGATGTCTGTGTGTTTTCATAATCACTGTCACAGGTCCAGTGTTACCTCGAGACCTCTCGTCATTTGCAGTCTAATCTTAATCTCATGCAAATCTTCCATCTCTGTTATTTGTTGTATTTCTGTAAACACGGAGTTTATGTCATCATATTAATCCCGTGAGAATCACAGTTTTCTTTCATTTGCCTCTTTCCCAGTCGAGAATCATACAAATAAAAGTAAAGTTTTGACAGCATTTAGGGTGCAAAGGCATGGAGACCCGTTCACACCGGAGCAGCAGTTATTATAATATATACGATATTCTCTCTCAATATGACATAAATAGGCCGATATGACAGAAGATAAAATCAGATTTATCAACAATTACAACAGAAGAATAAGAGTAATACATATTAAGTGTATAAGAAGTAATGCTGACACCAGAGCCTGAAACAATACTAGTAATACTGTGAATAGTGTGCATGAGACTGAGGGAATATTGGCAATGGTAGTGAAAAATAAGAGAACGTTATATTGCACACAATGTATTGAAAGTAATATTGTTAAATGTTTAATATTATAATATTAAACACATATTATATTTGTAATATAAGCGGATGTTACGTAGAGCCTTGATATCGTATCCGAAGGGTTAATGTTAGTAAATTAAAATAAAATACTTATCTCTTGAGAATGTGACGCACAAAACACGTTTTATCTTCAGCGTAACAACAAGCAGGTATTAAAACACAAAGATGTGAAATACCATACAAAGTACATTTGATGTAGTTTATCAGATGAGGTTCAGTGGAAGATGGAGGAAGGACAGATTCTGACCTGTAAGTGCAGATATATTCCCCTGAGTCAGCAGCCTGAGCGGGGAGGAGCCACAGCTGGTTGTCCCGCTGCTGGACACGCCCCTCGCCGTGATAAGCCCCGCCCTGCGTCCCGTTGCCCTTGGTGATGAGGTACTTTGCGGTCGGGGGGGCGATGTTGTGTACTTCAAGGACCCTCTCGAACATCGGGAAGGAGAGGATTATGGCCTCGCCCTCCACTCTTAACACGTTGATCTCTGGAGACACCAGGTAGCAGCCGTCTGCAGAGGGAACGCTTCATTATCAGCTCAACTTCTACCTGCAGCTCTTTAAATACCGGGTATGGGCTGAAGAACACAAGAACAGCCCGGTGAGGCGCTTCACCGGCACCTCATCACTGTTTCCTTTAACTGTGGAGATGTATGATGGCGCTCACCTCTCACAGGCAGAGGAGCGAGAGCAGCTCCTCCGCCAACAGACGGCACGATGAACACAGCCAGCATCAGCACCAAGAGGACCATGATGCAGCCTGCAGGGACACACGTCTGATGCTGAGATGTCTGATAACAGAGAGACCAATCATTCATAATTAAGACGACTGGAGGTAAACTATGTGTGATACATAAGTTAGAGTCCAGATGTTGTTTCCTCTCAAGCAGCTTTAGTCTCAATGACGTCCCGCCTTTTATTTCAACTCTTTAGATTCTAAAAACTTGTCACAAGAGTCGTCGTCATCATCATCCCCCCCCCACCCACCCACACACACACCCACACACACACACACACACACACACACACAAGCTCAGCAGCCACGTCTAACCACGTGGGACGAGTCACCTTAATGGTTTAAAGGCCACTGATATCAGAGGTCAGAAGGATTAATAACTAACGATAATGATTATGTAAAAATACATATTTACAACTCAAAACATAATGTTGATTTTCCTGCTGTTTAAAGGATTAATAAAACATGAATTATAGATTAGAGTTGTCTGGTTTTAGAAGTTACAGTAATCTGGTAGATATGTTGTAATAATAGATCATAATTATTATTTACTCTGCTGATGTATTCTGTTTAAATACACATACATATATCTATTATTCATAACACATTATGTATCATATCATATCTCAGTTTAATATGTTGTATCCTCTGCTCCACATTATTCAGTTTTATTCTGTTATTTCTGAGTTTTGTCAGACAGGAACTATTGAGCTCTCGTCTTCGTGCAGAGAACATTCGCCGCAGAGTTAAAATCAGATTTTCCATCGAAACCAGATCGTTTTCACTTCTGCTTCTGTTTCCTCTTCTGAGATTAGAGGGAGCAGTGGACACTTTCTCACACACACACACACACACACACACACACACACTCGTCACACATCTTTTCCCCAATCAGTGTGTCATCAGAGGGCATCCCCATTCATAAAGTCTGTGGGAGTTTCTCTGTTTTTACACACATGAGTCACAATGCTTTCAACATTGTCTGGATTCAAATGGAAATTTATAAAGTATCTATTAATGAACCGGAGATTATTTTTGATGACAATCCGTTATAGCTCACGATGACATAATACGCATAAAACACAGTAAACACTGTTTAACTCTGTTTATGTCCAATCAGAGAACAATAATAAGATCATTTCAGTCGTTGTGTTGCTGTAGTTCTTTGCTTTGCCTTTACTCATTACATGACATTGATTTATTTCATGATAAAAATAGATGTGTTGAATTGCACAAACTAAATATGAATATATATACATATGAATTATGTGGAGGTATTGACTGATTAAGTTTAGATGCACATATATAAATACTTTTCTAATATCTACATTCTCTTTGTCAAAAAATATTTGCACGTTTTAGTTGAGCATTTCAGGATAAATGTGTATAAACGTGTATAAATGTGTATAAACGTGTATAAATGTGTATAAATGTGTATAAGTGTGTATAAACGTGTATAAATGTGTATAAACGTGTATAAGTGTGTATAAATGTGTATAAGTGTGTATAAACGTGTATAAACGTGTATAAACGTGTATAAACGTGTATAAATGTGTATAAACGTGTATAAGCGTGTATAAATCTGTATAAATGTGTATAAACGTGTATAAATGTGTATAAACGTGTATAAATGTGTATAAACGTGTATAAGCGTGTATAAATCTGTATAAATGTGTATAAACGTGTATAAATGTGTATAAACGTGTATAAGCGTGTATAAATCTGTATAAATGTGTATAAACGTGTATAAATGTGTATAAATGTGTATAAATGTGTATAAACGTGTATAAACGTGTATAAATGTGTATAAACGTGTATAAGCGTGTATAAATCTGTATAAATGTGTATAAACGTGTATAAATGTGTATAAATGTGTATAAACGTGTATAAATGTGTATAAATCTGTATAAACGTGTATAAATGTGTATAAATCTGTATAAACGTGTATAAATGTGTATAAATGTGTATAAACGTGTATAAACGTGTATAAATGTGTATAAATGTGTATAAATGTGTATAAATGTGTATAAACGTGTATAAATGTGTATAAACGTGTATAAATGTGTATAAACGTGTATAAATGTGTATAAACGTGTATAAGCGTGTATAAATCTGTATAAATGTGTATAAACGTGTATAAACGTGTATAAATGTGTATAAACGTGTATAAATGTGTATAAACGTGTATAAACGTGTATAAACGTGTATAAATGTGTATAAATGTGTATAAACGTGTATAAACGTGTATAAACGTGTATAAATGTGTATAAACGTGTATAAGTGTATAAATGCGTATAAGTGTGTATAAACGTGTATAAACGTGTATAAGTGTGTATAAGTGTGTATAAACGTGTATAAACGTGTATAAACGTGTATAAACGTGTATAAATGTGTATAAACGTGTATAAACGTGTATAAACGTGTATAAGCGTGTATAAACGTGTATAAGTGTGTATAAGTGTGTATAAATGTGTATAAATGTGTATAAACGTGTATAAACGTGTATAAGTGTGTATAAATGTGTATAAACGTGTATAAACGTGTATAAACGTGTATAAACGTGTATAAGTGTGTATAAACGTGTATAAACGTGTATAAACGTGTATAAACATGTATAAACGTGTATAAACGTGTATAAACGTGTATAAGTGTGTATAAATGTGTATAAACGTGTATAAACGTGTATAAACGTGTATAAGTGTGTATAAGTGTGTATAAACGTGTATAAACATGTATAAACATGTATAAACGTGTATAAACGTGTATAAACGTGTATAAGTGTGTATAAATGTGTATAATTCAGTCAAACTAGAAAACGTAATCAATAGTGTAAAATACATGATGAAAAGTAGAGAAACTAGAAAGTAAAATAATGCATAAAAGGTATGTATAAAAATATAAATGTCAATAAATACATAAATTATATTTTTGATACAAACTACACAGTATAGTACATACAAGCAATACTTATTAACATTTAACACGAGTAAAAGTATCAAAGATACACACATACATTCAATACATGTGCGTATACTGAACTATATCTCTACATTATATATATTATATTATATATATAATGGGCTTTACTCACGGTGTGACAGCGCTGAGACTGGAGCTGCTTGTGCTCGGCTTCCTGCCGGCTCTCTTTTCTACTCCCAGCCCTCTGAGATGGAAATTTCTCAGGTTTCCCAACGTAACGCAGTGTGCTGTACAGCTCAACCACCACTCGTATATCTGCTGACTCAGCACACACAGTATATATACACACACACACACACACACACATGTTGTTTCCTGCAGGTTCATTCAGAAAGGACAGTTGTCTAGTTTTAGTGTTTTGCGACTGTTGTTGCTGCTCCTCTGACATCATCGGCCTCTTGCGTCAGTGGTGGACATCTCTTGTTTGTTTTAGCACAATAACACAAACACACACACACACACACACACACACACAAGAGGGAAGGAAAATGTATAATAAAAGAACATTTTCTCACTCATGCAAATACTTTTCGTTTAGCAGCAACCAGCGGCGATGTTTGGTATGCAAAGTTTGGGTGGGAGAAAAAAATGTGATGATGCAATCCAAACATACCGTAGATATATCCCATTGAACCATCTTAGACCACATAGAGGACCAAGGACCATGTCAAAGATCTCTCAACATCCAACAGCCGACTCGTGACCAGCAACGAAAGGTCGAGCAACCTCATCCTAAACATTGTAAACCAAAAGTTACTTTTGAATGATGGCTGAAGTGACCTTACAGTAGTGTTGATCGTCGTCACGGTTCCTTAGTTCCTTAGTCCCCCCCCCCCCCCCCCCCCCACAGAGTCCCAAAAGCAGAGCAGGTCTTATTCACATACTTCTAGAGAACAGTAGTTTACTAAAACAGTCCTCAATCTAACTACTTTCTCCTGAACTTCTACTCTTTATGTTTGATTAGAGCTCTAGAGGTGGCGATGGGCGTATTGATTTTATACTTTGCATACAGAACGGCTAGCTGTTTACCCCTGCTTCCAGTCGTTATGCTAAGCTAGGCTAACCTTTGATCTTCTCATCTAACTCTTGTACAGAAAGCCAATAATCATGTTTTCTTAAATGTTGAACTATTCCTCTGAGCATTAAAGTTGAGACAAAGCGTTCTCTTTTGTTGACAGCTCTCTAAGCCAATTATGATTTGAATATTATTGTTATTTTATAACATTTCAATGGCTGATAACTTGTTTAGTTTCCAATATTCAGCTCGAGCCCTAACATCGTGCAACTGTAATGAAACATTTTCTGAGTGAAAGCATTTCACCAACTGACTTTTGCTCTTTATTATCATCAGTTTGTGTTATTGTAGCTGTGAAGCTGATCATTCATCATCTGATCATCTGATGAATATTTGAACCTGTACTGCTGAGTCATCTGACCTCAGGGCTAACTGTGGTTAAACTGGAGGAGCTGTGGTGACGGCCACCATATTGTTGGTTTCTCCCTCATGATTGGTGAATAACAGGCCAGCCGTCCCTAATACGTGCGCCGCTGCACCTTCATGAGAGCAGGTGACTTTGATGCTGCAGTGAGTAGAACCAGGGTTCTAGATTAGTTTGTTAGAGTTTCTCTCTCTGTGCTGCGTTAGCCTGGCGAGCTAACAGGCTTGTTTTGTGTAACCTGGATGAAAACGTAAAATCATGGCCAGTAACACTAATATATGCAAATATAACTGATAATAACGTATAACATGAGGTTCACATTTTATAAATTGAGCGGATAGAAATGTAATATCTGTGTGCAATCTTTATTTGGATTTGGAAACGGGTCGGAGGGAGTATGTGAGAATACTTTTTATAAATATCAGTGTTGTTAAACTACCTTGTGAAGATGCTCAGAGATCTTTACTAGAAATAGAAGCGCTGCCCTTTGAGGCTACAAACAGCGCCGCGCTTTGTGTGCTTTTACCTTTTTATTAGTTTTAAAAGTCAGCGATGTCATTTTCTCTAATGTAAGGTTCAGATCACACCCAGCAGGACGTGGGATCGTTTATTACGTGTTTCACAGCCGGCTGTGAGGAGCACAGAGAGCTTCATGTTGTTCCTGCACTGGTCAGATTAGAGCGATCAACATCCTCGTCTGTGTGAGAACGCAGGCCGCTGATCAAAAGCAGTGAACTTCTAAAAATACTTCTGATCGTTCCTGAAGAAGAAAAACTTGCATGTTTCATTTGTGACCAACTGCTCCGTCATCCCCCCCCCCCACACACACACACATCACGCATGCTGGTGGATTACTCAACCTGTGACACGCTGGTGGTGCTGGGCCTTTACCAACATGCTGCAGACTCACGCTGATGACATGAGGCTCCTCAGTGATGCAAGCTGTGGCACGGCTGTCATGGTAACAGGCCCGGAGCTGAGGCTGCTGTTACTGCTGCATCCTACTTATACTCATAGTTTGGACCTAAAGTAATCGATTACAAGCAGAAGCAGCACTTGTAAACAAAAGACAAAGATCTGGTAACATGATGTCGTGTGTGTCTCTGCTTTAGTAAATACAGAAGTTCTTCACTGATGTCCTCTTGATGCTCTAGTTCTGCTCAGATGTCCATGAGCTGCATCCTTCTTATGAAAGTCTTAAACATCTTCATGTGAGTAAATATTTATCAGCCAAATCAAATAGTTTACAGAATATATTCAACCTTTGTTTCTTTATAATACATTTAAAACTTCTCTACAGGGTTTGTATAACGGTAATAAAGTAGTTTATGAATATGAGATATGATTATAATCCCTCCTCTTCATAGTGCAGGTTAGTTTATGGAGTTTAGCCGGTTACACTAACGACTTCTTGATTGCTCACAGTTCATGTTGGTCCTCTGATGTTTCAGAGAATAAAGCATAAAGCATAAAGCGTTGATCATAAACGCTTCAGCGTTGCTTCTAGTTCTGCCCAGTGGCCGCTCGCGGCATTGCACCATAAATCCCCCTTTGGCCCAAACAGCATGTTCCTGATGGAGCACAGGACGCCCTCTCGGAGTTCAGGATCCGGTTCTTACAGTGGCGGGCCGTGCATGTTATACCTGGGCCTTCACTGCTGTCCTGCAGCTGAAACACAGCTACGGTTATTATTTGTTTCGTGTAAAAATAAAGCCAACACCTGTAGATACACTATCTGCCGAGAGTGCGTCTCCTCTCTGCTCTGACTGCAGCTGGGACAGCAGCGCGAGGCTTCTGTGGGCGGCGGGGGAGGGGCTCACGGGAGCTCCCGCTGCTCGTTCATGACAGTGCAGAACGTACGTGCTTTAACGTCAAAACACCAGAAAATTCTCCATTAACACCAGAACAAGTCGCCAGATTTGTCACTAGTAGCTTTTGACAAAAAAAAGTCTCCATGAGGTTTGGAAAGTCGCCAGATTTAGTGAGAAAGTCGCCAAGTTGCCAGCACTGCCACCTGCTAAATATGTCCCCAGTGCAACACTGGACATAACAATGGTTCCTATCACATATAAAACCAAACAAAAATCTTCATAAAAACAAGTTGTACAAATAATAATATATAAACGAGCATATTAAAGCTACTGCAGATGTAAAAACAAATGCATTTAACTTACCAGAGCTGCTGTTCACTTTTTAAAGACAAAGTGCTTCCTCCTTTCTTTGTTAACAAAGAGTTTAATCTCACGGTTGTTCAGTTCATCCGTGCGCTTTAGTTCCAGTAAGAAGTCCTTCTCCATTCATGGACGCGAGTGAAGACAGTCGAGCCTCCCCAGTTGTATTTCTTGAATAGGTTTTAATGTGTTTGAGGCTGAAGATGTCCGCTCCACAGAGGCAGCAGATTTTGGGATTGTCACCGCCCAACATGTCAGGCTAGCCCACTGACCAATCACGTACTTGTAGGCCAGCTAGAAGGCTCTGGCACGTCAAAGAATACGCCCAACATGTCAAACTAAAGATCTGATTGGTTGAAGAATATGCCAATCAACAATATCGTCCCCATTCATTAAACTGCAAAGGGATTCACTTGTGAGTCTGCAGGCCTCGGGCCTCTCTTCTTACCTGGAGACACAGAGGTGAGATCTGATTGGATAAAAGCTCTACTTAAAACAAGCTGCACTGGAAGCAGAGAAACTGAGGAAGACAGTAGCTGTGCAATGAGAAAATAAGATAATGGGAAAAATATTTTTATAAATTATAATACATGGTGTATTTAAGAAAAATTATAAAATTATAAAATATATATAGCTTTGTGATTCTGTTTAGGCCAGCAGAGAAGGCCTTGCAGGCCCTGACGGCCCACCACTGGGTTCTTATAATGAACCCATGGTCCGGAGAGTCAGGTGTGTTGTGCTAGTAGCTAATGTAGCCTCCAGCTTTTAGCTTCACGCTTCATTAAAGTTCTCTACATATTCAGTCTCCCCAAGACCTGAAAATAGACTTTGTAAAAATCAGGAGTTCCTCTTTAAACTAGTGATATTAGTTTAAACAAGTTTAACAACCATTTTAATATCCAGTTGTTTTCCATCAATGTTTTCATGATCAAATTTACTGAAAGCTAAATAGATCACATGAACTTTCCCCTCAGTCATGTGTTCATTGTGGTTGTTTTGCTGGTGGGATGATTCAAACAGGAAACACGAACACATGAAGAGGTTAAAGGTCACCGGCTCAGAATACAACATTCCTTTAACCCACGTTGGGAAAGAAGCACATGTTACGTGTTTTGGGAATTCCTCACATCGGCTCGATACCTGTGAGATCCTGATCCTCCAGATACAGCCGGACAGATGACTCAGCATTATCAGTATTACACCATCACCAGCACCACTGGACCCATTCCTGTTCAAGAACTATAAGCTGGATGGCAGAACACTGTGCAGCTCCTCTCATCATCTTTCTATAAATGATGAAACTGTTAATTATTAAAGTGTACATTAAAACGTTTATTAAAAACAATTATTAAAACGTACATATCTACAGATTTGGACCATCTGCGCCATTAAAACAATGTTGTGTCCGTTACTTGCCTGCTTGTTAGCTTTGGTTCAACAGAAGCTCTGAGATAATGAACTTATTGCTGCTTCAGTCAGTTCAGAGGTGAAGCACGAATTAAAGATCAGCTTCAGACGAGTGAGTTAAACACCTTCAAGGCCAGTTCCTTCAAACGTAGGAGATAAATACTGTCAAGTTGACCCTCCGTCTGAAGTTATAACAGTCACATTAACATTAAATAATGCTGCATCAATCCCCGCTGTGGGAGAAATAAAGGATTATCTCATCTTATCTTCACATGGTTGCAAGTGAAATGTGTTTCTGTTTGTCTCTATGAAACAGTTCTGAAGTCTTTAGGTTGAAAAGTTGAATTAGTTAAATATAAATACTTCCGATGGCACCTCAGAGCTGAAAGCATTTGTTTAAGAGATGTTACGTTAGAGAAATGTCTCCCACTGTGAGGACCCTCCTGACAGCCAACATGTACAGTGGTTTGCATCGCTGTGGCATCTGACAGTTTGCATGCTGTGAAGGTTCACTGTGAGGATCTCCTGCAGACGTCTGTTCTCACAGGAAGCTATGAGAATAAATGCCGTTGTTTCATCACAGAGTAGACGACCTGCAGGCTGCACGGACTCAACCAGAGGTCACATCAAAGTGAGAGAAAACCTGAACACACACCTTAAACTAGACTTAAGAGATGAACCAACACTTCACCAGAAGACCTTCATCCAACTGGGACTTTAGTACAACATGAGCCACAAGCTTGTGCTGTTGATCGTAGCTCTGAGAGCAGATTGGAGATGATGGATGATGCAATAATATAATAATATATCAGATACAAACACATACAGTGTGAATCCTGTGTTCCAGGGAACATGTGAATAACTGTCCTGAATGAGACATCCTCACATAAGAACACGTTACTTCCCTTTTCCGCCGGCTCAGACGTGAACACCACGGACTCAAAGAGAAGTCGGTGTTTGCATCACACCGGTGCTGTTTCTCTTTAAGCGACTCTCTGTGTGACTGTCTAACACGACTGTAGCGTGAATAACACTTTGCATGCTGGCTTTACATGAAGTATTGTTTAACTGGGTGCAGAACTTTAAAAACCTCTGGTGTCTACGTACATATGAAGATCTGTTGAAATAGAACAAAGACGTGTTTCAGTTGGCCAACGTGTGTCACAACACGCCTCCAGCACCAGAAGCTTTGAGCAACTCTAGAGGAACCAGAGGACACGCGCTGCTTTTTAAAGTTTATTCAAAGAAAAACAAAAGATACAGGACTTCCTGTCAGACACAGAGGACATGAGTTAGAGCAGCAGAGGAACAAGCCCGTCGATGAAGCAGCGCTGTGTGAATACCTGACATGAACAACACGCGTGTTCTTATTGTTTAGTGAGACGGTTGTTTAGTGGGGAGACGACCAACAAATAAAAACACTAAAATAACTAAAATATCCAATTAAAACCAGGCTCAAACACAAGGAATATGCATGAAACATAAAGACGTGATGCAGATTAGTGAAACAAAAACATGGCGTCTGTAAACACGTTAATGTTAATATGAAACCACCGCGCTGCATGTTTATACAGAAACTATCGTTAAGCTTTGTGACGAGCTCTGAGACTTAAACACAAAGTCATCTTCTCTTTGAAATGCTGACCTCTGCGCACCTTTTTATCCCCATTTGAGTCACAAACGACCATTAAGCCCACAAAGAATATCAATAATAACCTTTTTATTACTCATGAAGTCAATACAGCCGCTCGTCAGGCCTTGATGCATGAAGACACACACACACACACACACACACACACACACACACACACAGCTCAGACTACACAGCCTGTTACAGGAGGAACCCGTTACTGGTGACGTGTTCACAGCCGAGCTGAGCACGTTCGTGACGTTTGTCTTTCAGAGTCGCTGTGGAGACGGAGGAGAAGAGTGGAGCTCAGCAGACGTCCCGGAGGAGAAGAGTGGAGCTCAGCAGACGTCCCGGAGGAGAAGAGTGGAGCTCAGCAGACGTCCCGGAGGAGAAGAGTGGAGCTCAGCAGACGTCCCGGAGGAGAAGAGTGGAGCTCAGCAGACGTCCCGGAGGAGAAGGATGCTGCCGGTCTGTTCACACACACAGACAACTTCAACATCAGGAAGAAGAAGAAGAGACGGGCTCTCCAGCATCTTCAGCAAACAGCCGAGGGAGGTACCGCTGAAGTCCAGAGTCCAGTTCTGTATGTGATGAGGTCGACGTTTAAACACCAGAATGTCTCCGCTGCTGCAGCTTTTTAAAACTCCAAAATCGAACATCTAGGTTTGATTACTTGTGACAAGATACAAAAGCAAAGAAAAGATATCATCTCATGCCTCGGACCACCACACAGTAATACCTCCTCTTTATACATTCTTGACACTTAGTGCGTTGCATTCATACAAAGAAATGAAGTGATTTGATGAAAAACAATAACCTGCTGACCATGCGTTTACCTCTCTGCCACCTAAAATCCAATCCGCCTCTCTGACCACACACACACACACACACACACACACACACACACCATCTTATTATATCTGACTATTCACAGCAGTTCAACTGTCATGTTTGACTGGTGGGGGAGAAACATGACACTATCTGGAAGATTCAATGAACTTTTATTGTACATAAACACCTTTTATTTTTTCATTTGAACTGTTATTTTTTTTGGACCACGCCCACATCACTTCCTTCTTTTAGACAAGCGCACTCCTCACACTCCTCACACACCTCACACACCTCACACTCCTCACACACCTCACACACCTCACACTCCTCACACTCCTCACACTCCTCACACCTCACACCTCACACACCTCACACACCTCACACTCCTCACACTCCTCACACACCTCACACACACCTCACACACCTCACACACCTCACACTCCTCACACACCTCACACACCTCACACTCCTCACACACCTCACACTCCTCACACACCTCACACTCCTCACACTCCTCACACACACCTCACACACCTCACACCTCACACACACCTCACACACCTCACACTCCTCACACACCTCACACACACCTCACACTCCTCACACTCCTCACACTCACCTCACACTCCTCACACACCTCACACACACCTCACACACCTCACACTCACCTCACACTCCTCACACTCACCTCAAACTCCTCACACACCTCACACACACCTCACACACTCCTCACACTCACCTCACACACACCTCACACACCTCACACTCCTCACACACCTCACACTCCTCACACTCACCTCACACTCCTCACACACCTCACACTCCTCACACACCTCACACTCCTCACACTCACCTCACACTCCTCACACACTCCTCACACTCACCTCACACTCACCTCACACACCTCACACTCTCCTGTGGGTTCAGAGTAAAAGCAAGCAAACTGTGGGTGGATGTGCGTAAATCTTTAAAAAAAGAAAAAGGTAAAGACATGTTTTTACTCCACATAGTTACACTTATCTTCAAGGAATAATAATAGTAATAATTCAAAAAATACTATTCTGAAATCCATCTGCTTCAGCCTCTTTCTCCCTCAATCATCCCCCACTTTTTTAAATTTCTTTTTTTAAAGCACCTGTCGAAAACAACACAATACTTCAACGACACCCCCCCCCCCCCCCCCCACTGTTGAGTCCCGTCCATCAGACCTCCACTACCACCCCCCCCCCCACCCCTCTCTCCTGCTTCACCCCCTCCCCCTCTAACCAGCATGTCAAACAGAAGTACATTTACACACACACACTGTAGTATTAATACAACAGACTCCCACCACACCGGCCCCATGAAACGCTCGTGAGAAAGGGCGGGAACGTGGGGGGGGGGCTCTCTCTGACAGACCTGCAGAAGGTAGTAGCAGTAGTAGTAATAATAGTGGTACTAGCAGTACTAGCAGTACTAGTAGTACTAGCAGGTAGAAGACCTCAAGCTGACCGACCGGCCCGGGAAACAGAAATAATGAAGGAAAAGAATAATAAAATCTGTCCCATCTCAGCCTGATGAGCACCAAGGAAACACAGAGGGGGAAGCAACAGCAGTTCACCCCCCTCCCCTTTTTCTTAAATTCACATTTAGTATATTTCTACTTTCATTCATATGTTAATAAATCATCCCTTCAGGCTGCAGAGTTTTAAAGGCGACGTCATCGCTGTGGACCGCTTTGGTCCGGTCCTTGGTTTTGTTCTCTCTCTCTTTTTTTTCTTTTGGTGATGATGACATCAACAGGGGGGGGGGGGGGTTCTGAGATCCAGTGTTAGCGAAGGGTGGAGGACGAAGAAGAGGAGGAGGAGGAAGAAAGAGGGGCGTGGCCTCTGATCTACCAGCTGAGCAGGTTGCTCCGGCCCAGAGTCATGAAGTAGACCTGGCTGGAGCCTCCGGACCGAACGGAGGCGAAGAACACCTGAAGAGAGACAGACAGGTGAGGGTCACTACCAGGTACCGTCTCACTCTCCATCCAGCTGAGTCCCATCCAAGATGCTTTCATTCATCTTTATACATAACTCACTCAATCAGTCAAATAATACAGCTCTACCTACAGACCTACAGAGAGTCAGAGTTACAGAGAGTTACAGAGATTTACAGAGAGCTACAGAGAGTCAGAGTTACAGAGAGTTACAGAGAGTTACAGAGAGCTACAGAGTCAGAGTTACAGAGAGTTACAGAGAGTTACAGAGAGCTACAGAGAGTTACAGAGAGTTACAGAGAGTTACAGAGAGTCAGAGTTACAGAGAGTTACAGAGAGTTACAGAGAGCTACAGAGTCAGAGTTACAGAGAGTTACAGAGAGTTACAGAGAGTTACAGAGAGTCAGAGTTACAGAGAGTTACAGAGAGTTACAGAGAGCTACAGAGTCAGAGTTACAGAGAGTTACAGAGAGTTACAGAGAGTTACAGAGAGTCAGAGTTACAGAGAGTTACAGAGAGTTACAGAGAGTTACAGAGAGCTACCGAGTCAGAGTTACAGAGAGTTACAGAGAGTTACAGAGAGTTACAGAGAGCTACAGAGAGTTACAGAGAGTTACAGAGAGTTACAGAGAGTTACAGAGCGCTACAGAGTCAGAGTTACAGAGAGTTACAGAGAGCTACAGAGAGTTAGAGTTACAGAGAGTTACAGAGAGTTACAGAGAGCTACAGAGAGTTAGAGTTACAGAGAGTTACAGAGAGTTACAGAGAGCTACAGAGAGTCAGAGTTACAGAGAGTTACAGAGAGTTACAGAGAGTCAGAGTTACAGAGAGTTACAGAGAGTTACAGAGAGCTACAGAGAGTTACAGAGAGTTACAGAGAGTCAAAGTTACAGAGAGCTACAGAGAGTCAGAGTCAGAGTTACAGAGAGTTACAGAGAGTTACAGAGAGCTGCAGAGAGTCAGAGTTACAGAGAGTTACAGAGAGTCAGAGTTACAGAGAGTTACAGAGAGTTACAGAGAGCTACAGAGAGTTACAGAGAGCTACAGAGAGTTACAGAGAGTCAGAGTTACAGAGAGTTACAGAGAGTTACAGAGAGTTACAGAGAGTTACAGAGAGTTACAGAGAGCTACCGAGTCAGAGTTACAGAGAGTTACAGAGAGTTACAGAGAGTTACAGAGAGCTACAGAGAGTTACAGAGAGTTACAGAGAGTTACAGAGAGTTACAGAGCGCTACAGAGTCAGAGTTACAGAGAGTTACAGAGAGCTACAGAGAGTTAGAGTTACAGAGAGTTACAGAGAGTTACAGAGAGCTACAGAGAGTTAGAGTTACAGAGAGTTACAGAGAGTTACAGAGAGCTACAGAGAGTCAGAGTTACAGAGAGTTACAGAGAGTTACAGAGAGTCAGAGTTACAGAGAGTTACAGAGAGTTACAGAGAGCTACAGAGAGTTACAGAGAGTTACAGAGAGTCAAAGTTACAGAGAGCTACAGAGAGTCAGAGTCAGAGTTACAGAGAGTTACAGAGAGTTACAGAGAGCTGCAGAGAGTCAGAGTTACAGAGAGTTACAGAGAGTCAGAGTTACAGAGAGTTACAGAGAGTTACAGAGAGCTACAGAGAGTTACAGAGAGCTACAGAGAGTTACAGAGAGTCAGAGTTACAGAGAGTTACAGAGAGTTACAGAGAGCTACAGAGAGTTACAGAGAGTCAGAGTTACAGAGAGTTACAGAGAGTTACAGAGAGTTACAGAGAGTTACAGAGAGTTACAGAGAGTCAGAGTTACAGAGAGTTACAGAGAGTTACAGAGAGTTACAGAGAGTCAGAGTTACAGAGAGTTACAGAGAGTTACAGAGAGCTACAGAGAGTCAGAGTTACAGAGAGTTACAGAGAGCTACAGAGAGTTACAGAGAGTTACAGAGAGTCACAGAGATTCACAGAGAGTTACAGAGAGTTACAGAGAGCTACAGAGAGTCAGAGTTACAGAGAGTTACAGAGAGTTACAGAGTTACAGAGAGTTACAGAGAGTTACAGAGAGTTACAGAGAGTTACAGAGAGTTACAGAGAGTCAGAGTTACAGAGAGTTACAGAGAGTCAGAGTTACAGAGAGTTACAGAGTTACAGAGAGTTACAGAGAGTTACAGAGAGTCAGAGTTACAGAGACTTACAGAGTTACAGAGAGCTACAGAGAGTCAGAGTTACAGAGAGTTACAGAGACTTACAGAGTTACAGAGAGCTACAGAGAGTCAAAGTTACAGAGAGTTACAGAGAGTTACAGAGAGTTACAGAGACTTACAGAGTTACAGAGAGTCAGAGTTACAGAGAGTTACAGAGAGTTACAGAGAGTTACAGAGAGTTACAGAGAGTTACAGAGAGTCAGAGTTACAGAGAGTTACAGAGTTACAGAGAGTTACAGAGAGTTACAGAGAGTTACAGAGAGTTACAGAGAGTTACAGAGAGTCAGAGTTACAGAGAGTTACAGAGAGTTACAGAGAGTCAGAGTTACAGAGAGTTACAGAGTTACAGAGAGTTACAGAGAGTTACAGAGAGTTACAGAGAGTCAGAGTTACAGAGAGTTACAGAGTTACAGAGAGTTACAGAGAGTTACAGAGAGTTACAGAGAGTTACAGAGAGTTACAGAGAGTCAGAGTTACAGAGAGTTACAGAGAGTTACAGAGAGTCAGAGTTACAGAGAGTTACAGAGTTACAGAGAGTTACAGAGAGTTACAGAGAGTCAGAGTTACAGAGAGTTACAGAGTTACAGAGAGTTACAGAGAGTTACAGAGAGTCAGAGTTACAGAGACTTACAGAGTTACAGAGAGCTACAGAGAGTCAGAGTTACAGAGAGTTACAGAGACTTACAGAGTTACAGAGAGCTACAGAGAGTCAGAGTTACAGAGAGTTACAGAGAGTTACAGAGTTACAGAGAGCTACAGAGAGTCAGAGTTACAGAGAGTTACAGAGAGTTACAGAGTTACAGAGAGCTACAGAGAGTCAGAGTTACAGAGAGTTACAGAGAGTTACAGAGAGTTACAGAGAGTTACAGAGTTACAGAGAGTTACAGAGACTTACAGAGTTACAGAGAGCTACAGACAGTCAGAGTTACAGAGAGTTACAGAGAGTTACACCCGACACGTTCGAGGCTCTGGAGTCAGTGAGTGTGTTTCTATGTGGTTTGCATGTCGATGGTTTAAACATTCAACATGTTGTGTCTTTAGCATGAAATCGTATAAATATATGTAAATAAACCATACGACGATATTTTGAGTGTTGATGGAGCTGCTACAATGTTAGCTTAGCATAGCACCAATAGATCCAGACAAGCGTTTTAAAAGTTGTTTGCCCATTTGTTGCAATAAAATCACAACTAAATAGTTTATTTTGTGCTCGTACAGCTGCAGAAACCAGCCGACGTGTGGCTTGCTAGATGCAGTGAATATTCCTCCAGATGACGTGACGTCTGTGAGTAATGCCGTTGAGCGTCGCTCACCTTGTCATTTCTTTCACAGAGGAACTTGAGTCTCTGGGCTCTCTTGTGCATGAAGACACCGTCCAGGTGTCCGGTCTCCACCGAGCGGATCTCGATGGCCTTCTCTCCCCAACCCATGATCTGGTTAGAGCGAATGTAGGCTGCAGAGAGGGATTCAAGTTAATGCACTGATTGTGTGTGTGTGTGTGTGTTTCCTCTGCAGCTGCAGGGCAAAATGATCAATGCAAGTGGCTCGTGTAGGCGGAATAAGAGAGCTGTGTTAGCGTGTGTTAGCGTGTGTTAGCGTGTGTTAGCTGTGTTAGCATGTGTTAGCTAATGATTCATCAATCATCAGAAACTTGGATCAGGAACACATTGCAAAGACAACACATTGTTCTAATCTTTGCTTTTATTCTTTTAGATGAGTAACTATTATTCAAACGTACCAACGTCATTGATACGGTTCATGCAAAGTGTGAAGAGGAATTAGGAATTCGATGATCTGGATTATTGTTGTGAAGGAAGCGTTTCCCCCCCGACTCACCCACGGAGGTGGGCATCTCCCCCCACTGCAGCACCACGTCCTTGGTGATGCGTCCGTACGTGTTGACGTAGACGCCCTCGTCCTCGTAGCACACCAGCAGCTCGATGCCGTCGGTGTTGGGCAGGATGATGATGGCGTGAGACTGGATGTGGGTCTGGATCTGCAGGGTCAGATCATCACGTTGTGAGAGGCCAGTTGTAGAAAAATCATTTCACTGCATCTTTTGGCATCTATGATCAACTCGAGGAATTGAGAAAGAACTGATAGAAAAGATATCGGAATGCATGAATCCATGCGGATCGTCCTCCTCGCTCTGACGTTATGAGCAGTAACGAGTTAATCATACAGAGCATGAGGAGCATCCTCCCGTTGGTGCTGTTGGAACTACGTCGAACAGACAGATAGTAAAAAGCAACGGGATGCTCGTCTATCATACGACGGTTCGGTTGTTAGAGTAGTGATTTGTTTGTCATAGAAACCTTTTAAAATGAAACTGTGGGATGAAGCTCAGAAGGAGACTCGATGGGGCCACAGACCCTCAGACGCCATCAAATCATGAATGTCACAGAAACATGTCACGCGAGTTCTTACGTGTGTCGGCAGGTAGATGTCGTAGACGGCCCCGGAGTCCACATCCACGGCGTGGAAGCCCGAAGCGGAGCCGTAGATCACCTTTAACCTCTGACCCTCCTCCACGGTCAGGTCCACCAGCAGGGGCTTGTGCACCAGGTCCCCGAAAGACTGAAGAGCACGGGTCAGAATACAGGTTATCAATATTGATAACAAGCTGAACAAACACACTTATATCTGCTAACCAGCTATGCTCGTGGATCGACTCACCTTGAAGGCCATGAACTTGTGGTAGGGTTTGGGGGCCCAGGCGTAGACCTCCACCGAGTTCTTCAGAGCCAGAACCAAGAACTTGATCCTCTCGTATTTCACTGGGGAACAAAAACCAAAACATCAGAACTCAAAGAGCAGAACTGGACGTGGGTGGACTCTGATAGAACTCAGTCTCCTCATCTGATCGTTGCATCGATTGTTTGGAGTTTGTTTAGTACTTTTATTGCTGCTTTTATGTTCTTTGTTTGCTACGTGCAACAGTAAATTCTCAAACTATAGAATGCTTCTATTATATTTGGTTTCTGTATAATCTGGTTTTCATTGCCGTTGTTTTATATTCTTATGAAAACATATTCATTCCAGCCACATAATCTCTTAAAACACAGCTTGTCCGTGGCCGTTTGGTCACTGTGTTCATTGAACACTGTAAGTATGAGAAGATTTAACGAACAGACATTTAGAGTTTTAAAACCTTTAGTCCCTACATTTCTCCTGTTTGATCAAACATCAGTCCAAGAGGACTTCTGATCATTCGCAGTTATAGCTGCAGAGTTTTATCTCGTGTATAATATTTGTATTTAGCATTTCTAATGTGCAGTAAAACTCAGTCACGATCCACCCGGAGGTGACGGTCACAGAGACGTGTGTCGTTTTGATCGTTTTCTTTGGAAAAGCCCTGGACTGTACTTTCCACAAGTGCTCAAACTCTTTAAACTCAGCTGTGATTCAAGAGATTAAATCTGATTCCACGCCCGGCAGCTCCGATCATTACAGAGGAGTTTCCAACAGGAAGTGCTCGCCCATAACGCAGGTCAGCGTAGTTACATGTCCACTTCATTACTTCATGAAGGGCTTTCCTGCCATCATCTATCCTCAGAGTCCGCTGTTCATCCAGATGTGACCGAGTTCATAACAAAGCTGCTAACCACATCCCATTGATCTCCAGCTAAAGATGGAATATTGTATATGCTGTATATGTAATACTGTATATGTTTGCCTTCATTTGATGGGGAGCAGCAGAGACAGACGAAGGAAACATGACTCGCAACAAAGGATCCCATCAACCAACCAGCTGGTTGCAGAAACACGGTCTACGTCTCAGACCATGAGCCACAGGGATCTCCAACAGCCTTCTGAATCTCAGGCCTGCATCCAATCCACCGTTTGCAGAATCTGTGCGCATTAATGTGTTGACATCCTGCCTGTTGCTGTCTAGAGGCCGTGAGGCTGTGACCTACCGACGTTGTAGTGGACGCAGCCCTCCAGGTCTCCCACGGTGGTCCAACCCTGCTTCTTCTCCACCTCGGGGTCGTTGTGCAGGATCTTGTTCCTCAGCCAGGACAGGTAGTACACACGCAGCTTGTTCTTCTTCCCTGTCGGGGATCAGGAGATATCAAATTATATTAAAAATATTGATATGAAATGTGTATTCTGTCATAGTATAATGTGTAAAAAAGAAGTGGTAGTACAAGTGTGATATCGTGCTGATTGAAAACATGTTGGAAAGCATCGTGTCTGTTTGTCACAGCTCTTCATTCACAGGAGACAGATGTTCAGACCTTCTCTCTGTGAAGCAGCACAACAGGAAGAACCGGTCCACTCATGTACCGCTGACCACCAACGCCTCATGTGGTGCACTGACACCCTCCGAGTACATATTAATAACCATTACATATGGTATCAGAGCAACTGAAGGTGGACATGATCTGAGAATTACAAACTGTGACTGTTTTCTCCAACATCACGGACGTCTTCTAGCATCTGGACTTTTATTTTGATAGATTGGAATGCAGCGAATATGTGGAGCAGGAGACTGCTTCCTACGGAGCGCAGTGTGCTGAGTGCTGTTCCTACGTACCAGATAATAACACGAGCATCTGATATTATTACACATATTAAACAATCAGTGTAGTATAATTATAACGTCTGATCACTGCGAGCTGCTGTCTGGATGTGTTCTTACACATCTACTCTGCCAGCCTGATACAACTTTCCGTGACGCGTACGTCTACATGTCGTCACCGCAAAAAACACGACGTGCGTGAGGCGCTCTGTGGCGTTTGATTCCATCACAGGCGTGTGTCAGCGTTACATATCATACACACACGTGACGCTGAGATTTACTCAACATCCGTCTCAAAATATCTGTTGTGACACACTGACTGCACCGCTTCCGTGTGTGTGTGTGTGTGTGTGTTTCCTCTGCAGCAACAGACGCAGACACGCACAATTCTGTCTGAGAGTACGTAGGATGAAGCAGGTTTTAGTGTGTGTGTGTGTGTGTGTGTGTGTAGCTGACACAGCATGGTGAATAAAGGTGAAACGGTTTTCAGTCTCACTTAATATATCTAAGTATATTTGCATTGATCTGTGTGTGTTTGTGCATATATTTCTCTGCACAAGCACCTGCATACATTCTGTGTGTGTGTGTGTGTGTTTCAGTCCATCTCGTTGATTAATTCTTCATCCCGGTGAGACCAATTTGGCTCCATCAAGTGTAATAAAAAACATCTTTAAAATGCGTGTGCATGCTCATGTGTGTGTGTGTGTGTGTGTGTGTGTGTGTCTGTGCGCGTGCGTGTGTGTGTACCTGATATAGTGACCAGGACGTTGAGTCCCTCCAGGACGTCCATCTGCTGGAAGCGCCGTCGGCTGATCAGAGGGTAAACTTTCCCCTGACCGCTGCGATCCAACAGCATCAGACCGCTCTCTGTTCCCACCAACAGGTTCACGCCTGCACACGCACACACACACACACACACACACACTTAGAAGAACACTAACAAACACTGACCAGCTGGACACACAGAGTCCAGCTGGTCAGACAGATGTGTGCAGCTCCATCAGGACTTTGCTGCCACCAGGTGGTGAAGACTTTTATAAGTGTAACATCCAAAAGAACAGAAGTTTCACTTTTAATGAACGCTGAATATCACTTATTACAAATAGCTTCATCTTCACTTGATGTGTAGCTGTGATAGCCGTGTGTTAGAATCCTCAGATAGCGTGTGTTAGAATCCTCAGATAAGCGTGTGTTAGAATCCTCAGATAGCGTGTGTTAGAATCCTCAGATAGCGTGTGTTAGAATCCTCAGATAGCGTGTGTTAGAATCCTCAGATAGCGTGTTCTCTGGCTCATTCTTACCCCAGAGAGCAGCGCACAGGATCTCAGAGTTGAACCTCTTCTTGTACTTGCGGATCTCCGGCGTGTCGCTCTGCGGGCGAGTGTTGACCGGGTTCACGTTGACCACGGAGCCCTTCCGAGACGGGTCGGCCCGCAGCGCCTCGGCCAGCCGGGCGTCGTTCCCGTAGCCTAGAAAGGTCAAAGGTCGGTCACATGGTCAACAACAGTAAAGAGGTGGCTGGAGAGACGGAGTGATCGTCATGAGAATAGACGGAGGATTCATTGAGAACAGTCTGGAAACTAACGAGCAGAAAGACTTCAACTGAACGGCTCAGGAAGTTGAGAAGCGACCGTCCGTCAGCCGGCTCTTCATGCTGCTCATTTGTTACAGAACAAGGATCAGAAGGCCTCTGGCATCACATCATCATTTCATGGTATCTGTGTGAGAAAGTGGAGCGTCCTCCTCCTCTCCGTCTCACTGAGCCTCATCATCAGTCCTAATCAGTGGCTGTGAGCAGACTGAACCACCTCGTGCTCTCAGGAGGTCACTGGCTGGTCACCAGCTGCATCAGCTGAGGTAATGGATCAGCACAGTCCTGCTGAAGGCCGGTCCTCTGACGGGATGATGGGGAGCAGATTGATAAGAAAACCTTGTTTATGACCTGCAGCAGCTAACGAGCTCCACGACCCCGGAGAGGAGGAGAGTCCACGCTAACCAACGGCTTTCTCTTCGGTTTGGAACCTTTCCCTCAACGTTCTAAAAGATCAAAAGCCCCGAAGTGTGATTTAAAGGGATGGTTTGTCAGTGTTTTACTCCAGTAGATGGAGCACAGTAATGTTCTGCTGTGGACGTATGTTAGACTCCTGAAAGAATCAGTTTCAGTGAACGCTATATTTAGAGTATGTTCACCTCTTTACCTTCATGACGAGGAGCTGAAGCTGTTATCTACCATCTCCACTAACACACCAGACTCCTTTCACAACAATGAGCACTGCTGACTGGTCAGATGAGGAATAATGAATATCGTTTGAGAACTCAATTAAAGACAAAGTAAGAAAAGACAAAGTGTAGCTGAATCAGGTACATGCTGGTATTACTGTAGGTAACTGTACACCTCTGGACGAGGATGAGGTGTGTATGAAAACACACTGACGGAGCCTCTGTAGTTTCTGAACTCCAGCTCCTGTGTCCTGTGATGTAAACACCTACAGCATGGAGGCCTAGAAGTCACACTGAGGACCTAAAAGTCTTTGTGGTTGAAAACCTTTCGGCATCTGATTCCTCTTTACCCAGCAGCCAACGGGACACGTGACTTACCGATGTTGTTGAGGGCGCTGCCGGTGGACGGAGACACCTGGAGGAGGCGCGGGTCGATGAACGGAGTGAAGGAGGAGGAGGACTTGTGTTTCTGCATGTTGTTACTGGACTGGCTCTACAGTCAGAGGAAATCCAGGTTCAGTGCAGGCAGAACATCACGACGGTGAATGTGCTGCTTTTAAAATATGAAAAACACGTTTAATGTAAACAACTAAGGAGACGATGCAGTCAAACAAGCAGGCAGACGGAGGTTCTTCTGTGTGTGTCTCATGCATATACACGACGGGCATTCAACCGGAGGGTAAAAGGATAAATACGGCAAAAAGCAACGGTGGAGGGTAAAAACATATGCTGACAAAAAGAACAAAAAGGGGAAACAAATATAAAAAGGTATTCCGTGTGAGACATACTTGCCGTTGTGCTGCTAACTGCCCTGTTGGCTATGACTGACTGTCTGCAGAATATGAGAATATGACTGGAAATAGGCAACATGAAGGAATAAGATGAGATTTAGATGTTTGTGGGGAACGATTGTGAAACCACAACGAGCCTCAGAGGAAACTAAAAGAGCTGCGAACCAGAGCGAACACGTGCGTGATCCTACAGCTGCAAGTCCGAGAAACATAAAGAAATTAGCTTCGTCTTCCAGTCGTATCTTCCCTCCTCGTTTTGTAAGATGACACAAGAAATAGCACTCTCTAAAGGTGTCCCGTGTCGGGGCTGAGGGGGACATACCTCGATGAGCATGCTGAGCTTGTCCAGCGGACTCTGGGGGGACATGGTGGAGGGGCTGGCGAGGCTGGAGGAGGAAGGGGAGTTGGATGCGGAGGAGGAGGAGGGGGAGGAATGGTGGCTCTGCTGGATCAGGTCTGGGAGGTGGTGGATGCGGCCGGCGAAGCCGTTCCTGTCCGAGTTCTGTGTGGGGTGATGGTGGTGGTGGTTGTGGTGGTGGTGGTGATGATGGGGGCTGGGGGTGTGGTGGCCGAGGCCCGGGCCGGAGGGTGGTGGGGGGGGGGTCTGAGCTTGGCCCGGGCCGGGGCTCGGACGCTTTCTGCCGTCACCTGCACTCTGGAAGTAGAAAGAGGAGCAGACGGCTGAGGGTCTACATGTGGTCCTGGTGGTGAGTTCAGGGGACGGGGGGGCCTTAGCTACAGCGAAGGACACACTACAGCGGCTCCGCTACAGGCGGAAGGAGAAGTCTCGTTAGCAGACAATTACACCGCCAGATAAACTCATCATTTGGTAACGTTTAGATGTGTTCACTGCTCTAAGTGTAACAAAAGCTCTTTAATATGAGTAAATCTCTCGTCTTCTTTATGTGAGCACCAAACTATTGTGAACGTCTGCTCTCTGGGACGCGGAGCTGCTCTCCACCGGACAAGAAGTGAACAAGAACAGAACATGATCAACACAAACACAATGGAAAAAACACTCGGGGAAACAAATGAAGAACAGGACAACTGAAAGCATGTTGTGAATGATTGTTGGTCTCGTTGTTGTTCAGGCCAGTACCTGTCTGACGATCAGCGTGCTGTCTTTACACGGCGTCGAGCCGGCATCGCTCTCACCTTCGTCGTGGACGATCATAGTTTTCACCGACTCCGTCTCTCCGTTACTGAGTCTGGAAGAACTGCAGGGCAGAAGAAGTAACCAAAGAATGATTTATAGAACATATACGACGCCGTGTTAACACCACCATGGGCAAATTAAATAATAATAATATGGAGCTGGAGATAGCGGGGTAACAGTACGAGAGAAAACTCAGGATATTAAAGTCGAATATTTGCAAGAAAAAAAGTACAAAATCTACAAGGAAAAAAACTGATAAAGTTAAATAAATAAAAAGGTATTGTCTGAGAAGAAAATCCAAAAATAAAAAGGTTATTAAGTTGTAAAAAAAACCTGACCTTATCACACCACAGACGCTTTCATTGCATATCGCGGTAAAATGAGCCGGCTAAACGCTAAAGTGTTGATTTTTCTTGACAATGTTCCACTTTAATCTCAGACAATATAATATTTTTTTCTTGTGAATTTGTATTTTTTTCTGGTAAATCTATTAATCTCAGAGAACATCTGAGTTTTTGTCTCATAAATTTGTGACTTTAATCACAAATTTAGATTTTTTTTCTCACCAAAATATTTTCACGAGTGATTACCGGTACCACCCTCCCCCTGCTCCATAATTAATTCACTTTCTTTTACCTGCAACGGCGCTAATAAGCCACCGTATGAATCTCTATATTCATATTTAAAACAAGGTGCTGTTATAAAGTGATAATAACTCGGCTTCACGTCACAGCGACATCAGACACATACACAGCTTTGGAGTCCTCGGGGCCAGAAGTCGACTCTTCGCCTCCGTCCTGGTCCACCTCTTCATCGTCATCGTCATCAGTGGTGTCTGAGTCATCGCTGGAGGAGGAGTAGTCCGTCACCTTGTTGGGGGGGCGGACGTCATCCACGGCTCGCAGCTCTTTGGCCAAAGCCGTCAGGTCCTAAAGGTCACGAGGTGAGAGAAGAAGAAAACAAACCGGTCACTTTATCTCATTGATTTCAGTTTTTTCTCCCTCTCTGTTGGAACGCTGCCCATTCTTCATCATCTGGGCTTTTTTTTTTTAATACGAGCCGTTAGTTCAGACGTTCAGTTAGCAGGAAACAGAAAAGCTGCAGAAAAGGAGGAGTGGTTACAGAGGAACACCAGCCAATGAGAAGCCAGCGTGAGAGCAGCAAAGCCAAGAGATGAAGGGACGAGATGCTCCTCAAGCTGCTGGAGGTCAGGTTAGTGGATGAATTTGATTAATGAGAACAGTGTAGAAGAACAAAAGTAATTTCTTTATTGAGGTTAGAGAAGGCGAGAGTTAAGATGGCCACCGTCGGAGAGAAAGCAAGCAGTAAGTGCAGAAAACCCTTCAGCCAGCGAGCTCAATCCAAAGTCAGAGTCTCGTCACCAAATGAGCCAGCTCATCATCTTTCACACAAAATCTCCCATCAGGCCACAGCAAACCATCAAACACACACACCCCAAAGCGGTGACTATTAACACACACACTTCTAGATCTAGATCCATCCCAGCGAGCTACACAACTGGCTAGTCGGGCTTTTGAGTCTCACCGCTGGTCTGTTCGGCTTGACCAAGTCCCGCCTCTCCTCGGGTTTTTTCCCAGCATTCTCTGGCCGCTGGAGGGGCGAGCCCTCTGATTTGGAGGAGGCTGAAGGAGGTGGAGGTGAAAAGATCAGTTTATTCTAAATAGCGGTAAAAGATGCACGTCTTCATGTTTGTGGAATTGACTGTATTCTAAGGTGGCGTTTCAGTTCTATTGTCCACCTCCTGCCTGTTTCTGAGTGCTGATTGGTTGGAAGTGTGGACTCACAGCGGGCCCTGAATCTCTCTCCAGAGCCGCAGTGAGAACCGGGCTGAGAGCTGGAGTTACTGGAGCTGCTGGAGGAACTGGAGCCTCCGCTGCCGGTGTTACTGGTCGGCCTGGGAACCAGTTTCTCCACTCGCTCCCACAGCAGCCGAGGCTCCGCCGCACTGTAGGGCCAACAAACACCGAGAAAGTCAGAGGTGAAGGCAGGGTAGAAGACTGTTGTCTGTACTTTGTGATTTCATTTCGATTGGTTCTTTATTCTGACATAGAAACCGATAATTTCAGATTCATGATGTTCATAGATAATATTGTAGGCCGCCATTAAACTCTCTGGTGCCTCAGAATGTGCCAGAATTATCTGGAAGTGAAGCAAAAAGTAAATGAATAATAATATTAATATTTGACTATATTCAAACAAATGTGCTAAATAGGTATTAGTACAGTAAGAACAGACTATATGTTGTTTTTGAGATGAAATAAAATACCTCATGAGTATCTCATGAGAAGTTTTGTGGTTTGGAAAAACTGTGCGAAACAAATGCATTCACATTCAAGAAAAAAGGTATCACAAGGTTAGACAGCTATAGCACTGTTACATAAACCCTCCCACACACAACCCCATAAAAACCAAGACAACAGCCGCACAGACAGACAGGGAAGCCACTGAGTGCACTGGTTGTACAGACACAATCCTGAGTGTGTGTGTGTGTGTGTGTGTGTGTTTGATCCATCTCCAAACAATGCAAGTGTTTGTTTTGAGAAAGTCATTCTTTTTCATGTCTTTTTAATGACACCGTTGAAAGCAGCAGCCTGGTTTCACTCTGACTCACAGCACTCACACTTTTCCCCTGAAGGCTGCAAAATGACTTCGACACACTGACATTGTGGAGCTTTAGTTCATTAAGATCTCATTTGTGTCAGAGTCCTAAAACGTCCACAGTAGCTGAACATTTATATTCTCCTCTAAAGATACGACCAGCGGAGTTCCACAAGGCAGTATTCTGGGCCCAGTTATATTCCAATGAACTTGTTTTTCTTTTGTAATTTGATGCAAATACTGCATGTCTGCTTTTCAAGTTGTTGTGAAGACAAATTTCCACCCTGGTGGACAATAAATAATAAATTCTATTCTAGATTTAATAATCAGAACTACCAATAAATTCACGTATAAGCTAAAAACTGGCGACTTGTTTTGTATTTCCTACAGTTTTTTTTTCAATTACGACGATGACTGCTATGCCAAACTATGCTGATTTTCTTTTTATCGATACAAATCATACATCATCATCATACAGATCAGAGGGGTAGTGTCAGTTTACCTGGCAACGGGGCGGTGCACGGCATGGCTGCCGTGATGATGAGGCGAGTCTCGCCTTGACAACACCGGGGACCTTGATGTAGTCCTTACGGGAACCTTTTGTGATAAAGACAGTGACCCGCTCACACGTGAACACTCTGTGAGCATGAATGTGTGTTTGAAAGTGCAGCGAATACATAAAATACACAAAAACATACAGAAACCTTCAATCATAAAACTATTAGCGGCATCAAAACAACCCTGGTTGACCATCTTGCTCAAGGCCTCTCAAGTAGCGTTAGAGGCTAGCTCTTTAAGCAAAATTAGCAAACAATGCTTATTAAAAAGAGAAACATTAACTTTCAAACCCAAATTTTAAAAACACATTTATAAGCAGCTCTTCCACTCCCCTAAAACGCCAACAGTGTGTAGCTACTAGCGTAGCAAAACACAGCCTTATAGTCAGATAACGTCAGCTATTTCATCCAGACTGTCTGGGCTAATCTGATTGGTAAATCAGCTAGCTTGCCGTTTGCAAATTAATTTATCAGCTAAAGTTACAAAGCAACTAACCAACAGATCCATGCAGTGTAGCTAAGTCAAAGCTAGCTGGCTAACCTAAGCTTGCTCGCTTAAATTGTAAACAACGATGTTGATTTTAGCCAAGAATAAAGGATGTAACGGCACAAAGCAAAATTATGTAACTATTTATCGCTTTTTGCTCGCTAAGCGCGAAGCCAGGCAGGTCTGCCAACTATTCAACAGGAAGCTAAGCTAATGTTAGCCAGCTAGCTGTAACTTAGCTTCGCGGCGTGGATCTGGCGCTGGTTGCTTTGTTACATTAGCTGCTGAAGTAATTTGCAAACGCCAAGCTAGTTAGAATCATGGGAGCCAATGAACATTAGAGATAGTACCGTTATCATATAATTGTAATGTAATTGTAGTTTTGGCCGAGGCCCAGGAAGCCAACTGCAGTTCACTTAACGGACCTTAACAACGTGTGTCCTTAACAACGAGGACCTTTAAGATTTGACATCTTTAAAAACAGTTATCCCAATCAAATTCACAAAAATCAGTTGTGTATGTTAATTTAATCACTGCTACTTATGAGCTGTGTATTTTTAATATAGCTGCACTTTCACCTTAAAACGTGCGGAGTGAAACTGCAGACCAAGAGAACGCAATTCATGTCAAACATGTTGTATCAGACAAATCCTCCTCCTCTAACTAACCTGCTCAAATTGGCCCAAAGCACCACTGAAAATGAAAAGCCATCACACCCAGAGTCACAGATCACACCCAGAGTCAAAGCTTTTCCCTTTTCCAGACGCCTATGGAATGTAATAAAGCCGAAACATAACCTTTAATAACATCCAAAGCTCGACACAACACAGCTGTGCAAAACAGAACTTCCAGCATCATTTAACACAAACAGCCATTATTTTAGTTTCGTTGAGAAGTGTAAGTCAGGGGCAAAATGAAAGAAAGATATGCATTGATGTTAATGAACATACTCTTAAGTTTAAGTCGTATTGAGACTCTGTTCTCCGTAGTTACAGTAAGTCTTGTGGTTCGACTTGGCAGCAGTTCTGTTTATAACTCAGGGTTCAATTTACTAACTTTGGCTCTGTGGACTGAATTTAGACGTCTCTTCTTTTGGATTCTGACTCCCCACATCTGTGGCTTTTACCACATAGCGTTCCTATCTGTCCTATACTTAGCCAAGACGTCCAGCACGCTATACATTCAGGTGGAAAATGTTTCTAAATGTAAACCTCTCTCTCCTCTCTGCATATGTTTCTCTCCCTCTGCAGTTATTGTTTTATGTCATTTTATGGTTGTTCAGGAAAAGCAACATGAGACAGATTGTCTCAATTTGTAGATTATGAACCTGGACGTCGTCACTGGTTCCCTCCACAAACAGACAATCAGATTCTTACATTCGATTTTTGGATCATTACATAAAATAATCTCTGTGTCAAACAAACAGTTGTGATTCTTCCAGGTTTAGTTCATCAAGATAATCGTCACTAATGAACCTATAAAGGAACTCCGTTCACTGACCTATTTTAAATCAGAGAACTAAACGTTACAATCTATTCCGCTTGTGTTAAACACAGACCTGATTTCAGACATCTAAACTACATCATATTGACTTCTAGACAAGGTAACAGGAAGTGTAACAATGCTGACTCATGTCTGGGTTTCAGGATAACAAGCAAGTCTCTTTGTGTCAACACTGATTCACACCGAGTGACGCTAACTTCCTCTTTCTCTGGATATTCTGTGTATCAGGGAGAATAGATTCAGAATATGGGATTTTGTCAGACCTGCTTATTTAAAAAAAAATTTAAAAAAAGACATGAGTTTTTTCAAGCAGAGTGTGGGAAGATGTTAAAGTATTAAATTAAACTCCTGCTGCCAGACTAGGTTTGGGGGGTCTTTCTCCCTGTCCTTACCCGGGGCGGGACCTCCTCTGACGGCCTATGCTGGGGGTGGGGCTGTGGGTCAGTGCGTGCAGGCGATGATGATGAGGAGGATGGTGATGAAGGTGGAGGGTGATGGTGTTCCTGGCTGCTGCGAAGGTGCAGATTTTCAAAGCTAGGGGCGAGCGGCTCGCTGAAGGAATGCGGCCGCGACACGGCGGGCGGCGTGGCGGCGGCGGAGGATGATTTTGGCGAGGCCACGCTGCCGCTGCTCTTTAAAGCAGCCAGATGGGAACGGACCTTTACAGACAACAGAAACACAATGGGTGGGAGGGGGTGGGGTCAGTCTGCATGCAGTGCACTCTGAAAAGGACAGGGGACTCTGGGTATCTTTAGGGGTTTGTCTGATGGGAGCCTAGTGCTGTTCCCTGAGGAACCCCTTTTGCAAAACCTTCAGGGACACCGACATGCAGCTTTTATTTGATCCCTTTCAGACTTTCAGACATCACTGACCTCACCCAGCTGATAATGTGAAGACATTTTGTCAAAATAAGGTCTTTGTTGTGGCTTCCTTCAAACATGACAGCACCGTTACAGAAACAGCCAAAATACACGCAATATTATTCTTTTTATTTCCTAATGCTCCTCCAATTTCGCTTGGTTTCCACAGCTGTTTGAGCAGAACGTCTCCTTTAACTGAACTACCTCCTTTAGCTCCCTTATTGCAGTTAGTAGTTGCAAAAAAATAGGATTTAAGCTCCTGTGTTGGTGTTCCTGTGCTTCAGTCTGGAGCAATACATCTGTTTCTCTAACTGATGGTCTGAAAGTTCCTTCATATCGTTTGATGACTTCTAAACTAAGTAGTTTTGTCTCAACCTAACTAAGTTGTTTTGTTGTGTAAACCTAACTAAGTTGTTTTATTGTGTAAACCTAACTAAGCTGTGTTGTTGTGTAAACCTAACTAAGTTGTTTTGTTGTGTAAACCTAACTAAGTTGTTTTATTGTGTAAACCTAACTAAGCTGTGTTGTTGTGTAAACCTAACTAAGTTGTTTTGTTGTGTAAACCTAACTAAGTTGTTTTATTGTGTAAACCTAACTAAGTTGTTTTATTGTGTAAACCTAACTAAGTTGTTTTATTGTGTAAACCTAACTAAGCTGTGTTGTTGTGTAAACCTAACTAAGTTGTTTTATTGTCTCAACCTAACTAAGTTGTTTTATTGTCTCAACCTAACTAAGTTGTTTTATTGTGTAAACCTAACTAAGCTGTGTTGTTGTGTAAACCTAACTAAGTTGTTTTATTGTCTCAACCTAACTAAGTTGTTTTATTGTCTCAACCTAACTAAGTTGTTTTATTGTGTAAACCTAACTAAGTTGTTTCCTGTGAAGACAGAAGTTTACTTTGAAAAGACTATTCATGTAACAAGCGGAAGTTGACACTTTGTTGCTGAACTTTTCATAGAAAAACGCCTGAAAGATGATTAACTTCTCTTAAGATATATGAGCCGTTGTATGCGTAGTAATCATATGACAGGATTATACTGCTGAGAGTTTGTAAACAGATGTTTTGATGTAGTTTTGCTGTTGTGTTAAACGCGTCCTCCATTCACTTCAATTCATCAAGACTTCTCTCTATTTTTTCACTCTTCTTTCGTCGTGGAGAACATGAGAGAAAAACTAAGTTTTCTTCAAGACTTAAAGGTAACACGAGGTGAATAACTGACACACAAATGATCATTTTGTGGGTGAACTACTCCTTTAATTAATAACCACTGCTCCCCAGTGAGTCCACAAATATATCTTCTTCTTATCTAGAGAATGAAATATATATATATATATTATATATATATATTATATATATATATAATATATATATATATATATAATATCTATACATATATATATATATTATATATATAATATATATATATAATATCTATACATATATATATATATATATATATATATATATATATATATATATATATATATATATGAGCACAGAATGATGGACATTACTTTTGGCCTAACTCCTATTTGCTGACATGTTTTGCTTGATGAATATCAGCCCTGCATGGTGGCATGGATGAAAAAGTAGAGATTATAGTTAAGTGATAGATTTATTACAGAGCTCTTAAGAAGAAGGAACAAGAAGTGCATTTAATCTCTTTCAGCGTATTTCAGTTTGAGCTGCTGCAGCCTTTACCTTAATCTGACGGCTGCTCGTAGAAGCTGATGGAGGATGGAAATGTTACAGGTCAGTGAGGTTTATGTCGGACTTTTATGTAAAATCTTGTAAAACTGGCATCACATTTACGTAACGAGGTCCATGTCTGGAAGAAGGAAACGCTTCTCTTAAAGTAACCCAGAGATCCTCTGATTAATGTTCTAGAACTTCAACTTTAAGACCTGGTGGAATATCAAACCATCAGCGCTGAATACAAGAAGTTAAGAGCCACTGGCTTCATATGTTGAGCACCGGAGCAGATTTAACTTCTTATTTCTGAGGGTTCTTATCAGCTGCTGTCATGTTTGCATGGAGGGAAAACCTGAAGACCTTTAGGCCTCATAGTACCCTCATAGAACCCCTAAAGAACCCAGGTTTTTAAGAGTGCAATAGGAGAAATAAAAGTACATTCAGCTGTCGTCACTGAGGCTGCACCTTTTTTTTCGGGGAACAGAAAAGATGTCAGGACGGACGTGAAGGAGCAAATTAATGTCAGCTGTTATTGTCATTAAAAACAACAACAATGAGCTCAGACGGTAGATGAGATGAAGCCGAGTGAATCCTGAGACAAAGACAGTGAGACTCATTTTAATCTTTACCAATTCATGACCGCCTTTAACTATCTGGTGTTACTGTTTGTCATGTTTATGTCCAACCTGCTGCGTGCTCAGAATAATTGATTATCATATGTTACTGATTATAATATATCATATAACCTTACACTTAGTATTAAGACTTAAAGGCTGCGTTGCACCAACAAGGATTGGTTTAATCGAAGATTAGTGTTAATCAGAGTTTAGCTAAACTAGGTTTAAAATGAGTAAATCCAGATTAAATTACATTCAAGTTTAATCAACATGGAGATACTTAAACCTAAATAAATAAATAAATAAATAATAATATTGAAATATAGGTTTAGAGTAAAATCTAAACTGACGTTTATGTTTAAATTGTATCTTTCTGTGTTTTAAGACAGTTTTAAAGTTTAAAGTTAAACCATGATTCAATCAGGTTTAACTAATGGAGCCCAGACTGAGTCAATAAGTGCATTTCAAACTTGTAGAATTAAAGAGAGGCGTCTGAGTAAACGTCCTGATTTAAATTGAGTCTCCGATCCGGTTTCACTTTCTGAGTCTCACCACCTCTCAGGCCTCAGGAGGATTCAGCTTCACCACCAACAACCCAGCATGAAGATGAATAATGTTAACAAAAGCATGAAGATGAATAATGTTAACAAAAGCATGAACACGAGCCGGCAGGGAAACACACACGAGCAGAATACAGCACGCACACATTTCATGTCTGAGGGAGAAGAAGCTGTGACTTTAACACGATGATCCTCTGACACATCCAGTCTGAAACCTTCAGACTTCATTCAATTAGCTCTGATCAAGACCTCACACATGAACCCGTCCAAGTTTAATCCAGCGCACAGTGAAGAAGAGTTTGTGTGTAACAACGCTAACACACAACAACACAACTCAAACTGATTCATAACGCACCAGTGATTTACATCCCCCCCCCCATCGTTCTTACAACTGTTACAGCATCGTCTTTAATAATTTAATCTGTGTGACATATTCAAAGCAGATTGACTTCAATGAACTGGGATTATTCACGCGTAGTGGCTTGAATCCGTCGCTGGGAAGATGACTAATGACGTCTGAGTCACCCGGCTGAAAATCTGTCTGCACATGAATTATACATGTTTTTAATCAACAGCACACAATGAGGAGGTGCAGCAGAGACACCAAGCAAACACCCATGGTCACGCACACACGCACGCACGCACGCACGCACGCACGCACGCACGCACGCACGCACGCACCACCACGCACACACACACACACACACACACACACACACACACACACACACACACACACACACACACACACACACACACACACACGCAAAAAGTGACTCTGTAATAATTACACATTTGGAGAAAGTGCTTTTGTTTGCCTTGACGAGTGGGAGGACAACCTGTCAATCAAAGGGTTAATCACGGGAGAAGAATATGTAATCAGGCTTGTGATCGTTTTCATTTTCATTCCACAAAAAGTTTTCTTTCACAGAAAAAAAAGGAAAAACAAACGTCTGAAAACGAGCGTTCTGTCATTAACGTGGAGATTTAATGAAAGTTTCACATTAAAATGTCTGAATTGAAATAGAATTGAAAAGACTTCAACAACATCCAGCAAGGAGGACGTGGCACAACGAGAGGACACGCTCACACATTATAAAACCCGTTCACACCACAGAGCACAGACTCAAGCATCTCTCTTTAACAATGACCTGAAAGAGAGAACCTTCATTATGATGAGAATAAAAACACACAAAGCAACATCCAGTCAGTGGAGATGGGAGGAACGTCTCTCCTCTCTGGGGACACAAGGTCTGCAGTGACTGACAGCACATCACTGGTCCTGAGAGGAAATGAGCAGCGACAGCGTCCTCCAGATGAGGCCGACTCACATTGGACAAACGGCAGCTCCACAACCAAAGAGAGAGGAGTCTGCCGCTCCGGCCAGCCGAGCTTTAGTGTCACGAGAGCTTTACTGTCATCGTCTCCGTCAAGAGAATACACAGTTGCTACTCCAATCAAGTGAGTCATGAACACAGACTGTAGATAAGAAGTGGACGTAGTCGTCATGACGCCTCTCGTTGGTTTGTGGACGTTTTGAAGCCTCGAGTTCGGCGATTTTTACCGTCACCATCTTGTTTTTTTTGCAACCAGTGAACAGGAAGTGACCATATCTGGACTGAGGAGGAGTGACGTAGAGACGCCGTATACGTCTCTGGTAGAGACCTGTCAATCACCATGTAGCCCCGCCCTAAAGCATCCCCTGCTTTATGGTCTGTTTGACTCTAAATGGACCATAATGTACTAAATGAACATCATGCTGTATTGAAGAAGACTTGAAACTAGAGACTGAGACCATAAACTCATGTTTACAATGTTTACTGAGGTAACAGTCCGTGTTTTAGTCTTTTATGAAAGTTAATTGTAACACTTTTGGTCGCCTAGAATTGTCTTACTCAGCGTTCAGTTGTACTTAACTCGCTCTCGTCTCACCTTCTGGTTGCAAAAAAAACAAGATGGTGACGACCAAAATGCCAAACTCGAGGCTTCAAAACGTTGCGGTGACTACGTCCACTTCTTATATACAGTCTCTGAGGTACACACACCCAAACCAGCCTGCAGCTGATTGGTCCAAACCACGACGCATTCGTCAACATTTCACTTTTCTGTTTGGAGCCCATGAAGCGTGCACAATGAAGCCAACTTCCAAAACCTTCACGTCTACATTAAGTACGACTCTTGTACACGGTATGAACTGATCCACTGAGAAAAACTGAAAAACAACAAGTTACATCATCGCTTTAGATTCAACCAGCCAGTGGAAAGCTTTTCATTTGAAGCCACGACAGGAAGTCTTGAGTTTGAAATGAAAACACAAGAGCCATTGCAGTGAGAATCGTGTAGAAAAGGGACAGTTGAGAAAACAGCGAGACAACTTGTTTGTCGGATCAAAGCATGAACAGGAAGGCAGGCATCACATGATAAACAAGCATGTCATGTGTGTTTACTCTGTGGTCTGAGGGGTCATGCCTCCCACTGAGACTCTCTGTGTGGACACGATTAAACAAACCAGCCTCAGCCCATTGAGCTCCGACAAAATCCTGCAAGAGAAAGAAGCAGCAGGGAGACCGAACACTGAGCTGTGGAAGTGAAGAAGAAGAGGACGGGGTGGGGGGGGGGGTTTGCAGACGTCATGGTTACCTGTGGTTCCACAGGCCGGTGCATGGCGGCGGGCGCCGCCTCGGATGCCGGGTTCCCGTTGGGGTGGGAGGACTCGGAGCGCGGTGGCACCGGCGGCTGCGGCGGTTTGGTCGGCGCTGCCTGAGGAGAACCCTGGATGTTCTTCCGGTAACGCTCGTCCGCCTGAAAGGACAGACGGCGGCATTAGAGAGTACAGGTCACCGTGTGTGTGCAGGACGTGAACACAGACGAGTGGACAGAAGCCATGAGGGGAGCCACGGTTTGTTAGTTTCCCCGCCGCAGAGCAGACAGGTTGTTGTTTTGGGAAAACAAAGCACTTCCTCGAGGGCTGCAGTGTTATTGTTGCCACAATATTCCCACAACAGAACCAGAACCAGCAGAGAGAGTCATGCATATTTCATGTGGAGAAACATTCACTGACAGAAAGGTTAAGACACACACCGAGGTCCAGGACACCGCTTCACGTGGAAGAAAACCCTAAGAAATGACCTGATTCATCCTGCAAAACCTGATCATCAAGTCTTAATGTGAACATTACTGCTGTTAAAAGGAGCTTTCACTCTCCAGATGAACCTCTTCTGCTAGAAGTCCTCCTGCAGCAGGCCGACTGAGAACAGTCCAGTCTGGACGTGCATCAGTTTACAGCCGCTGACGAGTTAATACGCAGAGCTGCAGAATCAGAGTCAAGAGTCGGTTAAATTAATAATCATGTGATCAGCACGTTCACTGCAAGTACAGACAGAGAACCTCAGTGAGAACAGTTCAGACGGATCATACACTTCATGTGGAGGGAAACGTAAAGTCTGTCATTTCTCCTTGAATACTAAATCGATGGCGAGGACTGTAGAACCGTACAGGACAGTTACAACAGGAATCATTATATGGGAGTTATAAACATTTAATAAATGGACCTACAGGAATGTTTGAGCATTTTTTTGTGCAACCCTGTTTTTGTATAATGACAATAAATTATCCTTGAATCTTGAATTCCTGAACTTGGTGAATACATATATTATGACAGTGGGAACCTTTCATGCAGGGATCACGTGTCTCCGGGTCAAAACAATGGATGATTATTTCAACCAAGTTTTTAGCACGCTAGTCCATTTGACTCCTAGTTAGCTTGCCGTTTCCACCACGCTATCATGCTACATAGGCTGTAGAAAATGAGCCGAACAGCGGGCTGCTGGCACCCGAGCCCAGGTTTGTGTTTTGCATCACCTGAAAGAGCCAAAGAACTAAACTAAACAGCATTTAGTCACTCAGGTGATTTGGAGCTTGTGTGTCTCGCTCCTTTTCCTCCCCCACCAGGTGATGAATGGCAACAGCAGGATGCTAAAAAGAGAGAGACTAATGAGGTGGCTCGTTGTATTATGGTGGCAAAGACAACAGGGAGGCTGATGAGAGGAGCAGCAGTGAGGAGGAAGAGGAGGAGGAGGAGCTGTTCAGGTGGTTTTGCATTAACGACTAAAACGAGCAGTAACGTTATGAATGCTTCATCCACACACTCTTGTCACATCATAAAGAAAGCACATCGCTATCGTCAGATGAGTCACAAACTTGTTCGGCACATTTTCTGTAACCAGTGTAGCATTAAAGCATGGTGGCGTTAGCAAGCTAGCGAGCTAAATAGTACGCTAGTCCGTTAGGTTGTTAATTCCACCACGCTTTCTTTTTGTAGAAAAAGAGCCGAACAGTGGCCCTTGGTGGCCGCTGGGTCTAATGGTTCCCCCAGTCCCACTCCACACGGACAAGCTAACTAGCTAGCTAGCCAGCGAACAGTCTCCGGAGCTAGTTATGAATCCCACTGCTCTTCTTTGGCAAGACCCGCCCCATGCAGCATTCGAGCGCTAGGATTGGCCAGGCGTCCCTTGCTCACCGAGCTACCGGTAACCAGATATTTGTTTGTTAGCGCTACGCACTGGCACTTTAAGTTCTGTACGACTTCATTTCATTGTTCATCAACAGTTCGTAGAGCTATGGAAGGCCATTTCTGACAGCCAAAAAAATAAAAAAAGTAACTAAAAAAAACGAAATAAAATGAATCCACCCCTGGCGAAAATAAAATAAAAATATTATTTATTTTTAAACTTCTTTTCTGCCAGTAAAAAAAAAAAGTTGCTGTTTATCGTCACCTCAGCCACATTGGTTTTATTCTTTATACTCCAGAGCTGCTTCTTGCGAAACATCAAGCTATTGAAGTATTTAAGTAAAATCAGTTTTGTTTTTTTAAGTTTTCTTTCGCCAGCAAAAAAGGGAAATAATGAGAATTCTTTTTACTTATTTTGTGGATTTTTTTGTGACCTTTTTTTATTTTTTTTGCTGTCAGAAATGGTCTTCCATATAGAGCTGTACGGACTGAGCATATCAACTGGTGTGTTGCTGCTGCACAAGTAGTTTTAAAAGGTCTTTAATATGCGTGATGGTTTTTAATTTGGGTGTAGATTAGAGTTAACTCGCTGGAGCTGTTAAGTTATTAGACATTGATCCACACGTCCCACACCAGCAGCTAGAGAGTGAGTACACACAAGCAGAGGAAACATTCTGCAGCACGTCAGCGGCGCGGCGATGCTGCAAAAGCGGGGTTCACCTCTCTGATTGGCTCAGAGTCAGGGGCGGGGCCTCGGGGGGCGGGGCCTCGGAGGTCAGCGTCGGGTCGTTTGGATTCTGTGGTTTTCTCCGGCCTGAGTTTCTGACCTGCAGAGTCCGAGCTCTGCGGTGGTTCTTCGGGCCTTATGTCCCGTGGAGCGCTCTGGGGGGGTTTGGTGCTCTGCTGCTGGGCAGCTTTGTTGCTACCCGGGCTCTGGTTCTGCTGGAGGGACAGCAGGTAGGCCTGCTCCTGCTGCAGCTGTATCTGGAGCTTCTGGGCTTGGCGCTGCTCCTCAAGCTCCCGCCATTTATTCTCCTGAGTACAGGGAGGGGCAAGTTGAACCAAAGAAACCCTCTGAGGGAAGCCGTGTAGTCTCCACAGCTGCTTTTTAAATATTTGATTCTGTTTAGAAGACAGCAACCTGAATGTATTCTGGGATCCCCAAACATTCAAAGCAATTTACAGTCTCAAGTCCTCCTGATCTTCATTAAGGAAACATGTTCTCTGTAAGGTCTCAGGAGCAACGCTGTTCAACATTACAACTCATTCTCCAAACCTGTGATGTGGGCAGCGCATCACTGTGAGCCTCCTCGTGAGCCTCCTGGAGGAGAGACTCGGTTAGATAACGATTAGAGGGGGGGGGGGGGGGGGGGGGGTCTTTACTGTCTTTTACGTCTCAGATTTGTCATTCATTTCATCCTTTTCTTGCCAGATTTACTGTAACAAAATATAGAATAGCTACATCTAAATAGTTTAGTCAAAAAGCTTTAGTATGGAAGAGTATTAGGGCCGAACATGAGAGGAGGAAGACGGTTTGTGTGTTTTTGAAAATGAAGTTGAAAGTTTCAATATGTGGGCTACGTCTGATTTATTCTCAAAAGTTCAACGTTTATTTTTAACATTTTGACTTTATTCTGAAAATGCAAAATAAGAATAAACTTCCTCTGATTTTAGCTTCTTTTTTTTTATTTTTTTGGGTTTTTTTATGCCTCGCTCTGAAAACCTTATTTTCAACATTTTGACTTTATTCTTGAAATGCAAAAATAACAAATAAACTCATTTTCCCCTCATGTCGTAATACTCAGTATCACAGCTTCATCTTCTACAGAACCAACATGTCGGCTTTGAGGAACAGATGTGGATCTTTATTGTTTGGGAGAAATTGAACATTATCTCTGACTGAAGAGCCACATCAACAGCCAACAGCCGCTAAAGTTCAAATGCATTATAAAGAGTTCAATTATAATATAGGTTCTACTAACTAACTGAGCTTGAAATCAGAGTTGAGAAATTAGAGGAAGAGGTGTTTTATATTTAATATTTATAACTTCAGGATGGTGTTTTTAAAATACCAAAAATAAGGTTTGACCTCCGAAAACGAACTAAACTGAAGAAACAGCTTGTGGGACGAATGTGCACATCTGTTTTCAGCATTTAACCGCTGGTCAAAGTTAAACCTCTGAACTATTAAACACTGATGGTTTTTATGAGCTGTGATTCTTGTGCACGTTGCCAGAGGCCACATCTGAACTAGCGAGAGAGAGCCTGTCAAACGAGGTACAAGTACACCATGTATTCTAGTAGACTCTGGTGTTCGAGTACTTTCGATCAGATTTCACAGAATGAAGTTCATCAATGATGGAGGAGCCGATGATGAAGAGACCTGTGAGGATACGAGGCTCATTTCCTTTCATTATGTCAGTATCCTCCGTAACCCCAGAGGAGCACGATCCTTTAAATATGAAACACATCTGGAGTGTGAAACAGGGGAAGCCCTCTCTTCCAGCTGGATGACCGGTTTCCTGGTGACGACATCGCCGTCACGACGAGCCGCGTAAACATCCCGACTTCCTCTGCAAAAGAAACCCTGAGAACACTTATACAGTTCTGACCTCAACCGTTAACGGCTCCCCTCGGGTCTACAAAAGTCCCGAGTTAGTCCCGAAGAAAACACGATAAAGTTCAGATCGGAAACTCAATCAGGAAAGTTTGTGTAACGGAGGAATAATAAGAACCTGCGTTATAAAGCTTAACAACCTGAGAGCTGTGGAAACAAAATAAACCTCCTGGGACACAAACTGATGGAAATGTAAGAAAGAGAGGAAACTTTTTGAAAGAAAGAGAGGGAATAATCATAAAATAGGAAGAGACTAGAATAAGGGTGTGATGCTTCAGACACCCACCAGCAGCATGGCCTGTTCGTGGAGCAGCTGCTGCTGCAGGATCTCCAGGTGCCTCTGCTCCTCCTCCAGCTGACGGCGGATGTAGTCCTGTCGATCAAAACACAGACCAGCCCCGCCCCCTTCAGCTCAGCGTCCTCAAAAAATAATATCTTTAATTTGCACAAACAGCATCTTCACCATGAGGACGGTGTGCAAAACGTGGTGCAGACACTGAAATGTGGCAACAACAAGCAGGACTTCAGGATCTTGTTATTGCAAGAAGAAAGTCCCAACGTTTTTGTGTGTTGGGGGGTTTTTTTGCAAAAAGAAATGCAATGTTCCACATAGAAAAAAATCATATTCAGAACCGCGTTATGAGCCAAAGTCACACAGGAAAAAAGTAATTTAATTAGGTGATAAAAACAACAATAACTGAGATGCAAAGGGGCTCAACAAGAGCAAATACAGAAATGGTTGCATCACAAAAAACATCACCAATCACACTCAAAGCATCTCTTTCCTTTTGATTCACATCCATATGAATGAGATATAAACGCTCGGGTGCTGGACTCGTGTACCTGTTCTCGGTCGGCCCTCCTCTTCTCCTCCTCGGTCCTCCTGCGCTCCTCCTCCTCTTTGCGGCGTCGCTCCAGCTCCTCCACGCGTCTCTTCTCCTCTTGCTCGCGGCGGCGCTGCTCGCGCTCCTGCTGCCTCCTCATCTCGCGCTCACGCCGTTGTTGCTGTGAGGAAAAAGGGCTTCACGTCATGTGTGGCACCGAGATCATGTTTTTATAGTTTTATTAGGAGTTATTTAGGATTCCCTGAATTCAAGACATTGAAGCTGAAAACGATGAGTCAGTTCATCAATAGTTTTACATTTTTTCTTACAAAAAGGCCAAAACATTTACAGGTTCCAGCGTCTCAAAGGTGGAAATGTTCTACTTGTCTTTGTCGTTTATTGTAATGAATGGAATATCTTTGGATTTGAGCTGTTCTCTCAGAACAAACAAGTCGATTTGAGGACGTCACCAAGAGCGTATTTCACTGTTTTCTTACATTTTATTGAAAAAAAGCGAGACGAGGTTCAAACGCCCCGCAGCGAGACGAGGTTCAAACGCCCCGCAGCGAGACGAGGTTCAAACGTCCCGCAGCGAGACGAGGTTCAAACGTCCCGCAGCGAGACGAGGACCAAACGTCCCGCAGCGAGACGAGGTTCAAACGTCCCGCAGCGAGACGAGGTGCAAACGTCCCGCAGCGAGACGAGGTGCAAACGCCCCGCAGCGAGACGAGGTTCAAACGTCCCGCAGCGAGACGAGGTTCAAACGTCCCGCAGCGAGACGAGGTTCAAACGTCCCGCAGCGAGACGAGGACCAAACGTCCCGCAGCGAGACGAGGTTCAAACGTCCCGCAGCGAGACGAGGTTCAAACGTCCCGCAGCGAGACGAGGACCAAACGTCCCGCAGCGAGACGAGGTTCAAACGCCCCGCAGCGAGACGAGGTGCAAACGTCCCGCAGCGAGACGAGGTGCAAACGCCCCGCAGCGAGACGAGGTTCAAACGTCCCGCAGCGAGACGAGGTTCAAACGCCCCGCAGCGAGACGAGGTTCAAACGCCCCGCAGCGAGACGAGGTTCAAACGTCCCGCAGCGAGACGAGGTGCAAACGTCCCGCAGCGAGACGAGGTGCAAACGTCCCGCAGCGAGACGAGGTGCAAACGCCCCGCAGCGAGACGAGGTTCAAACGTCCCGCAGCGAGACGAGGTTCAAACGTCCCGCAGCGAGACGAGGTGCAAACGCCCCGCAGCGAGACGAGGTTCAAACGTCCCGCAGCGAGACGAGGTTCAAACGTCCCGCAGCGAGACGAGGTTCAAACGTCCCGCAGCGAGACGAGGACCAAACGTCCCGCAGCGAGACGAGGTTCAAACGTCCCGCAGCGAGACGAGGTGCAAACGTCCCGCAGCGAGACGAGGTGCAAACGCCCCGCAGCGAGACGAGGTTCAAACGTCCCGCAGCGAGACGAGGTGCAAACGTCCCGCAGCGAGACGAGGTGCAAACGCCCCGCAGCGAGACGAGGTGCAAACGTCCCGCAGCGAGACGAGGTTCAAACGTCCCGCAGCGAGACGAGGTTCAAACGTCCGGCAGCGAGACGAGGACCAAACGTCCCGCAGCGAGACGAGGTTCAAACGCCCCGCAGCGAGACGAGGTGCAAACGTCCCGCAGCGAGACGAGGTGCAAACGCCCCGCAGCGAGACGAGGTTCAAACGTCCCGCAGCGAGACGAGGTTCAAACGCCCCGCAGCGAGACGAGGTTCAAACGCCCCGCAGCGAGACGAGGTTCAAACGTCCCGCAGCGAGACGAGGTTCAAACGCCCCGCAGCGAGACGAGGTTCAAACGCCCCGCAGCGAGACGAGGTTCAAACGTCCCGCAGCGAGACGAGGTTCAAACGCCCCGCAGCGAGACGAGGTGCAAACGTCCCGCAGCGAGAGGAGGTTCAAACGTCCCGCAGCGAGACGAGGTTCAAACGTCCCGCAGCGAGACGAGGACCAAACGTCCCGCAGCGAGACGAGGACCAAACGTCCCGCAGCGAAACGAGGTGCAAACGTCCCGCAGCGAGACGAGGACCAAACGTCCCGCAGCGAAACGAGGTGCAAACGTCCCGCAGCGAGACGAGGACCAAACGTCCCGCAGCGAGACGAGGACCAAACGTCCCGCAGCGAGACGAGGACCAAACGTCCCGCAGCGAGACGAGGTTCAAACGTCCCGCAGCGAGACGAGGTGCAAACGTCCCGCAGCGAGACGAGGTTCAAACGCCCCGCAGCGAGACGAGGACCAAACGTCCCGCAGCGAGACGAGGTTCAAACGTCCCGCAGCGAGACGAGGTTCAAACGTCCCGCAGCGAGACGAGGTTCAAACGCCCCGCAGCGAGACGAGGACCAAACGTCCCGCAGCGAGACGAGGACCAAACGTCCCGCAGCGAGACGAGGTTCAAATGTCCCGCAGCGAGACGAGGTTCAAACGCCCCGCAGCGAGACGAGGACCAAACGTCCCGCAGCGAGACGAGGACCAAACGTCCCGCAGCGAGACGAGGTTCAGACGCCCCGCAGCGAGACGAGGTTCAAACGTCCCGCAGCGAGACGAGGGTTCAAACGTCCCTCAGCGAGACGAGGACCAAACGTCCCTCAGCGAGACGAGGGTTCAAACGTCCCTCAGCGAGACGAGGACCAAACGTCCCTCAGCGAGACGAGGGTTCAAACGTCCCTCAGCGAGACGAGGACCAAACGTCCCTCAGCGAGACGAGGGTTCAAACGTCCCTCAGCGAGACGAGGACCAAACGTCCCGCAGTGAGACGAGGGTTCAAACGTCCCTCAGCGAGACGAGGACCAAACGTCCCGCAGCGAGACGAGGTTCAAACGTCCCTCAGCGAGACGAGGACCAAACGTCCCGCAGCGAGACGAGGTTCAAACGTCCCGCAGTGAGACGAGGGTTCAAACGTCCCGCAGCGAGATGAGGTTCAAACGTCCCGCAGTGAGACGAGGGTTCAAACGTCCCTCAGCGAGACGAGGACCAAACGTCCCTCAGCGAGACGAGGTTCAAACGTCCCGCAGCGAGATGAGGTTCAAACGTCCCGCAGTGAGACGAGGGTTCAAACGTCCCTCAGCGAGATGAGGTTCAAACGTCCCTCAGCGAGACGAGGGTTCAAACGTCCCTCAGCGAGACGAGGACCAAACGTCCCTCAGCGAGACGAGGGTTCAAACGTCCCTCAGCGAGACGAGGGTTCAAACGTCCCTCAGCGAGACGAGGGTTCAAACGTCCCTCAGCGAGACGAGGTTCAAACGTCCCGCAGCGAGACGAGGTTCAAACGTCCCGCAGCGAGACGAGGTTCAAACGTCCCGCAGCGAGACGAGGTTCAAACGTCCCTCAGCGAGACGAGGTTCAAACGTCCCGCAGCGAGACGAGGTTCAAACGTCCCGCAGCGAGACGAGGTTCAAACGTCCCTCAGCGAGATGAGGTTCAAACGTCCCTCAGCGAGACGAGGGTTCAAACGTCCCTCAGCGAGATGAGGTTCAAACGTCCCGCAGTGAGACGAGGGTTCAAACGTCCCTCAGCGAGATGAGGTTCAAACGTCCCTCAGCGAGACGAGGTTCAAACGTCCCGCAGTGAGACGAGGGTTCAGTAATATCTTAAGTCTGACGGGCCGTTCTCTGCTTCTCTGGATTCATCCACAGATCAGAAACAGCCTCCAGCTTTGGCTGCTGCTCAGAAATGTAAAAGTCTTCTTCTCTCTCGTGTGTTTACGTACTCGCTGCCTTATTTCATGATTCATAATTCTGTTCATACGGTTCTTTGTCCCTCTTGTAGTTTATTAGCTCTCTCTCCTTTTTCCTCCCAGATAATTTAAGTTATATATAGTTTATATAAATATGTATATATAAATTAAAACATATAATATATATATAATCACAGTGCATCACAGTTTCCCAGAGCACAAGGTTACATTTCTAATAGCTTGTTGTGTCCGTCCAACACTCCAGAATATGTCCAAACACAGTGTGAATGTGATGATTTCAGTTCCTCATATCATTCAATTCACAGTTATATAGAAATATATAATCCAAAGAGAAGCTGGAACCAATTCAAATCATTTGTGAATTGTATTGTATGAATGTATTTGGGTATAGTATGATAATCCCTGACACTTTTATTTATTGTTATTAACTACATGACTGTGTTTTGTTTTTCAAGGCACTGAAGTCAGATTTACAGCCGAGCCTGAAAACGAGCTGCTGCACGTCTAACAAACAGAGCAGCAGATCCACAACATGCAGATCCTCAGCATGCAGATCCACAGCATGCAGATCCACAGCATGCAGATCCACAGCATGCAGATCCTCAGCATGCAGATCCTCAGCATGCAGATCCACAGCATGCAGATCCACAGCATGCAGATCCTCAGCATGCAGATCCACAGCATGCAGATCCACAGCATGCAGATCCACAGCATGCAGATCCACAGCATGCAGATCCACAGCATGCAGATCCTCAGCATGCAGATCCTCAGCATGCAGATCCACAGCATGCAGATCCACAGCATGCAGATCCTCAGCATGCAGATCCACAGCATGCAGATCCACAGCATGCAGATCCACAGCATGCAGATCCTCAGCATGCAGATCCACAGCATGCAGATCCACAGCATGCAGATCCACAGCATGCAGATCCACAGCATGCAGATCCACAGCATGCAGATCCTCAGCATGCAGATCCACAGCATGCAGATCCACAGCATGCAGATCCTCAGCATGCAGATCCTCAGCATGCAGATCCACAGCATGCAGATCCACAGCATGCAGATCCACAGCATGCAGATCCTCAGCATGCAGATCCACAGCATGCAGATCCACAGCATGCAGATCCACAGCATGCAGATCCTCAGCATGCAGATCCACAGCATGCAGATCCACAGCATGCAGATCCACAGCATGCAGATCCACAGCATGCAGATCCACAGCATGCAGATCCACAGCATGCAGATCCACAGCATGCAGATCCACAGCATGCAGAGCGAGCTCATCCTCCCTGTTTATCTTCAGCATCGATCCTTTAACTCAGTGCTCAACCTGCGATGAACGAACTCCCATGAACGCAACATATCCAGGTTCACCTCCTGCGGCTCTGTTGAGGATGCTTCATGAATAACTCTCTCTTTCTGTCCTATTCTAACGAGCGGTGTAGCTCCCGGGACGCTTCACACATAAATCATCTTTACTTCAGATTTGGGTTTGAATTAAACAGGCAGACTTTTACAGCCTGGGTTTTGCTTTAGCAGCTCTGACTGACCTTTGTTCTTTGTAGCACTTTAAACACGTGTGCTTTGACTTGTTTAATTACCAGGGACATGAGAGGAATAACAGTCCTGTACCATCATGCATTGCAGCGTAGCCCGGTGGACTTCTCCAGTCTTTCTTTACACGAACAGGACGGTGTGAAGCGGCGCGCTCACCTCCTCCAGCCGCCTCCGCTGCTCCTTCTGCTGCTCGATGCGTTTCTGCCTCTCGGCCAGCAGCTGCCTCTTGTACTCCTCCTGCTCGCGGAGCTGCTGCTCCTGGAGGTGCTGCTGGCGCCGCAGCACCTCCGATCGCTCCTTGTTCTCCTGCTGCAGCCGGATGAAGTCGCGGCGCAGCGTCGACTCGCCCGGCTGGTTGACGATGGAGCTGCACGGAGGACGCGGTTTAAAAACTTTAGCTGCTTTCATTTGGCTCGTCAGGAGAAAGTTATAACAACTTTAGGATGCTGAGGATTTTGAGTGTTAAAAGACATTGATGGAGAATTAGAAAGGAACATATCATTGGAAACCTGCTGTTGCACTCCGTCTGCCAAACACACTTCTAACCACGAAGAACGACAAAAAGGAAAAAACAAGATTTACAGACTACATTCATGTCTGAGAGTGTTTATTTGATGTTGCCTTTATCTGGGCTGTGGGTCCTGCAGTGGTCAGTGTGACCCACAGTGACATGCTGCTGGTTCACCATCATGTTCAGACAGACGGTAGATTAATGTTGTGTTTGCTGGTTTGCATGCACACACACAGAAAGAGGCTCAGGAGGCAAACAAAGCACCAGCAAGTTCTTCTTCATGTGCGATGATGTATACTGACCTCGGCTCTCCTTCCTGCTCAGACGCCTCCTCCTCCTCTTCTTCACTTCCACTGTATTCATACTCCGTCTCATCTGAGGAACAACGAAACAACAGCTGTCAAGTCAAAGTCATCGAGTCCTGTGAACTCCACGACTCGCCCGCAGTTCAGGAAACCAAAATTACATCATGATTGATTCATCTGAGGCCAACAGTCATGTGACAACAAGGAGGAGACACTTTGAGGAGAGAGGAGAGAGGAGAGGAGAGAGGAGGAGAGGAAAGAAGAGGAGAGAGGAGAGGAGAGAGGAGAGAGGAGGGGGGAGGAGAGAGGAGAGAGGAGAGGAGAGAGGAGAGAGGAGGGGGGAGGAGAGAGGAGAGAGGAGAGAGGAGAGGAGAGAGGAGAGGAGAGAGGAGAGAGGAGGGGGGAGGAGAGAGGAGAGAGGAGAGAGGAGAGGAGAGAGGAGAGAGGAGAGGAGAGAGGAGGAGAGGAAAGAAGAGGAGAGAGGAGAGGAGAGAGGAGAGAGGAGAGAGGAGAGGAGAGAGGAGGGGGGGAGGAGAGAGGAGAGAGGAGAGAGGAGAGGAGAGAGGAGAGAGGAGAGGAGAGAGGAGGAGAGGAAAGAAGAGGAGAGAGGAGAGGAGAGAGGAGAGAGGAGAGAGGAGAGGAGAGAGGAGGGGGGAGGAGAGACGAGAGAGGAGAGAGGAGAGAGGAGAGGAGAGAGGAGAGAGGAGGAGAGGAAAGAAGAGGAGAGAGGAGAGGAGAGAGGAGAGAGGAGAGAGGAGGGGGGAGGAGAGAGGAGAGAGGAGAGAGGAGAGGAGAGAGGAGAGAGGAGAGGAGAGAGGAGGAGAGGAAAGAAGAGGAGAGAGGAGAGGAGAGAGGAGAGAGGAGAGAGGAGAGGAGAGAGGAGGGGGGAGGAGAGAGGAGAGAGGAGAGAGGAGAGAGGAGAGGAGAGAGGAGAGAGGAGGAGAGGAAAGAAGAGGAGAGAGGAGAGGAGAGAGGAGAGAGGAGGGGGGAGGAGAGAGGAGAGAGGAGAGGAGGAGAGGAAAGAAGAGGAGAGAGGAGAGAGGAGGGGGGAGGAGAGAGGAGAGAGGAGGGGAGAGGAGAGAGGAGAGAGGAGGAGAGGAAGAAGAGGAGAGAGGAGAGGAGAGAGGAGAGAGGAGGAGAGGAAAGAAGAGGAGAGAGGAGAGGAGAGAGGAGAGAGGTTTGAGGTTTTAAAGTCCCTTTATTTCACTGTTACAGTGAAACCAGAAACACTCTAAAACATCACTTAATAATCAGAAAATCAATAAAATAAAAAACAAATAACCAAAAATAAAGCACCAAAGAACAAATAAACCATCAATTACAACAATCAATACGTTCAGAAGTTCACCACCAGCTCTCCACCAGCACCCACTGAGCATAAAATGCTCCCAGTAGTCCATCTGTCCCTGAAAGCCTGTAAATCGTCCACTGTCTGACAGTAGGTGTGTTCCACCCTGAGTCGGGCTTTCAACAGTCCCTCCAGAACCTTCACCGGATCCTCACTACCGGCACCCCGCGCCCGATTCTTACGCGTCAGCCAGATGGCCAACTTGGCAGAACCAGATAAAAAATTCACCATTGTGTGGACAGCCTTCTGTTTTGAGCAGTATTTTGGACCGAAGATGAACAACATGAAAGAAAACACCTGTCCAAGACCCTGAAACCATCTTTTTAACCGCTCAAAGAGCCCTGAGAGCCGCGGACACTGAACAAACAAATGTTCCAGGGTCTCAGACTGACCGCAAAACCAACACTCCTCCCCAATTTGTGGATCCAGGTGTGCCCGGTATCTGTTGGTGGCTATAGCTCCATGTACAACCCTCCACTGGAGGTCTGCTGTCCGTTTTTCAACGGGCAGCTTGTACATGCACCTCCAGCTGCCTCTCGGGGAAGAACCTGGGCCAAAGAACTCGGTCCACCTCGACTCTGCCAAGCCTGCCAGAGAGCGGAGGTTCACAACCTTTACACAGATTTCATAGATAGCTTTTTTCTCTGCTGCCTGAAACTTGTCCAGGTGAGGGGTTGTGAACGTCAACAGCTTGTTTCCTCCCCCCTGCCAGTCCCCCACCGCTGGGGCAATGAGCAGAGTGGGGGGGGTGTACTCACTCTCTTCATCCCATTGGTCAGACAGAGTACGGTTTCCTGCAACTGCTCTCAGGCGTTGTGGCGGCACAGACCTCCTCCACCATCCTGCTGGTCAACCTGACAGACGTGATGTTAGTGTTCTGCCTGAAGGTGACCATGGATGCTGCGGTTGATGACATCTTCACCAAATGTCCCAGTTTAGTGCAGCCGGCTTCTCTCAGACGCGTTCTCAGGCTGGCAGACTGCAGCGTTTGGGTTCTGATGAAGCTGTTAAAGAACAGAGGTTCCTCCAGCAGCCACACGCCCGGAGTCTCATCAGCTTTACGTGAAATGTTAAAAATCTGCCACGCCTGCAGAACAGAGCTGTAGAACGGCGTCAGCCCGGCCAAGTCCACTTCCTCAGGTTGCAGGAGAAAGAGCTGCTTGTCATAACCCAACCGCCCAGCTCTCCTCAGCAGCAGTCGAGCCGTGTCCATCCAGCTGGGGCCACAGCCATAGAGCAGCCTCTGTGCAGTCCGGAGTCTGAAAGAGGCGATCCTGGACTGGACATCGATGAGACCCTGCCCCCCCTCTGCCACAGGCAGATAGAGAGCTGCTGCACGAACCCAGTGCCGGCCGGACCAGAAGAAGTCCACGACAGACCTCTGTATCTCTGCTATGAGGCCTCCAGGTGGCGTCAGAGCGATGAGTCTGTGCCACAGAGTCGAGGCAACCAAGTTATTAGCAACCAGAACTCTTCCCCTATATGACAACTGGGGTAGTAACCATCTCCACCTAGAGAACCGAGCACACACCTTCTCCTTAACCCCGTCCCAGTTCTTTTTCTCAAAATCCTCAGAGCCCAAAAACACACCCAGCACCTTTAGACCTTCTTTTCCCCACTGAAGACCTCCAGGCAGATGAGGCACTGTCTGATGTCTCCACTGTCCCACCAATAAGGCTTCAGACTTTTCCCAGTTCACCCGTGCAGATGAAGCCCTCTCATAAAGAGACAAAGTATCCTGTAGACAACGAACATCTCCCTGGTCCCTGATGAAGATGTTTACATCATCAGCATACGCAGACACAGTGAGGGGACTACAAAGACTAGAGGACCCCGGCAGTGACAGCCCACTGAGCCGACTTCTCAGCCTGCACAACAGAGGCTCAAAAGCGAGGCTGTATAGTTGCCCTGAGATAGGACAACCCTGCCTTATCCCTCGCCGTACAGGGATCGGTCGACTCAGGCCAGCTCCCATTTTGACCATGCATTCAGCACCACTGTACAGCAAACCCACCCAAGCCAAAAACCCATCACCAAGCCCGAAAGCCCTGAGTGCAGAAAACAGATATGCGTGACCCACCCTGTCAAAAGCCTTCTCCTGGTCTAGTGAGACAATACCTACATCTACATCGTGACATTTAAACACATCAAGCACATCACGGATGAGAAAGATATTGTCCATAACTGTCCTGTCTGGGATACAGTACGTTTGGTCGCTATTTACAACCACTTCCAGGTAGTCTCTTAGTCTGTTGGACAAGGCTCTGGAAAGCACCTTATAGTCTGTGCAAAGCAGGGCCACTGGCCTCCAGTTCTTCAGAAGGGCCAAGTCGCCCTTCTTGGGCAGCAGGGAGAGTACTGCCCGCTGGCACAAAACAGGAAGTGTTCCTGTTTTAAAACATTCCATCAAAACAGAGTGTAAGTCAGAACCGATGATGTTCCAGAATGTCTTAAAGAAGTCCGAGGAGAGGCCGTCGATTCCCGGAGTCTTTCCTGAAGCCATCTGGTTCACTGCAGTTGAAAGCTCCTCCAGCGTCAGCTCTCTGTCCAGCGTGGCCCTCACTGCTGGACTGAGCTGGGGAAGACCCTCCAGGAGCTCCTTACTGCTGTCTATACAGGACGGCTCTTCCCCAAAAAGAGCAGCGTAGAAGCCCACGGCATGGGTCCTCATCTCCCTCTGGTCAGTGGTTATCCTGCCTCCCGGGAGCCTCAGGCAGGTCATCCGCTTCCTCTGCGCCACCGATCTCTCCAGGTTGAAGAAAAACGAACTTGGGGCATCCATGTCCTTCAACTGGAGGAAACGGGACCTGACCAGAGCTCCTTTCACTCTCTCTTGCAGGAATGAGCTCAACTCCAACCTCCTCTCCTTCAGCAGTTGGCCCACACCGGGATCTGGGTCTCTCTGGAAGCCCTCCTCAATGATCTTTATGTTGGCTTCAAGGTCTTTGACAGCAGACTTGATTTTAGCGGTGGCGTTTGAGGTGTACTGCTGGCAGAACACACGGATCTGGGCTTTTCCGACCTCCCACCACTGCTTCAGAGAACTGAAACGAGCTTTTTCAGTTTTCCACTGCTGCCAGAGAACCCCAAAGCTCTGACAAAAAGTGGTGTCCTGTAAAAGTTTATTATTAAAATGCCAGTAGGAGTTAACCCTTTCACCCGGTGAGGTTATCAAGTCTAAACTGACGAGGTGGTGATCGCTGAACCCAACTGGACTGATTGTGCTGCTCTTCAGTCTGGAACTGAGACTGCGAGAGATGTAAACTCTGTCCAGCCTGGCTGCACTAATCCTGTCATTGCTGACTCTAACCAGGTGTACTGTCTGCTTAGTGGGTGTTTTACTCTCCAAGTGTCCAACAGATCTAAGTGTGAGATGACGTTGTGGAGACTCTGAGCTGACTGTGGGTGTGGTTCCTCACTATTTCGGTCTATGGTGAAGTCTAGAGTGCAGTTAAAATCCCCTCCGATGATCAGCTGCTCCTGAAGGCAGCTCTGCAGTTCGTTTAGCAGCGTAGTGAAGAAGCGTGCTCTCTCTGGCCCCTGATTCGGTGCATATATGTTGACGAAGCAGTAAAGCGAGCTCTCTATCTCTGCCCTCACCATCAGCAAACGACCCTTCACCACCTCAGTGACTGACAGGACGGTTGCATTAGCTGCTGTTCTAAACAGCACGGCTACCCCGGCACTAAGATTGGTTCCGTGGCTCAGGGTGCATGAGCCCTCCCACCATAAACCCCAGTCTACTTCATCTGATGGAATGGTGTGAGTTTCTTGCAAAAAGAGGATGTCCAACCTTTTTTGATTTACAACCTCCTGTATTAATGCTCTTTTATGCCCGTCCCTCCCACCATTGATGTTTAAAGACCCTAAATTGAAGCTCTGCATGGAAAGGTCAGAGGATGGAAGGAGGTAAGACAAGATAAGAAGTAAGCAGTGGAAAGTGGAAAACCCCGTGTGACACATGATCATGTTAAACTGTCTTAGTTTGAACCCTTTTACTTTTCCTCACTTTCCTCAGGGTTGTGACGTGTTTCTTCAGGCGGTAGCGCTTTTTCCCATCTAAAAGGTCCAAACCCACCTTTCTCTGCACCACCCGCACAGATCGGATGAACTTCTCAATGTCAGGGAAATAATCACTCACTTTAACAGATCTATTGAAAGTTACCTCCAAAAACGAGTTTATTTCCTCAAGTGAATACAGATCAGTGCTTTTAATGCACGTTTCAGAATTCGATGCAACATCTGATTCACTCTCATACACCATGTTCTCTCCTTCACAAGACAGCTGGCTGTTGGACACAGACCCTACACTCTGTGCGTCATCTAAGGCTGCGGTGAGATCTCCACCTGCAGAACCTGTCGCTGCCTCTTCACAGACTTCTACAGACTGTGGTGGTGCTTCGGTACCTGATGTAGTGAGGTTCTGCGCCACCACAGAAGCCTGCTGGTTGTAAGACTGGCCCTGATCCTCCTTATCGACATTATTGTCATCAGCAGAAGACGAAGAAATGCCGCTGACCGCACCGGCGGCAGCCGCAGCCACACCAGCGGGTCCCGGCGCGGCCGGTGCCGGAGCGGTCGCTGCCGGAGCAGCCGGAGGCTCCGCCTCCGCGCCTCCCCGCTGCTTGTGCGGACACGCGAAGCGTTTGTGTCCTACATCTCCACACTCGTTTCATTTGATCTGTCCCGAGCTCGCGTACACCATGTATGAACCCTCCCCGTGTTTTACCCTGAAGGACACCTCCAGTGTTTGTGTCGGTGACTCCAGGAACATGAAGACCTGCCGCCTAAGAGACAGCACGTGCTTCAGCTTGGGATCCTTACACCCCAAACTGACTGTTCTAAATCCGCTGGCAAACTTTCCAAACCTGCGCAGCTCATTTCCTAACAGCTCGTCCGGTATAAACGGCGGAACACCGGACACGGTGATCCGCGTAGACGCACCGAGAGCGGAGAGACCTGCACGAAGCTGTCCCTGATAAACACGCCGCTCTCTATCAGCTTGTGGACATAAGCCTCGCTCGCCACGAACACAACCACAGCTTTATTCATCCGAGACGCGAAGGAAAGTTTGTCATGTCACCTGTTCTCCCACAGCCAGCAGCACCTCCTCTACTGACACGCTGCTGTCCGGTGGAACTACCCGGACTCCATGCCGGATTGACGGGCGCGGCGTCTCGGAGGACGCCATCCTCCCGAACAACGCCAAACAACACCACTAACCACACGTTCTACCGATAAATACACCGCTTATATCTTACCTGATCATGTGCAGAGACAGAGGAACAAATCCCAAAGCAGTGAAAAAACAATCAAACCTCCGCGCCGCTCACACGTCCACCACTCACACTCACGTCCACCACTCACACGCAACCGGAAACGGAAACAGAGAGGAGAGGAGAGGGGAGAGGAGAGGAGAGAAGAGGAGAGAGGAGGGGAGAGAGGAGGAGAGAGGAGAGGAGAGAAGAGGAGAGAGGAGAGGAGAGAGGAGGAGAGAGGAGAGGAGAGAGGAGAGGAGAGAGGAGGGGAGAGGAAAGAGGAGGAGAGGAGAGGCTGTTTTTTCCAATTTTTGTAAAATAAATGATCACAGAAATTCAACTTGCATGTTATCTTTTCCATGATGTATGTCATCATAACTGTGTTATTCTGCACTAAAGACATGTTCTCGTTCTCTCTTCTTCTAGTCATGATGGTTCTGTTCCATAGCGGATCAGGACTTCATGTTCCAGAGAAAGACCACGGTGAGTAGAATAGGAGCAAAGAAACGCCCTAAAGGCTCAACACACCCTGAACATTAGAACATTAGAAGCCGGAAGTCTTCTCCCGGTCAAACAGTACGGACGTGTATATGGTGAGCTCACCCTTCTCGCCCCTCTTCTTCTTGGTCCGGTCGATGTGGTCTTTGAGCTGGATGCGGACCTGCCTCTCGTTGGGCTGGTCCCGGATGTAGGGGTGTTTGAGCAGCTGCTCGGTGGGCGGACGCTGCGTGTAGTTCTTCACCAGGCAGCCCTCGATGAAGCTGAAGAACTTCTTCGACCTGTCGGTGAAATGAGATGTTTGGAGTCCAGATGAATCGTCCGTTCGGTTAATGCCGGAGATACTTTCTGATAAAAAGGATTTTATAAAACTGAAAGCTCGAACCATTTTTTGGACTTGAGTCGAGGAGGAGGGTTTCTGGGGATGAGGAAGAGGGCTCTCATTGGATGCATGTCACACAGAGCTGCAAACAAGAGGAGACACGAACACGTCAAACACATGCGTGTCATTCTGTACTAATGATGAAACTCAAACCCTGATCGAACAGTAGAATACAAACCAATCGATACGATGAGAACAGACTGAGGAATACAATAAATAAATCAGTGTTTGTGTCTGAGAGCTGAACTCACGGGGAGCTCCCTCCGCCATCTCGATGGCCGTGATGCCACAGGACCAGATGTCACTCTGCAGGAAAGACAGGAAGAGTCACAATCTCTCATTCATACACATCATATTCATATTCTCACAAAGGGTGGGCGTGTCATAACTCTTTAAAGCATGAGACGATGTAGGAACTGAAGCTGTGATTTCTGAAACTCTTCAGGATATTCTACAGCAACAGACGAGTGACCTGTTCCTGTGGATGACCCTCAGGTGTTATCTGACCTCAGGTGTTATCTGCTACAGCTTCAGGATTCAGAAGGTAGGAGAAAGCTGGAGCGGCAAATTATTGCATGAAAGAAAAGTAAAGTGTGTCGAAGAGTTCTTTATATTTTAAAAGTATATCAACTGATTGCAAAACACTAAACACACGAATGCAAAAGGAACATTTGTTTCTGTTAAACTTTCACGAATAAACTTTTTACTCAAAGTTTCTCAGTGACTTCAAGATAAATTGTTCACAAACACTAAAAGTGGTATTTTGTGTGATTTTTTGCTTCAAAACATTAACTGACTTGGTGTTACCGTCCATCAGAAGCAACATCTCGGTACTTTTGTAAAAAAATAAAAAAATTACAAAAAAGCCATTTTGGAAGATAAGAATCCTAATAATGACAAGAATAATGTCCACCACTAACGTCTCCACCAAACCAAAGACTGTTCACCTCCTTTGTACTGCGTGTCAGCCAGTGAACCCTTAAACTCTGTGAAACACAGTCAACACGCCCAGAACTGTCTGAGTGGATCCTGATGAACTGGCTTTGAGGACGTGTGGGATTTAGATTCTGACTCTTTTCTTCCTGCGAATCCTGTCAAATGGTCTGAAGCTCGACTCAATCGCTCCCTGATATTGTAGAAGCAGCAGATCCAGTTCCTGCTGGATCCGGTTCAGACCCTCACCCTGTAGTCGTAGGTAGCGTCCGGGTTCTCGTCACAGGCGATGACCTCTGGAGCCATCCAGTACGGCGTCCCGATGAAGGTGTTCCTCCGGCCCACCGTCCGGTCCAGCTGAGCGCTCACACCGAAGTCCACTAGCAGGAACAGGAAGTCAGCGTCAGTTATCAATGTTTCAAAGCATTTCCACTGAGTAAAGTACACAAAGAAAGGTAGCGGTGCCATCTGGAACCGAAAATGGTTCTTTAGAGTGAAGCCATAGAAGAACCCTTTCTGGTTCCACAAAGAACCTTTCAGACCAAGGTTCTCTGAAGAACCATTTTCTTAAACGCTTCTTTAAAAAAGACGTTTAAGGAAGTTCAAAGAGAACTTCAAAGAAAGGTGCCTCAAAGAGCCATCAGAAAAGTATATCACAATAATTCCCACTTATCTATATATATGTATATATATACACACCGGTAAGTAGGAATCAAAAAGAGCCAATAAGAGTATTGATGAGAGTACTAATATTGATCATAATCATCCCTACTTGATTCAGTACTCGTTCAGGTATCAGAAGTCAGCATGCTGTGAGAACATCTGTTTTCCCTTTGCTGTTGTGTGAGAGGTCTGTTCACAACATGAAGATCAGAAGATAACAGCAGCAACACAAACACAGAACTGACCCAGTTTGACTTCAGCGTTCTCCGTCAGCAGCACGTTCTGACCCTTGATGTCTCGGTGGATGACGTGGTGAGCGTGCAGGTGAGCTAAACCCTGCAGGAGAACACAAAGAGTGTCAAAACGGTTCTGGTTTTCAAAACTAGGGTGAAGATGTCGTGACGAGACGGGGAACCGACCCTGAGGATCTCTCTGGAGATGTAGGCGATCCAGTCCTCCTTCAGCGTGTTGCCTTTGGTGTTCTTCACCAGATCCGTGATGGAACCGGCGCCGCAGAACTCCATCACCAGCTGGAGGACGGAGGAGATTCACACACACATCATTATAATACCAACACCACCACTGTTATCTTGTAGTACACCTTCAACAAGCTTGTGCTTTTTACTCTTTTGGTTCAAATCTGGATTGAAATGTCGGAGTATCATCGGAAAACTGTGGAAGCAGATCAATCGGCTGTGATTTGTGAACGTTAACGGCTAAATAATTCACAACGATATCATTAAGCGTGCCGAAAACTGCAGTTCATCAAACGGCCACTTTAGACTCTAAAAGAGAGTCACTCCCACAAACTGTTTATCAGAAGTGGACGAAGTCGTCGTGATGTCACTCATCGATTTGTGGACGTTTTGAAGCCTCGAGTTCGCAGATTTCGCCGTCGCCATCTTGGTTTTTTTGCAACCAGTGAACAGGAAGTGACCATATATGGACTGAAGAGTGACGTAGAGACGCCGTATACGTCTCTGGTAGAGACCTGTCAATCACTGTGTAGCCCCGCCCTAAAGCATCCCCTGCTTTATGGTCTGTGTGACTCTAAATGGACCATAATGTACTAAATGAACATCATGCTGTATTGAAGAAGACTTGAACTAGAGATTGAGACCATAAACTCATGTTTACAATGTTTACTGAGGTAATAAATCAAGAGAGAAGTAGAGTCATTTTCTCATAGACTTCTATACAACCAGAGGAGTCGCCCCCTGGTGGACACAAGAGAGGATGCAGCTTTAACACAAGGATGCATGTACAACCTTCAGCAGACGGTGTTTAGTGATGTTCAGTGAACACAAAGAGCAGCTGGAGAAACAAACATGGAGCCCATTTGTTGTTGTTGAGGGCCGAGAGTCGATCTCTGGATCATAAACAGGTCATCCTGCAGCTATAAACCTCTCCTGCTGTGTGTTCTCTCCCCCTCCCTGTTGTTTCATTGTTTCTCTTTGATTAGTTGTGTTTTTGCATTGTTCTCTCTCATGCCTCTTTCTGTTTCTCTTCCCTTATTCATGTTTGTTATACTTTATACTTGATTGTTTATCGTTCTTTGAATGTGCAATAAATCTGTTTCTGATTTGACTTGTTTGCAAGCAGAATGTGAGCAGACATATTCACGTTTGGGTGACGTGTTCATTTCTATTGTTTGTTTTTTATAGAATTCAACAAATCAGTTCGTCACAGTAATCTAAACATCAAGACATCTATTGTGACGTAAATCAATTCTCAAGTATTCAACAGATTCTAAAAATGTTCACTCAAGAATCTGGACGTGTTGCTGTCCATTTAAAAAAGCTAATGACAATAATGACTTTAAAAACAGAATCACTGTCAAGGATTTATTCTCCACCGTAAATGAAATCTCATTCTGTTCCAGTTTGCTCTGTTTCTGTTGCTCTGCAGCAGCTTTCTCTTGTGTCTGTCTGTCTGTCTGTCAGGATTACTGGAAATCTACCGGCCGGATTCTCATGAAACTTGGTGGAAGATTGTAAAACAGGAAAAGGAGGAAACCATTACATGTTGGAGCTGATCCAAACCACGGGGAGGACGCAAAAAAGGATTTACCACTTTTATATTAACATCACGAGAGAGGGCGGGCCTTGATGGAGGTCTGCGTGATTGGCCAGGAGGTCGTGATTGGTCAGGAGGTCGTGATTGGTCGTGATTGGTCAGGAGGCCGTGATTGGTCGTGATTGGTCAGGAGGTCGTGATTGGTCGTGATTGGTCAGGAGGTCGTGATTGGTCGTGATTGGTCAGGAGGTCGTGATTGGTCGTGATTGGCCAGGAGGTCGTGATTGGTCGTGATTGGTCAGGAGGCCGTGATTGGTCGTGATTGGTCAGGAGGTCGTGATTGGTCGTGATTGGTCAGGAGGTCGTGATTGGTCAGGAGGTCGTGATTGGTCGTGATTGGTCAGGAGGTTGTGATTGGTCAGGAGGTCGTGATTGGTCGTGATTGGTCAGGAGGTTGTGATTGGTCGTGATTGGTCAGGCGGTCGTGATTGGTCAGGAGGTCGTGATTGGTCAGGAGGTCGTGATTGGTCGTGATTGGTCAGGAGGTCGTGATTGGTCAGGAGGTCGTGATTGGTCGTGATTGGTCAGGAGGTTGTGATTGGTCAGGAGGTCGTGATTGGTCGTGATTGGTCAGGAGGTCGTGATTGGTCAGGAGGTCGTGATTGGTCGTGATTGGTCAGGAGGTCGTGATTGGTCGTGATTGGTCAGGAGGTCGTGATTGGTCGTGATTAGTCAGGAGGTCGTGATTGGTCAGGAGGTCGTGATTGGTCGTGATTGGTCAGGAGGTCGTGATTGGTCGTGATTGGTCAGGAGGTCGTGATTGGTCGTGATTGGTCAGGAGGTTGTGATTGGTCAGGAGGTTGTGATTGGTCAGGAGGTCGTGATTGGTCGTGATTGGTCAGGAGGTCGTGATTGGTCGTGATTGGTCAGGAGGTCGTGATTGGTCGTGATTGGTCAGGAGGTCGTGATTGGTCGTGACTGGTCAGGAGGTCGTGATTGGTTGTGATTGGTCAGGAGGTCGTGATTGGTCGTGATTGGTCAGGAGGTCGTGATTGGTTGTGATTGGTCAGGAGGTCGTGATTGGTCAGGAGGTCGTGATTGGTCGTGATTGGTCAGGAGGTCGTGATTGGTCAGGAGGTCGTGATTGGTCAGGAGGTCGTGATTGGTCGTGATTGGTCAGGAGGTCGTGATTGGTCAGTAGTTTAAGCAGGTTGAACTTCATACACGTTGCTGTCAGGACATCCCGTCGTTGTTATCAGTAGAAGTGAAACTCACCCATAGCTGGTCGTCGTGGCCCGGTGGACTCTTCTTGATGAAGGCTCCGTAGTAGGTGGCTATGTTTCTGTGGTGGGAGTACTTCTTCAGCATGTTGATTTCCATCTTAATCTCCTCCTCTTCATCCTATCAGAGAGAGAGAGACTCGTTAATACGCTCTTACTACCTGCGAGATGACGAGGAAGCAATAAAACTAATGAATGAAGTCTGTTTCTTCCTGCTCGGGTTGTTTAAACTGGAGACGCAGGATGTAAAACCGAGCCGCTGAGAGTGACACCTTGTTTCTTTTCCTGAATCCTTCACTGGTTCTTGTAGACGTCGTGTCGTTAGCAGGTTGAAATGGTGACCTTATGGGACACTTTGAGTCATAAAGACAGAAAACATGTAAAAACAAAACCAGCTTGTAACATTAAGAGTAAACGACAGCTTGGAGCTCTTTCTCGGTTTCAGGTCCATGTATGAAAGACGTGCTGAAGAGCCCAGCAGAATAAAACGGATATCACTTGTAGGAAATTTGAGTGTAGAACTGTATGTTTAGAAGTTATAATAAAAGTGTTTAATGATTCATATTTAAGAATTCATAATCATAAGTGTTTTGGAAATGCATAATTAAGATAAGCATAAAGTGTTTTAGGATTAGTTGCTAGATGGAGAATTTGAGACATGAAGCTTTTGCCAAAAGTTGCGAAGTCTTATCTTTTATGTGGAATGTTTATCATAGAAGGGTTAAGCCATAAAAGACAGTCATTGAGTGTATTTAGAATAAGTAAGGGACAGATAGATTTCTAGACAGGTCATGCCCGTGCGAGGGTCCTGCGAGAAGGAGGAGCCAGCTGGATTTAGCCAATAGGAACTTTGTGGGATGTTTTTCAACGATGTAAGGCGGGGGAGAAGGAACTACCGCTCTCTTGCTCCGGTTCCACTGTGTGTGTGTAACGCTTTCGGGGTGAGCGGGTCATATTCGATGTAACTGTAATAATGTACTTCACAACGCGACTGTTTTAGCTTCAGAAGTATTAAATACTTTTGTTTATAATTGAAACCGACTGACTCTTTGGAAAGGCTGGTCTCCCACAGTTTAAGAGGCTCTCGAACTCAACACACTCCAAACAAACATGCAGAAGCAGCCTGAACATGAAGACCGATAACTGAGCCCAACAACACCAGCGTCTCACCCACTCAGGATATTACAGCACCGACGCGGACACAGAACAAGATCCAGCGATTACTTTCTCAATCACCGACGCGTCGCTGAGGCGCCGTGACATTTATTGGCGAGTGCTTTGCATCAGTCGAGACCGAGCGTCTGATCCCGCGGGCGGAACCGGGGCTGACATGACACGACGCGTTCACGGTTATTACGGCGGCTCGGTAAGCAGCGGCAGCCTCGTGTGTCCACAGACGGAGAGCTGAGAGGAGCTCAGAGGGAAACCGGTGGCTTTTCATTCTGAAGCTCTTAACCGCCTGACATTTTGAGAAGCGGCTTCATCATTCACACTTGTTTTACTCTTGTTGTTTTATATTTGAACCTGTTGGTGGCGCTACAACAAGAGTCAGAGGAACACCAACTAAATTCATTCTCAGGGGGGATTTTAATTTAATTGTTGGATGCCAATTCACCCAACAAACATTTCACTCAAAACTACGAGGAGTCGACCTCACGTGGCGCTAGAGGAAAGGTCAGAAGGATACATCCTCTGGAGACCACGAATCAAGAAAGATCTCATGGCAATCCATCTAATAGTTCAGATACTTTAGTCCAGTCAACCAAGAGAGAGCTGCAGAAAAGAGTCGTGAAACCCAGAAATGAGTCAGCATTTTCACACGTTGTGGAGGAAACCAGTGATGCTAACTTCCTGTTGGACTATAAAAGCAAACGTTATCTTATTCGCCCTTTCTTGAGCCGTCTCTATGTCGTCTACGCCGTCAACAAACAGCAGCGGCAGCAGAAACATGTCCAGCAGGAGAAGCAGCTAAAAACTAACTCTGGACCAATCACAAAGCTCCGTGCTGAGGAAGACGACAAGCCAAAAAGAAGAGTCTGTGTCATGCAGCGGGACGAAAGACTGTTACATCAGAATGTTAACAACAGAACTCAAAGCGGAGCAAAGTTATATAAGACGAGTCTGTTCACTGTAAGAGGCTCATTAACTATTGGATTTAATGCAACTAATAAACATTCATCACTACAGGTAGCGACCTCATTCTGTGGACAGACCACCAGGACTTAAAACACACACACACACACACACACACTCACTCACACACACACACACACACACACACACTCTCACTCACACACACACACAAGGCAAGGCAAGGCAAGGCAAGGCAAGTTTATTTGTATAGCACATTTCAACAACAAGGTAATTCAAAGTGCTTCACATGAAACCATTAAAAGCATAAAGGCAAAAGTAAAGGAGATTTAAAACATACATTGAAACAATAATTGATGTCTCCCTGAGACATTTCGCTGCACGCAATCAACCATACACTGCCGCAATTCTGCAATTACTCGCACACAAACCACGTCTGGAAAAGATCTCTGCCGATCTGCGTTTTATAGTGTACGCCTTGCACGAACTCGGTCCCGGAGGAAATGGCGATATATTGTGCAGTCCTTTTAAAACGATTAAACTTCACATAAAACCATTAAAAGCATCAAAACATAAGGCAAAAGAAAAGGAGATTTAAAAACAATTAAAGAAACAGTGTAAGAAATAAAATTCAGTAGTAAAATGCAGAAATGCAGGAAATTGATTAATATATTAATTGAATGTGGTTCAATTAAAGGCAGCAGCAAACAGAAAGGTCTTCAATCTTGATTTAAATGAGCTGAGGGTCTCAGCAGACCTGCAGCTTTTTTTTTGCATCCCATTTTTAAGTAAAATAATTGAAAAAGCGGTTTTCCAACAGCTGACCAACTTCTTGACCGTAAATAACTGCTTTGATGTTTTCCAGTCAGGCTTTCGACAGCACCACAGCACTGAAACTGCTCTTGTTAAGGTTTTCAACGACATCCACTTAAACATAGACAATGGCAGAAGTTCAGTCTTAGTGTTACTAGATCTCAGTGCTGCATTCGACACGGTCGACCATGCCATACTCCTAGAAAGACT